>JAPFRF010000018.1:9555694-10045694 GCA_029282475.1 Phrynocephalus forsythii
TGGATGGATGGATGGATGGATGGATGCATGAATGGATGGATGGATGGATGATGATGGAGGGATGGATGGATGGATGGATGGATGGATGGATGGATGGATGGATGGATGGATGGATGATTGGATGGATGGATGGGTGGATGGATGGATGGATGGATGGATGGATGGATGGATGGATGGATGGATGGATGGATGGAGATGGATGGATGGATGATTGGATGGATGGATGGGTGAATGGATGCATGAATGGATGGATGGATAATTGGATGGATGGATGGATGGATAGATGGATGGATGGATGGATGAATGAATGGATGGATGGATGCATGGAGGGTTGGATGCATGAATGGATGGATGGATGGATGGATGGATGGATGGATGGATGATTGGATGGATGGATGGGTGAATGGATGGATGGATGGATGGATGGATGGATGGATGGATGATTGGATGGATGGATGGATGATTGGATGAATGGATGGATAGATGGATGGATGGATAGATGCATGAATGGATGGATGGATCATGGATGGATGGATGGATGGATGGATGATTGGATGGATGGATGGATGGATGGATGGATGGATGGATAGATGATGATTGGATGAATGAATGGATAGATGGATGGATGGATAGATGCATGAATGGATAGATGGATAATTGGATGGATGGATGGATGGATGCGTGAATGAATGGATGGATAATTGGATGGATGGATGGATGAATTGATGGATAGATGCATGAATGGATAGATGGATCATTAGGTGGGTGGGTGGATGGATGGATGGAGAGCCGTTTCCTGTGTGAGCTTTTGGGGTTGAAAAGGAAGAAAAACTGCAAACAAAAAAAATGATGCTTCTCTTAGCCAGAAGAAAACAAACCAAAAAAATATACATAGCCAGAGACAAACCAAAAGGAAGGAAGGAAGGAAGGAAAAAGAAAGAAAGAGAATCTGTTGGTTGGACGCTCACTCTTTTGGGGACGCCGCCCTCCTTCCAGGTCCTGAGAGATTCCCGCATCCATCACTTGCGCCTGCTGAACATTCTCGGTTGCCATGCTGTCTTCTTCATGATCCCGACCTGGGTCCTGGTGGATCTTTCCTCCTTCCTCATGGAAAACGACCTGGTATGTTGGTGGGGGGGGGGAGCTGGCAGCAGTGGGGGGGGGAGGGGGCTTTTGTTCTCTTCCAGGGAGATCCAGATATGGCCTGGTCCGTCCCTAGAGTGCCTCCGAACCTTGCATTTCCCCCAAAGCACAAAAGGAGAAATTCAGAATTCAACGTTCGGGCCACGAGTGCAGCAGAACCCCTCTTCTCCCTGCCCCGCCCCGGGGGGGGGGGTCATCCATGGGTGGGGGTCAGTAGGTTCCAAGTTGCCCCATAGGTGCAGAAAAACGCTGGGGCCTCAAGGAGGTCTACCTTTTCAAGAAGCCAGTTTAAAAGAACACGCTGGGAACGATGTATAAATGCGGTTTTGTTTCGTACTTTCGGGCCGCGGATCGGTGGGTCCGTAGATAAGAGGGTTCCCCCCCCCCATTAAAATCGAAATGAACTTGGTTTGTCCTTTGACATGAATCCATGTCCGCTCCTTCCTTCTTCCAGTGCCTGAAAAACATGGGCGGGCCAGGGTAGGGATGGCGATGGCGACACACGTCCACCGAATTTCGTGGGGAGGGGAGGGTCTCCTCTGTGGGTGAATTGGGGTGGGGTGGGGGACCCGTGGCACCCCCCCCCACCCTCCAGGCCTCCCGCTTGCCTCCTCCGGCAGAGTTCGGCGGCCCACTGGCCCTGGATCCTCCTCCTGCTGGCCGTCAGCGGGTTCTGCAACTTCGCCCAGAACATCATTGCCTTCAGCATCCTGAATCTCATCAGCCCGCTCAGCTACTCCGTGGCCAACGCCACCAAGAGGATCACCGTCATCACCGTCTCCTTGATCATGCTCCGGAACCCGGTCACGGCCACCAACGTGCTCGGCATGCTGACCGCCATCTTGGGCGTCTTCATGTACAACAAGGTCTGTCATCCTCTTTCCTTAAAAATGCTTTTTTTGTTTCCTAAATCATTTCCTTTTTTAAAAAAATTAAAAAACCTTTAAAAATTTTTTTAAAAAAATTATTTAATTTTTTTAAAAAAATTATTTAAAAATTTTTTAAAAAAATTAAAAATTTTTAAAAAAATTATTTTAAAAAATTTAATTTTTTTTAAAATTTATTTTATTATACTGGTTAAAACCACTTTACTAAAAAAAACTAAATTTATTTAAAAATTATTTTAAAAAATTTAAAGCTTTTTATGAAAAGTTTTTTTAAAAATTATTTTTAAAAAATTATTTTTTAAATCATTATTTTTTGAAAAAATGTAAAGCTGTCTTTGAAAAAGGAGTTTAAAAAATGTTTTTGAGCTCTCTTTTAAAAATAGTTTTCAACTGGCATTTTAAATATATTTTAAACTACCCTCCCCCCACCATATATAAGATTCCCCCCCCATGTGTATGATGACTGTTTGTAGGGACAGGGTATGCGCAGTTTCACAACTGTACGGTTCTCTCCTCGGCTGACTTCCGTGCATACGATGACCTTGGAGTTTTAGGCTTTTTAGTGTACACCGCCCTGAGTTCCGTCTCGGAAGATAGGTCGGTATATAAATGTAATAATAATAATAATAATAATAATAATATAATGGTTTCAGGCAAAAATATAGTCTTATACATAGGGAAATGTGGTATTTCTTGAACAGTTTTTGTAAAGCTGCTTTTTTATTTTTTAAAAAAATATTTTCTAAAAAAATAAAGAAATAGTCTTAAAGTATTTATAATCACAATGTTTATTATTTTTTAAAAAAAAGTTTGGTAATTTTTTTAAATTAAAAATATGGAAACCCGTTTGAAAGGGGTTAAGTGAGGCTTTAACGTTACCCTGTTTTTAAAGGAACACTTTATCAACTTTTTTTTAAATTAAAAAAAAATAACTTAAAAATTAAATTTTTTTAAAAAATAGTTTCTTAAAGAAATGTTTTAAAGCAGGGCAGTAGGATTCGGCCCGCACGCTGGCCGCCCTGCTTCATCCCGGACGTTTCTCTCCTAGACCAAACACGACGCCAACCGGGCAGCCAAGCGGCACCTGCTGCCTGTCACGACGGGGGACCTGGTGAGCTTCGAACACCTCCGGAACGCCGGAGGCGAGAAATCCCACAACGGACTGGCTCCTTTTGCCCGCCAGGGGGACTTCCCGTACGCCAGCCGGGGAGCTGGCGGCGGCGGCGGCACCGTCCTGATGGACCACTTCCCGTACGGCCGGCCGAACTACCCCACCCTCTACGGCTCCCGGCGCTACGATATCTAAGCCGGCGGCCCGGGGGGGGGTGAGTCGGGGAGTTCCTCTCGCTACCTCCCACCCCCTGATGTATCTTGGGAGACTCTGGAGGAGGCCCTCGTCCCTTCGTGGAGACCTTCTGCGCCTGGAACCGGGTGGCCAGAAGGGTCCCGCCTCCCCGTGGAACGGATGGCCGGAGTCGATTGTCCCGGATAAGAATAACTGAATGCAGCAAGAGGCAGGCGGATCTCAGAGGTTGCCCCCTGACCCCTTCGGCTGCAGAATCGTGCCCGGTGTCTGTCCCCCTTCCTCCTTTAAAGGACTTGGGCGGGCGTTTCGGCCTTGCAACGGCGTCAGGTCCTGCCTCCCCGCCGGGGATCCGGCGAAGCGATTCCGTTTTGGCGTCTTCGGCGGCGCGCGAGACCCGTTGTGCGAAAGCGGGTGGCGTCCCGCAAGGAGTGGCCCGTAAAAATCAGACGTACGCAGCCCTCCCTCCCTCCCTCCGGGACCTGCTTTTGCCCTTGCTCTCCTTTCGGGACAGGATGAGGACACAATTTTAAAACAAAAATTGTTAATATTTTAAAGGAAGAATCGTGTACTGTTCGGACATTTGCCCCACGGGCCTCCAACACTCCCTGTTCCTCTTTCAATCATGATTTCCAGAAGCCCCCTTTCTCCTCGCCTCCCGAGGGCCAATATTCGGTAGGAATATAGTCGGTATCCGTGGGGGGCAACGTCGTCCCCAAATCCTCCCTGCGGGATGCTATCAAACGCGGACATATCAAACACAAAGAGACATTGCTGACCTTCTGGGCTCTCCCTTTTGGCCAACGTGCCGTGGAAATGCACTCAAATAGGCATTTATTGGGTGGGTGGGTGGGAGGGTTGTATTTATTATTATCAGGCAGTGGATAAGTGAATCAGCAGATCTTGAACCCCGTGGATGGCAGGGCCCTCCTGTAGAAGCAACCTCGACGAAGAACATAGCCCAACTGGGGACGGCGGAGAAGCCGGCTCTCATTTCCACGGCTCCGTTTTCTGGGACGTTGTTTTCCGAGCCCCTCCCGATAATCAGAATTGAGGGATCCCGCTTTTAAAATGGTATTTATTCCTCTCCTGCTCCTTCCGGACAGGAACGCTTGTCCCGTTTCCCTTCCGCTCTGGGTGACGTTCCGGATTGGTTCGCCCCGGGGAGCTGGCCGCTCTTGGTTTCTGGCGTCGCGGGTCTCCTGCCGGTGCCGAAACGAGGGCTCAGCTCCCCCGAATTTCCGCAGAGGAAGGCTTGCGGCGGCTCCCCGGCCTGGGCGAGCCATGCACGGAGTCCAGCGGATGCTGGGACCAGCAGATAAGAGCAGGCGCCTTCCCCGGGAGGGTCCCAGGTTCGCCTCCGATGGCCAGTTCTGATCGATTCCTTTTTCCGGAACTGAAGTTTCGGTTTTCCTTTTCATATTTTCCAAGGATGGGGATCCTTCTGATCCCGGCGGGTGGGTGGGGGGGTGGGGGTGGGGGTCCTTTCAGTGCTCCAGGAACGGAACCAGAACGCTCAGGATCAGGAACAATCCCTGGCGTGGGGTTTTTTTCGTTGAAGACGTTTTGAGACCCCCCCCCTTGCTCACGATGGAGCCCTTTAAAAAAAAAAAAAGATTTGATGCCTGGGACCTGCGTCCCGTTTCAGGCGCGGCGGCACCCCCAAAAAGCGGGTCTTCCTTTCTGGGGACATGTAAGGGGAACCCCCACCCCAAAAAAAGGACACCCCTTGGCCCTCCTCACTTTGCTTGGGGGGAGAGGGGGCGGAGGTCTCCCTCCAAGGAGGGACTGTGTGGTTATTTTAGCACTTAGGCGCTTGGAGCCATGCCCGTGGGGGACGCCCCCTAGGCATGACTGCCTGGGGAGGGTTGGGTTGAGTTTGGGGAGGGAAGGGAAGGGGGGGCTGTAGGTCTCCTTTAGAGGAAGACGGTCCCTTTTGGGGTTTGTGGGGTCTCTCTCTCTCTCTCTCCATTGGCCTACCGGCCATGCCCTCCCGTCTGGTCCCGAACGCCAGGCAAACTTTTTTAAAAATAAAAGCTTTGGCCGTGGCACACGGGGACCATGTGCTTTGTTGTCGTTTCACGGGCTTGGCCTTTTGGGGGGAGTGTGTGTGTGTGTGTGTGTGACGCTGTGTTTTCATTATGGAACGTGTAAAATAAAGTAGGATTCTGCCAAGCTGACACCCCGGTGTGGCCTCGGTTGTTTGGGACGCAAAATTAGCCACCGCCTCTGTTACCTTCGGGGCTAAAGGCTGCTGGGGAGCTCTTTGGGGGGGGGGGGAAGGGAAGGGGAGGGTTGAGAGTTCGAATCCCGTCTGCCCATTGGCACGGGGCTGGACTGGATGACCTCACGGGGTCCCTCCTAGGATCTGCTTTTATTCAGGGATCCTTTTCCCCTCCCAACCTCCCCAGGGTCTCTCAGAGGAATTGTTTTTTTTGGGGTGGGGTTGCGAAGGATCCACTACTGAGAAGAGGGAAGTGGGGTGGGGAATGGGTGCACCATGCAACCCCTGTATGCTTGTGTGTGTATGTGTGTGTGTGTGTGTGTGTGTGTGCCTATGCCATGCAACCTTTCTGTGCATGTTCCAGTCTTGGGTATTTGTGTCTGTAATGCCATGCAACCTGTGTGTGTGTATACTACACAACCCTTTGTGTCTGCCTGCGGATCTCTTGCAGTCCTCTGTGTGTGTGTGCGTGTGCGTGTGCGTGCATGCATACGTACATGGATCATGCAACTTTTTTTGTGCATGTTCCAGTCATGTGCATTTGTGTCTGTATGCCGTGCAACCCCTGTGTGTGTATACTACACAACTCTTTGTGTCTGCATGTGGATCTCTTGCAATCCTTTCTGCTTGTGTGTGTGTGTGTGTGTGTGTGTGTGTGTGTGTGTACTACACAACCCTTTGTGTGTGTGTGGATCATGCAACTTTTTGTGTACATGGATCATGCAACCTTTCCATGCGTCCAGTCATGTGCATTTGTGTCTGTATGTCATGCAACCCCTCTGTGTGTGTGTGTGCACTACACAACTTTGTTTTGTGTCTGCATGTGCATTCTCTTGCTGTGTGTGTGTGTGTGTGTTGTGTGTGTGTACTACACAACCCTTTGTGTCTGTGTGTGGATGTTTCGCAGTCCTCTGTGTGTGTGTGTGTGTGTGTGTGTGTGTGTGTGTGTGTGTGTGTGTGTGTGTGTGTGTGTGTGTGTGTACATGGATCATGCAACCTTTCTGTGCGTGTTCGTCATGTGCATTTGTGTCTGTATGTCATGCAACCCCTGTGTGTGTGTGTGTGTGTGTGTGTGTGTGTGTGTATGCACTACACAACCCTTTGTGTCTGCGTGTCGCTCTCTCGCATTCCTCTATGCTTGTGTGTGTTTTTGTGTGTGTCTCCCCCTCTCCTTCCTGGGGCTTCTCCCCAGGCGCCTGCCTGCCAAGCGCGCTGCACGTCTGAACGCTCCTGCCTGACGCGTGTCGCGCCCGCCCCCCGCCCCCTTGGAAGGCTCGCCTGCGCCCGAAAGGGTTAAACGGGAGGCGGCGGGGATTGGTTGAGAAAGAGAGAGGGGGCGGGGCCCGGAGCTCCTCCCACCGCCGGCGGAGGGGGTGGCTGGGCGGGGCCAAACGAGAGTGAGAGGGAGGGAGGGAAGAGAGAGAGAGAGAAAGAACGAACGAACGCGCAGGGAGCCCCGCCCCTTTCCTGCGGCAGCCACGCCCCCGCGAAGGGCGGGGCGTGGCGAAGGCTCTGGTTGCCCGGGCGACGCGGGAGGGAGTGACGGGGTGCCGACGCCGACGCCGCCGCCGCCAAGGGAGCGCGGTTTTACGACGGTCGCGGGCGCGCTTGGCGGCGGCCTGGGGCCTAGTCAGGCTGGGGAAGGCGCGTCTCGATTTTCGCCGCCCCGCTTCCTCCGAGGCGGCCATGGAGATGCCTCCGCCGCCGCCCCCGCTGCCTCCGCCGCCTGAAGGTGAGTCTCCCCACCCCCCCCCCACCAAGGAGAGGGGGAGGGGAGAAGGGGGGCCGGGGTGGGGGAGGGGGGGGGGCTATTTCCTCCAAGGAAGCCCCACCCCCACCCCCGTCCCCAAAAGGGAGAGGGGGGGGAAATAAAGCCTCTCCACCCCTCCCTTTATATCCGCGGGTTGTTGGGGGGAGGGGTAAAGAAATCAGGGCCCCTCGCGAGCGCCCCCGCTCCGCGGATACCGAGAATCGCGGATAGTAGCGAACGCCGGCCGAAAAAAGGCCCGCCGAGCAAGGACTCTGGCGCTCCCCGCCCCTAGTGGCCTGTTCTGGTACCTTCTTCTCTCCCTGGACTGTCTGTGGCCCCTCCTCGTGACTCAAGTCACTCTCTAAGCCACCTTGGGGGGTGGGGGGTAAGAAAATACTCCAAAATAAATTAAATACAGTGGACCCTCGTATAACAAATGGCTTGTATAACATAAAATCTGTACAACATAAAACATTCTGGAGAGAGAGGGGGAAAATTTGCTGAACAGAATCGCCTATGGGGAGAATCCGTACAACCTAAAAATGGGATCACTCCGTTTTCAATGCATTCCTATGGGAAATTTGCATAAAGGAAAATTTGCTTAACATGATTTCGTTTGGAACGAATTTAATTCCTTTATACAAGGGACCACTGTAAATAAAATGAGTTTGCGCCTAGGCCTAGGTTGTGTGTGTGTGTGTGTGTGTGTGTGAGAGAGAGAGAGAGTTCGTACGCCCCTAGGGCTTTTTCTCATGACGTTTTCTAACTGCAGAGGAACAACGGTGTACAAGTGGCGCCTTGGATAAAGGAATTAATTCGTCCCAAACGAAATTAATTATGTTAAGCAAATTTTCCTTTATACAAATTTCCCCTAGGAAGGCATTGAAAACGGAGTGATCCCATTTTTAGGTTGTACGGATTCGCCCCATAGGCGATTCTGTTAAGCCAGTTTCCCCCCTCTCTCCGGAAGGTTTTTATGTTGTACAGATTTTATGTTATACAAGTTGTTTGTTACACAAGGGTTCGCTTTAGGTAGGTAGGTAGCTATAGATAGATAGATAGATAGATAGATAGATAGATAGATAGATAGATAGATAGATAGATAGAGATAAGAAAGGAGGAAAGGAAGGAAGAGATAGATAGACAGATAGATAGATAGATAGATAGATGATAGATAGAATGAGCTTATGTATTTTTAAAACAGGAATATATTGAAATACTCTTGATTTTTTTAAAGGAAGGAAGGAAACTAAAAATTAGGAAGGAAGGAAGCTGATGGATTTGTTTGTTATACAAGGGTCCACTGTAGCTGTATAAAATAAAATGTATATGAATAAAGAAAGAAACCTGTGTGGGGGAGCCAGTCCTGCAGAGGCAGAGAGGAGTGTGTGTGTGTGTGTGTGTGTGTGTGTGTGTGTGTGTGTGTGTGTGTGTGTGTGTGTGTGTGTGTGTGTGTGTGTTGTGGGTTCCTCCTGTCTCCAGGGATCCACACACACACACACACACACACACACACAAAATCTGGTCCTACCCCCCTCCCCTCTTACCTCCCCAGACCAGGAGCTCCTCAATGTCATCGACAAGCTGGCCCAGTTTGTGGCCCGCAACGGGCCCGAGTTCGAGAAGATGACCATGGAGAAGCAGAAGGAGAACCCCAAGTTTTCTTTCCTCTTTGGGGGAGACTTTTACGGCTACTATAAGTACAAGCTGGCCCTGGAGCAGCAGCAGCGTGAGTCTCCCCCGGGCGGGTTGGTGGGGTCGGGGGGTCGGCGATGGGTTGGGGCTGCAGTGCCGTCGAAGTTGGGGCTGCCTTTCGGGGCCAAATCGGGGGCTCCCTGGCTGCCTCCGGGGGTCCTCTCTAGGCTGCTGCATCTCTCTCTCCCGGGGCTCCTTGAGCGTCATAAGAACTTAAGAACCTAAGAAAAGCCCTGCTGGATCAGGCCAAAGGCCCATCTAGTCCAGCTTCCTGGATCTCACATTGTGGCCCCACCAGATGTGTTTGGGAGTGCATGAGACTAGATCTCTGTCTCCTGATACACCACTCCCCCCTGCATCTGGCCCTTGAAGGACCCCGGTTTTAAGCCTGCAGATTATACACATCTCCATCATGGTTGGACTTTTCCTCCAGGAATCTGTCCCATCCCCCTTTTGAAGGCATCCAGGCCAGATGCCATCCCCACCTCCTGTGGCAGGGAGTTCCACAGACTAACAACGCACTGGGTAAAAATAGTTTTTTTTATCTATTCTTACTCTCCCAGCCCTCAATGTGAGTGGATGTCCACCTAGTTCTGGTATTTTGTGAGAGGGAGAAGAGCTTCCCTCTATCCACATGACTCATGCCCTGCATTATTTTGTACGTCTCAATCCTATCCCCCCCCTCAGGTGCCTTTTTTTCCAGACTAAAGAGCCCCAAAGGTTTTAGCCTTTCCTCATAAGGGAGGTGCCCCAGCCCAGGAATCATTTTAGTCGCTCTCTTTTGCACCTTTTTTCCAGTTCCACTATGTCTTTTTTGAGATGCGCAGTCCTGGCATGGCCACCCTGTGCCGCCTCTCTCCTCCTCCTCCTCCCCGCCTGGCCTCCCTCGTAGGGAGGTTGTGAGGACAGAGCGGGGGGGGGCGAGGAGCGCCTTGGAGGCTCGCCGGGGAGGGGGAAGGAGGAGTCCGGGAGGGCCAGCAGAGATGCTGGGAGGATGCTTGGGCTTGGGTGGTTGGATTGATTTTCCTTCCAACTCCTCTCCGCAGTGTTATGCAAACAGAGCCAGGAGCTGGAGGCGGCCCCGCCGATCCAGCCCCTGCCCCAGCCTCCCTTGGCCGCCCCCGTCGCAGCCGCTGTCGCCGCCGCCGCCGCTGCTGCCGCCCCCCTCCCCGCCCCTCAGGGGACCCCCTCCATGGAGGAACTGATCAAGCAGAGCCAGTGGAACCTCCAGCAGCAGGAGCAGCAGCTCTTGGCTTTAAGACAGGTGAGGCCCTGATTCAGACTTCTGCCTGCTGGACCAAAGCCTCAGGGACAGGCCGGCAACCCTGCCCGGTCAGAAACGAGGCCGCTCGAGAGTGAAAGAGATTTTTCAGCCTCGTGGCTCTTGGGCTCGGTCGGCGAGGAATCGGCACAGCCGGGGGGGGGCAGGGAGATCTCAACACCACCACCACCACCACCACCCCCGCGCCCCCCCTGCCTGATATTTTCGCACCAGGGGTACGACCCCGCCCTGGTCAGTGTCTGGACTTCCCTGCGCCCTTCGGCCGTCCCCGTAAGGTTTCTCCATTCCTGGGGCGAAATTTCTGTACGCCAGGCACAATTTTGGCTCCGCTCCGGCTCTGGGTTTGGAGACCCGACGGCTGACCGTTGCCCCCCACCCCTTGCCCTGGCCGTTCTTCCAAAACGTTTTAAGCTGGTCCTTTAAGTGGAAATAAATTGCCTACATTGGACCTGGGGTTTGGGCTCCTTTAGGTGTTGCTGAGTTTCAGGAATTGGGGGTGGGTGGGAAGAGTCTTTTGGGTCTGCTTCTGAGCAGGGGAGATTAGGTGGGGAGGACAGCCCCGCCCGCCCACCCACAGACCGATGAAGCTGTTTGGATGAGCAGCGAAACGTTTGTATCTCTCAAAAAGAAGTCCAGTAGCCATGACTCAACTTCCAGATAAACTCACCTGGAGGACTGAGAATCTTCACACACACACACACACACGGTGCTGAGACCCTCTTTCTTTTTTTTGGGGGTGTTCTTCCTTCGCCCAGGAGCAAATCTCTGCCGCCGTCACCCTGGCGGTCGAGCAGCAGATGCAGAAGGCCCTGGAGGAGACCCAGCTGGACGTGAACGAATTTGACAACCTCCTGCAGCCCATCATCGACACGTGCACGAAGGACGCCATTTCGGTGAGCGGGGAGGGGAGGGGGAGGCGAAGGGAAGGAAGGCGGGGGGGGGCTCAGGTTCAGGGGTGGGGGGAGAAGGTTGTCCGTTCCGGCCCCTCCAGCCTTGACGGCGCCCGCGGGGGGGGAATGCCTCTCTCTTTAGGCCGGAAAAAATTGGATGTTCAGCAACGCCAAGTCCCCGCAGCACTGCGAGCTGATGGCCGGGCACCTGCGCAACCGCATCACGGCCGAGGGGGCCCACTTCGAACTGCGGCTCCACCTGATCTACCTCATCAACGACGTCCTGCACCACTGGTGAGGCCAGGGGCACGCGCGCGCACGCACACGCGTACCCGCTCGGGTGGTGTGGTGGTGTGGAATCTCGGGGCCTGGGCTGTGCTCGGTCCTCTTAGCCTCCTCATGGGGAATCATAGAATCATAGAATCCTAGAGTTGGAAGAGACCTCCAAGGACCATCTAGTCCAACCCCCTGCCATGCAGGAACCCCCCATCACAATATTTCCGACAGATGACCATCCAGCCTCTGCTTAAAATCCTCCAAAGAAGGGGACTCCACCACCCTCCTTGGTGAAGTTCTTCCTAATGTTCAAATGGAATCTCTTTTCCTGTAGTTTGAAACCATTGCCCCGAGTCCTAGTCTCTGAAGCCGTGGAAAACAAACCTGTTCCCTCTTCAATGTGACATCCTTTCAGATATTTAAACATAGCCATCATATCCCCTCTCAGTCTTCTTTTTGAAAGGCTAAACATTCCCAGTTCCCTAAGCCGTTCCTCCTAAGACATTTCCTCCAGACCCTCAACCATCCTGGTCGCCCTCCTCTGCACCCGCTCGAGGTTGTCAACATCCTTTTTAAACTGAGGTGCACAGAACTGGACCCAGGACTCCAGGCGGGGTCTGACCAGAGCAGAAGAGAGTGGGACTATCACTTCCCTTGATCTTCTATACACTATGGTTCTGTTGATGCAACCAAGAATCACAGTGGCTTTCCTGGCCGCCCCATCACACTGCTGACTCATGTTCAAATTGAGGGTGCCGTGCAGTGGCTGGAGGGCCCTGGGTCAAGGCTTCGGAGGGCTGGGGGCGCTGGTTGGAGCGAGGGGAGGGTGGGCGTTGGTCCGGGGTCATCCTCCTCCTTCCGGGACAGATGGAGGGTCCTCAGGGTCAAGTAGGAGATCAATAAACATCTTGCAAAGTAGATCAATAAACCTTGTAAATAAATAAACCAAGTCAAGTCAAGTTTATTGCGGTCATGCGACTCATCTATGCAAATAGACAGCGAAAGGAAGAAATAAAACAAAGAGAAATACTAATAAAACAGGAACATCAGGGGAATGGGTGGATGAAACGATCTCTGCCCTCTTTCGAATGGCAGCTCGAAGGAAATTTCCAACCTGTGCTGTAACGTGCGAGTTCTTGTCAGTTAGACAGCATTGAACCAACCACCCGGAAGGGCGGCCTTGGAGCTTAATTCAGCCACGGACGAAATAGGTTGTTCCTAATTTGTTCATAGAATGGACGCAATAAAACAAAACCAATCAATCAATCATCAATAAGTCCAGATTTCCCAGGAGGAAGTGGCCAGGGAGAGAAGGGGGGGCAGAGGCGAGGGGAGGGGGGGCGGAAGGTAGCCGGCGTCCCAAACCTTGCGGGGGACGGTGGCCGATGGTGGGCCAACCTTCACCCTCACACCCACCCACCCCCCAGGGACTGGGGGGAATCCAACCCTGTGCCTCCCCGCCACCCCCCTGGGGGGTGGGTGGGGAGGTGGGAGGGCATCTGAGGGGTGGGTGGGGTTTTTTGACCGTGACCCCCCCGCTCTTTCCTCGGCCTCCTTCCCGGGTGTGCAGTCAACGGAAGCAGCAGCGGGACCTCCTGGCAGCCTTGCAGAAAGTGGTGGTGCCCATTTACTGCACCAGCTTCCTGGCGGTGGAAGAGGACAAGCAGCAGAAGATCGCCAGGGTGAGCGGGCCCCGGCGGGGATGTGGGGTTCCACCCCCCTCCCGGGGGTTGAGGGCTGGAGGGGGTTGAGCAAGTGAAGGGGAGGTTGGGGTGGTGGTGGAGCGACTTTTGTGTGCCGAGGGGGAGGCAGGCGCTTGCGAACAGCCCAGAAAGGGTAACTATTACCCCAATATCTACCCTTCTCCCCTAACCACCCCCCCCGCCTCCGTGTTTTCCCCGCAGCTCCTCCAACTGTGGGAGAAGAACGGCTACTTTGACGAATCCATCATCCAGCAGTTGCAAAGCCCAGCGCTCGGGCTTGGGCAGTACCAGGTAAAAGCGCCCGCGACATGCGTTCAGCAAAAATGGGCTGAGCCTCCTTGCCGCCCCCCCCGGCACCGTCCCGCTTAACAACCACTCCGTCGTCTTAGACACCCCGGCGACGTGTCCCGCCCCACGCCGGCCCGCAAGTATATCACGCGGGAACTGTCTGGAAATGATTTTGCGTTCAATCGTCTGGCAGCCCACGGGTTTAAAAAAAAAAACAAACCACTATTGCTGTAACCCCAGGCATGGCCAAACTTCGGCCCTCCAGATGTTTTGGGCCGCCACTCCCACAGTCCTTTGCCGTCGGCAAGCTAAGCTTAGAATTCGGGGAGTTGCGGTCCAAAAAGCATCAGGAGGGCCGAAGTTTGGAGATGCCCGCACGGTGGGTGTGGCCGGCTAGGCTCCGATATCTCCTGCCTGAGGGTCGTCCCCACTTGCTTCTAGAAAGCAACCCCCACAGGGCGACAAGGGACGTCTAGCCGGGCCGCGCAGCCTGAAATACGCCCCTTTCCAGCTCCTCTCAGAGACACTCCCCCTCCCGTATCCGCAGAATCCGGTATCTGCTGATGCACTTTTCTCGCAGCCTGGACGTATTTAAAAATTGTGAAAAGAAAAGCCCTCGAGGTGAAGCTGGCATAACGGGTTGACTGGTGGGAGGCCGGAGACCACTCTGTTGGGTCGTCGGAATTGCTGGGGGGGGGGAGTAGAAATTTCCACGGCGTCCTCTCGAGGGCGCCCGAGAGCGGGCCGCGTCTGGCGCGGGCCGTTACAAGAGCGTTGGCTCTGACCTGCGTCTCCTAGCATCCGCTGTGTGTTTTGGAAGAGAAAACTCCCCTCCCCCCCACACACGCCAGCCTTTCGGAAAGCATTAAAAACCCGGCTCTTCCGAGAGGCGTTTGGTGACTAAAATTTATCCTTTTTTTGTTTTGTTTTTCCACCATCTGTTATTTGCTGTTGGTTTTGGTCTATCGATGGATTGGTTGTTAGTGCTTTTAATTGTGTCATTTAATTGTTTTGACTTTGTTTACATTTTTCGTTGCGAACCGCCCGGAGTTGCTCCGGGGAAGATGGGCGGTATACAAGTTTAATAACTAACTAACTAACTAACTAAATAAATAAATAAATAAATAAGTAGACTTTATACCGAGACCAGAGCTGCCGTATAAGGATATCTGTAAGAGGGACCTGAAGGCCTTGGGAATGGACCTCAACAGATGGGAAACCCTGACCTCCCATCGCACTGTCTGGAGGCAAGAGATACAGCCTGGTCTACATAAATTCAAAGAGGGATTTGTCCAACAGGCAGAGGAAAAGAGGCAGGCACGGAAAGAACGAAACAGCAGGACCGGGCAAGAAACAGAACACATCTGTCCCCCGTGCGGTAGAGACTGCCATTCCCGAATTGGTCCATTTAGTCACACTAGGTGTTGTTCTTAGGATCTCTACTCCAGGCATGATACCATAGTCTTTCGAGACTGAAGAAGGATGCCAATGAAATAAATAAATAAATAAATAAATAAATTTGGGCTCTGCAGCTTCCCTCCTGTAAATTGTGACAGAAATGACCCTTTCCCCCCGCCCCCGCCGCCCTTCCCGCTCGTGTTTCCTGACCTCCCCCCCCCAACCTTCCCCGCGGCTTTTTTCCCCGCAGGCCACCCTCATCATCGAGTACGCCAGCGTGGTCCAGCCCATCCAGGTGGCTGTCCAGCAGCAGATCCAGAACCTGAAAACGCAACACGAGGAGTTTGTCAACAGCCTCACGCAGCAGCAGCAGCAGCAGATTCCTCTGTTGGAGAACGAGGGGAACGCGACCGCCCGGCCCCGGCGGCTGCTGCTGCTGCTCCTCCTCCTCCTCCTCCTCCGTCTTCAGCGGCACCCATCGCCCAAGGAGGTACGGCCGGCTCCCCTGCCAGAGGCGTAGGGCTCAGTGTCGGCTCCCATCTGCCTTCCCCAGCATCGGCTGTGTCTCTCGGGAGGGACCCCCACCCCTGCGGATAATCGATTTGGGCTCCCCAGCGTTTGAAGAGGAAAAATATAGGGGGGGGGGAACTGGGCAGATGGGGGGGTGTTTGCATCCCTCCTCTCCCCCCCCTCCCGGAAAAAAAAGTTTCTGCAGATTTCACATCCGTCTTTCCTCCCCGTGGGTCCGTGGCAGGGCTCCCCGGGACGAGTTCTGCAGACACAAGGCTAAAAACAGGAGGATGCCGGCAGCCAAGTTTTCTTTCTCTCTCTCTTAAAAGATGGGGGGATCGTTGTTCTTAATTTTTTTTTTCTCTCTCTTCTTTTTCCTGCCCCCAGAGGAAGGGAAGACCCGCTGCCACTTGCCGGCTCCGCGGAATATGACCCGGCCGGGACTGCTGCCTCGGACCCTGCCGCTCCTGGGCCGCCAAGAGGGGCCGGGGCCGGGCCCCCCGAACACCTCCCGCCCAATAAACCCCCGTGGTTCGAACAGCCGCACCCGGTGGGCCCTTGGGGTCAACAGCAGGTACTGGGCACAGCCGTTGGGCGGGAATGCCGCCTGTGTGTGTGTGTGTGTGTGTGTGTGTGTGTGTGTGTGTGTGTGTGTGTGTGTGTGTGTGTGTGTGTGTGTGTGTCCTGGTTGCCTTTGCTCCTTTGGGGCCGCCCCTCTCGCAGGCGTCAGGACCGCCGTGGGGCCGAGGCAGCTTTTCCGCCAAGCCCCCCCCCCGTGTAGAAACGTCGCACTTCTGGGAATCTCGGCGCCGTGTTGCATAGTTTGAATATCACGTCCCGACTCCTCGTGATCAAGGAACATATGGGGCCCTCCCATTTCCCCCTCCAGAGGAAAACAATTTTTAAAAATACAAAGCGTTCTGCTTCTATACCGCCCCATCGTGCTTCAAGCCCTCTCTGGGCGGTTTACACAATATTTTTTAATTGTGCAGGCAGCACGTTGCGCCACCGCCCCCCCCCCCAAGCAAGGTGGGTCCTCCTTTTACTGACCTCGGAAGGGTGGAAGGCTGAGTCAACCTTTGAGCCGGCTACCTGGGATTGAACCCCCCCCCCCCCCAGGTCGTGAGCAGAGTTTTAGCTACAGTACAGGCCTTTAACCACTGCGCCACAAGGCTCCTTTAAAAATGGTTTTAAAAAAGTTTTTTTCTTGGTGGGGGGGAGGAGAAAATCCAGTCTCCCCACCAGACACACCAATTTCCCCAGAAATGTTACCTGTCTCTTTGTGGCTAAAATTGCTGCAGGGCTGAAGCCCCAAGCTATGCTCATGGCCTGGGTTCGATTGTGGGGACACCCCCGGTGAGGATCACTCATCCTTTTGAGATCAGTAAAATGGGGACCCTGCCCAGAGAGAGCTTTAAGCGTTATTGGGGGGGGGGCAGATCAGCAGCCCTCATTTTTTTGGCTTTTAGCGCCTCTCGGTTTCTTTTCCGACCTGTGACGTAGGTTTTATTTTAATTCTACATTTTGGGGAATTGCTTCCCCCCTTTTTTTTGCAAACTGTCCTAGAATCATAGAATCCTAGAGTTGGAAGAGACCTCAAGGGCCATCTAGTCCAATCCTCTGCCATGCACGAACCCCCCATCACAATATTTCCGACAGGTGGCCATCCAGCCTTTGCTTAAAAACCTCCAAAGAAGGAGACTCCACCACCCTCCTTGGTGGCAGCATCTTATTCCACTGCCGAACAGCTCTAACTGTCATGAAGTTCTTCCTAATGTTCAAATGGAATCTCTTTTCCTGTCAGTTTGAAACCACTGCCCCGAGTCCTAGTCTCTGAAGCCATGGAAAACAAACCTGTTCCCTCTTCAATAGGACATCCTTTCAGATATTTAAACATAGCTATCATATCCCCTCTCAGTCTTCTTTTGAAAGGCCAAGCAGAGGCTGGGTGGCCATCAGCCGCTTAGAGTTCAAAATTGAAGATAAGCGGGATATAAATATAATAAATAAATAAATAAATAAATAAATAAATATTGTGATGGGAGTTCCTGCATGGCAGGGGGTTGGACTAGATGGCCCTTGAGGTCTCTTCCAACTCTAGGATTCTATAAACATTCCCAGTTCCCTCAGCCGTTCCTCCTAAGACATTTCCTCCAGACCCTCAACCATCCTGGTCGCCCTCCTCTGCACCCGCTCGAGGTGGTCAACATTCTTTGGGCCGGCTGGGGGGGGGCGGGTGGCATAGAAAAATAAGTGGCACGAAGGCCCAGTGGAGAAAAGGGAGACGCAATTGCTGACCCGCCCTCCCCGCCCCCCTTTGTCCCTGTCCTTTGGCAGCCTCCGGACCAGCCGCCTTTCCCGCACCACCAGGGACCCCCGCATTGCCCCCCCTGGAACAGCAACCACGACGGGATGTGGAACGAGCAGCGGGAACCGGGATGGAGCAACCAGCGCGAGGCTCCCTGGAACAATCCGCCCGACCCGGCTTGGAACAACCAGTTCGAGGCCCCCTGGAACAACCAGCACGAACAGCCGCCCTGGGGGGGCGGGGGCGGGGGCGGCGGGGGCGGCCAGCGGGAGCCCCCCTTCCGGATGCAGCGCCCGCCCCACTTCCGGGGGCCCTTCCCGCCTCACCAGCAGCACCCCCCCTTCAACCAGCCCCCCCACCCCCACAGCTTCAACCGCTTCCCGCCCCGGTTCATGCAGGACGACTTCCCGCCCCGGCACCCCTTCGAGCGGCCCCCGTATCCGCACCGCTTCGACTACCCGCAGGGGGACTTCCCGCAAGGTAAGCGCGGGGATCCCCCGGAAGCTCGCGGTGGGGCGGGGAAGGGGGGTTCGGTGGCCCCGTCTGGGACGCCTGAGCCAAGCCTGCCAGTGACCCCGACCCACCCACCCCCTCGAGGCAAACAAAGGTGCTTTGATTTCCATCAGTGCCCTTAGCGGACAATTTGGAAAGTTCAGCGGAGAATCCCAGTGCCCGAGTGTTTTAATTTTTCCACTTGGGAGCGAAGTTGAGACCTTCTACACCAGCGTTGGCGAATCTATGGCATGGGGGCCAAAAGTGTCCCTCGGAGCCCTGACTGTGGGGGCCCCTCCCGACATCGCCCCCCCCCTTCACAGCCGCCTGGATTCAGGTTAAATTTTTGCGTTGGCACTTGGCAAAAAAAAAAATGAGTGGGTTTTGAATCGCAGTTTGTGCACCGGGTCTCTACAAGGTTCGCCATCACTGCCGTGCACGGAGGCATTGATTGATTTCGTAAGAACACGGACAGGATCCCATTGGGTTCCGTTACCGGGAGCCGTGGATAATAGCAAACCCGGTTATTCCGCCCGACGTGATGTGGTCTCGGGGCTCCCCTCGAGGTGGGCGTTCCTGGTCACGGCGACACGGACAGCCGATTTCCCCATCAGGAGGGACGCAAAGGGGCTTCTCTCTCTCTCTCTCTCTCTCTCTCTGACGGTGTTTTTCCCGGCTCCCCGCAGAGATGGGCCCCCCGCATCACCACCCGGGGCACCGCATGCCCCACCCGGGGATCAGCGAGCACCCGCCGTGGGGCGGCCCCCAGCACCCGGACTTCGGGCCTCCCCCGCACGGCTTTAACGGCCAGCCGCCCCACTTGCGTCGGCAGGGCCCCCCGCACGTCAACCACGACGACCCCAGCCTGGTGCCCAACGTCCCATATTTCGACTTGCCCGCCGGACTCATGGCGCCTCTCGTCAAAGTAAGGCGGGGAGACGCTTTGGGGGCTGTTCCAAGAGCTGTGTGTGTGTGTGTGTGCGTGCGTGCGTGCGTGCGTGCGTGTTGGGCCTCCCTCCGGTCCAGGGGTCCTCAACTTAAGGCCCCGGGGCCGGATGCAGGCCCCGAAGGTCCTGGATCCGGGGCCCCGGCACCAATCGCAAACCCGCCCCCACCTGCCTACTCCCCCCCCCTGCTTTGCGAGCAAGCCAGCCTCCGCAGCTGCTTCTGTTGCTGAGGCAGTTCAAAGCAGTGGGCTATGTCACTTCTCCCACTCCCTCCACCCACCGCCCAGATGATCAGCGTGCTGGCTGGCTAGTGGGGCATTCAAAGTGGGAGGGCTACAGCCTGAGGGGCCTGGGCTACCTCCTCCTTCCCGGCGCAAGGAAGGAAGGAAGGAAGGAAGGAAGGAAGAAGGAACTCCAGGAAGGAACTGGAGGAGGAGGACTGGAGGAGGAGGAGGAGGAGGAGGAAGAGGGCAGCAGAGGGATCCCAGCGGTGGCACCTCAGGGGGGTGATCTGGAACAGGAGGCATTGCTGGGGCCCTGGAGATGCCCTGATCATCGGGCGATCGTGGGGGGGCTCTGTCCACTTTCCCCTCCCTCCCCCCCCTTTTTCCACGTCGGCCTTTTTTAAAATTTATTTTTGGACTGTGGTCCGGCCCCCAGTGGTGTCTGGGGCGCGGCGGGCCGGCCCGCTGTTTGAAAACTTTGAGCACCCCTGCTCCAGTCCCGTCTTCTGCTTCTCTCTGAGACGCCCGGCTCCCATGACCTTTCCCTCCTCCTGCTTCCTTTCCCAGCTGGAAGATCACGAGTACAAGGCGCTGGACCCGAAGGACATCCGCCTGCCGCCCCCCATGCCTCCCAGCGAGCGGCTCCTGGCCGCCGTCGAAGCCTTCTACAGCCCACCTTCCCACGACCGGCCCCGGAACAGGTAGGGGATGTCGCGTGGAAGAAAGGGGGCTGGTTTTTTTTTTCCTCTGTGGCTTCAGAGACGAGGACACGGGACAAGGGTCTCAAACTGCGGGAAAAGAGATCCCATTTGAACATGGAGGAAGAACTTCATGACGGTTAGAGCTGTCCGGCCGTGGAAGAATCTGCTGCCCCAAAGGAAGGCTGTGGGGTCTCCTCCTTGGGAGGTTTTTCAACAGAGGCTGGATGGCCGCCTGTCGGAAATATTGCGATGGGGGTTCCTGCATGGCAGGGGGTTGGACTAGATGGCCCTTGGAGGTCCCTTCCCACTCTGTGATTCTATGACCGGAAGCTGGAGCTGAACACCGGGGTGGACTTTGCGCCTCTCGGGCTCCTCTTTCGCCACCAAAACAAAAAAAAAAAGCGGCAGGGGTTCATCCTTCAAACGCCTCGCAGGCGTCCTCTATCACGGCCCAAAAAACAGAGGCCCCTTTCAAAATTTATTTATTTATTTATTTATTTATTTATTTATTTATTTATTTTTGGACTCGTCGGCCGCCCGACTTCCCCTCGGGAACTCTGGGAGGGGGCACGACAAATGGCAAAGAAAAAGAACACAAAGTTCTCCCCCCCCGCCGCCCCCGGACAAAACAATCCGGTATAAAAATATAAAGGCGACAACAACAAAAAACAGGGTCTCCCAGACACTCTGGGGAGTGTTTTGGGGCTTGAAAAGGGCTTGATTCCCCCCCCCCCCGCAGGGGTGCCCTGTTCCTTTCAAGGAGGGACTTGGTCTCTCACAGTCTCTCTCTCTCTGTGTCTCTCTCTCTCTCCCCCCCCTTCCTTTCCCGCTTGGCGCCTCGTCCCAGCGAGGGCTGGGAGCAGAACGGGCTGTACGAATTCTTCCGGGCGAAGATGCGCGCCCGGCGGCGCAAAGGGCAGGAGAAGAGGAACAGGTGGGCGCCTCTCTTCTCTCTCACACACACACACGCACACATGCGCCCTCCCCCCCCCAAAAAAAAGACCCGGCTCTGTGTGTGTGGGGGTGGGTGGGTGGGTGGGTGGGTGGGTGTGGAGGGGGATACCATTCCCATCCACCCCCCCCTCTCAGCCGGGCGTTTTCGAGTTGGGTCAACAGCCACGACTCCCCTGGGCTTTCCAGAGTCAGGTCAGCGGTCCTGCCTCCCTGGTTTGTTTGTTTGTTTGTTTGTTTAATGCATTTCTATACCGCAACCTTTTTCCATAGAGCAGGGCTGTTCAGCTTTGAACAGGCCGAGGTCTACTTTTTCCGGCCCAAAGTGCCTGAGGGCTACTCCACTAAAAACCTCTACTTACAAATTTTATCCGTTCCGAGCACATGCTCATAAGTTTTTAAAAACTGTAAGGAGAGCAGCGGGTTCCCATAGGAATGCTTTGAAAACCAATTAATCTGTTCTGGAGGGAACAGATTTCAATGCGCCATGATGGCCCTTGAACTGCCCCGCTCGGCTGAGACAGTGGGCTGGCAGACCCAGAACTTTGCTGGGGGCAGTGGTGGTCCTTGGGGTGGGGGAGGAGGGGTGGAGAACTTATCCCATCACTTTTTTTTATTGATGGCCAACAGGCTACTTTTGAACTCTTCGCGGGCTACCAGTAGCCCGCGGGCTACCTGTTGGGCAGGCCTGCCATAGAGCAAATCGGGGCGGTTTCCAATAAAAACAGTTAAAAACACAAATAAACCGACAAGGTACAATGTTTGTTGGCTGGCTGTCCGGTCACTTCTGGCCTTCTTCTCTTTCTTCCTTCCTTCCTTCCTTCCTTCCTTCCTTCTATCTGTCCATCCTTCCTTCCTTCCTTCCTTCCTTCCTTCCTTCCTTCCTTCTATCCATCGTCACCTTCCTTCCTTCCTTCCTTCCTTCCTTCCTTCCTTCCTTCTATCCATCGTCACCTTCCTTCCTTCCTTCCTTCCTTCCTTCCTTCCTTCCTTCCTTCCTCCCTTCCTTCTATCCATCGTCACCTTCCTTCCTTCCTTCCTTCCTTCCTTCCTTCCTTCCTTCCTTCCCTTCCTTCCTCCCTTCCTTCCTTCTATCCATTCCTTCCTTCCTTCCTTCCTTCCTTCCTCCCTTCCTTCCTTCTATCCATCATCACCTTCCTTCCCTTCCTTCCTTCCTACAGCGGCCCCTCGCCCTCCCGCAGCCGGTCCAAGAGCCGCGGCCGCTCGTCCTCCCGATCCAATTCCCGCTCTTCGAAATCCTCCGGGTCGTACTCGAGGTCCCGCTCTCGATCCGGCTCACGGTCCCGGTCTTACTCGCGGTCGCCGTCCAGGTAAACAGGAGGCCGACGGGGGGGGGGCTTTCTCCTCCGGTATGGGCGGGGGGGGGTCGTGTTGGGGAGAGGGGTAAGAGCCCGCTTAGGTCTCCCTCGGGCGGGCCGTCGCCGGCCGGGCCTTCGTCGCCTCCCGAGAGGCCTGCCTTCAGTTGCCCCTGGTCTCTTTTACTACCAGGAGCTGTAGTCGGTCCCGGTCCTCGCGAAGTCGCTCCCGGTCCCGGTCCCGGTCCAAATCCTACTCGCCCGAAAGGCGCCGGCGGTCTCGATCTCGCAGTCAAACCCCTCCGTAAGTTGCCGGGCTCGGTCTTGGACAGGGTGTGTGCTTTTTCTTTTCGGAGGGAGGCCGAGAGGGCTGGAGCAAAGCATCCGAATGCAGTTTGTGGGGGGGCCGGCCTTTAAAAAAAAAAAAAACGCCCCGGAGCGTCCGTTGCGTTGGAATTGGAGCCGATCTCCCAAGCAAACGGGACGGCCCGGCTGCTGATGTCCACGCCAGTGGCACCGAGTCCCTCGGACTCCCGTATCCGTGGTAAATGGGTCCCGAGCCTCCTCACAGATGTTAAAAACCACCATTTCAAGAATTCTAGCTTGGTTCTGAGTCTTTGCGTTGGTGCCTCTGGAACCGCCGGGCTCCTCGGCCGGGGCTACCTCCTTTTGCCGGCCGGCCTGCGCCAAAGTCGTGTTGTCTCTTTTCCAGCTCTGCGGCCGGCTTGGGCTCCAGCTCGGGGCCGCCCGTGCCCGAATCCAGACTCGGGGAGGAGAACAAAGGGCACCAGATGCTGGTGAAGATGGGTAAGGCCGGCCGATGCCCCTCAACCTCTCTGCCCGTTCTTAGCCAGGCAGGCAGGGACACGTCACACAGGCATCCCTCGGCTGACACGGACGGGGCCGGTGCTGCGTTTAGGCGGCCCACGTTCCTCCTCCACCGTCGCCCCTTCGGGTTTGGAACTCAATAGTCTTCGCCGAGCCAAGGGTTTTCATGTCTCTGAGAACGGATGGGCTGGGGGGGACCCGAGAGGTCATCCAGACCAACCCCTGTCAAGGAAGCCTCCTGATGGGGATTTGAAACCCCCAGCCTCTGACTCTGCATCTATCCGTTGAGGGACCAGACCAGAGGCGCTTGGGTCAGGAGGGAAGAAACCGCTCCGGCCTTGCCACACGTGCGCCCCTTCTGTTGCCCCCAGGGGCTAGCAGTGGCCTTTTTCCCGCCCGTGACACCGGGGGTCTCTTGCTTATTCCCTCTTTGTTCTGTTTAGGCTGGAGCGGATCTGGGGGCCTGGGGGCTAAAGAACAAGGCATCCAGGACCCCATCAAAGGCGGGGACATCCGGGACAAGTGGGACCAGTACAAAGGCGTCGGGGTGTCCCTGGACGACCCGTACGAGAACTACCGGCGGAACAAAAGCTACTCGTTCATCGCCCGCATGAAAGCCCGAGACGAGAGTAAGTGGGTCGAGCCGGCGGCCGGAGATTTCTCGCCAGGACCGGCGTGTTTTCTTTTTTTAAAACCAAGCCGTTCTCTTGATTTAATGCTGCCATCTGTTGTTGCTTTTCCCCTCCTTAAAGGCTAGTGACACTTCCGGAGGAAGGACCCAGCCAAGTGGCTGCCAGGCCGGCTCGTCGGGGCCTCTGCCGCCGCTCCTAAACTCCCCCCCTTCTCCTCTTCCAAGACGCTTCTGGTCACATCAAGACCTCCCACCTCGAGGGCTCGCGGCTCCAAATCGCCGCTGCTTCGTAACCACAAGCAGAACTGACGACGTGGGCCTTTTCTAATTTTGTATATATCCGTGAAGGAGCGAAAGGGAGGGCTGTAGTCTTTTCCCTTGCGCACAAACACACCCGCGCCCTTCCGTCCCCGGTTCATTCCCTGCCAAATTCCTCCCAGGTCTCTTTTCCTTCCAGAAATGCCCCACCCCCAACCCCTGTTTGCCCGAGACCCTCCAACGGAAAACCGGGACGGCCCCGGGCCTCTTAAGTGGAACGCCTGCATGGGTGTGGAGGAGAGGTAGCGGCCGCCGTCGGGTGGCCAATTCCTGCCCGCGAATATGTCTGTTTCCCTCTCCGTGGCCGCCACCATGTATGTACGGATAGCCTTCCAATAAAGTGAGTTTTTTTTTCCTACACTGCAAGGGGTCAGCGGAACCAGCCTCCGTTGATCATTCCACATGTGTTGTTTTTTTAATTCTCCCATCATTAAAAGGGAAACTGGTGTTTTTATTTCACTGGCATGGAGAGTTCAACAGGTTTTCACGTCTCCCGGACTGGAGGTAACGTCACAGCGGCAGCAGGGAGCTGCGCTGTGCCAGTTTTGCGGGTCTTTTTGTGTCCCCCTTGCGGGCTCCAGCCTTTTGTCCATGCCACGGGGTGCACGCAGAGGTGCCGCCCTCCCCCCAGCACATGCCTTCTCCTGTGGCGTCCCACTCTAGGTCCTTGCAAAACGGCCAAGTCTCTTTATTGGGGGAGCTGATTTGGGACACTGTTTCTGGGGGGCCCTGCGCGCGCGCACCCCCCCAAAAGGCAGCCGTGCGGCTCTCATCCATCTCAGTCCTGATTTTCCTCTTCCAGTTGTTTCCGCGCTTGCTCCAGGGTCAGAGGGGGCGGCTTGTGGCGCCTGATGTACTGTAAAAGGAAGGAGAAGGCAAGAGGCCAGTTGGAAGCCGGGACAGGGGCGGTGGCGGCGGAGGGCGAGGGGGTGGGTGGGAGCCAGGGCAGAGGAAGGACCGAGGCGACGCCTCACCCTTTGAGCTTCTTCCAGGGTGTGGTAGCGGTACGTCTCCTCTTCCAGCGACGCCACCACCGAGGCGTGAAGCCCCCGGCTGGTTTCGGCAAACCGCCGGACGAGCTGCAGATTAAGCTCGGCCAGGTCGTTCAGAGCCGCCGCGGCTGGGCTGTAGGTGGTCAGGGCTGGGACAGAGGGGGAAAGGAGGGCCAGAGGCACGCTTAGGGGACGGTGACCAGGTCACGAAAGACCCTGTGCCGGTTCCCATCGAGAAATGGCGACGGGGCCGCTAAAGTTTTTTATTCTCCCGGCCCTACTGAGCCCACGAGGACATGGGAAACCAGCCACCGGCTGGACTTCTGCGTTTGCCACCCAGGCCGGGGTGTGGGGTGGGGAGCGAGGCTCCGGGGCTCTTCTGGGTTTTGTTCCCGGTTCGAGCCCAGCTTGGCGGCCACCGTCGGAGCCCTCCGAACGACGGAGCCAGAGACCCTGCTGGGTATCGAGTTTGCTATTATCTGTTTACTAGGGAGGAGCCGGTCCCCTGCAGATACAGGGGATCGTTCATCATGCGTCGGTCCTAGAACGACCGATTGGACCAAGAACACCCCCCCCCGGAAGTTTGCTTGCCTGGGGGAAAAGGAGAAAACCCGTTACCTTCCAGGACAGCCGGGCTCAGGAAGCGGCTGGGGACGGGCGAGTCTCCCGCCGTCATGGGTCCTTCTTCTGTCTGGCCCACGAAGGGGGCGTCAGCTACGCCTACGCGGTGGAAGACATCAAGGACGCGTGAGCGGCAGGCAATCTCCCCTGTAACCCCCTTCCCGAAATCACAAGTCTTTCCACCCTACAGCCCCTTCCAAGCCTTGGCCGACTTACCCCACCAACCCCGACGAGAGAAGGAAGGGAAGCTTGTCTGCGTGGAGGCGTCCTTGGCCGCCCTCTGTCGGGGCTCCCGATTCCCGGCGGAAGAGAAACCACAGCGGCTGGAGGGCGGAGAGGCACCCCGGGGACCGCTTGGTCTGTCTCCCGAGAAGGGCTGTCCTGTCTCAGGCGCGGCAGAAGAGGGACACGACTCGAAGTCTTCAGAATACCCGCCGCTGCCTGGGGGTGGCCTCCGTGGAAGACGGAGCCCCCCCGGAAACGCCGCTCAGCTGCTCGGAGATGTCGGTCTCTCCCGGATCCTCGGGCGCTTCTTCCTCCAGACGCCCGGCGTCGCCCTCCGTGGCATCCCGCGCGTGAAAGGCGCCTGGGCTGGTGGCAGGGATCGGGACCGCCTGGAAAAGGGATTTCCATGAGTGTCCACGCCAACCGGAAAACATCACTCGCGCCCCTTCAATGTGCCACAATGTGAAGTACGACCCTTGGGTCTGGGAGGGATCCCCTCCCCTCAAGCCCTTTCAGCAGATACCAAAAGCCGTGGATAATAGAAACCCTCCCTCAACGTGGATAAGCATTGCATGGTCTCGGGCTTTCTTTAGTGGCTGGTGTTGTTTGCCTCCTCTTGGTTTGGATTTATAACATTTTTTTCAGACTGTGGAGAAGTTAATCAGCGGATAATGAGCCTGCGGATACGGGGAGCAGGAGGGGCTCTTACAGGACATGGTTGACACGCCACCTCCCAATGCTGACGGAAAGGAATTCACGGGAGAAAGCCCTCCCTGCGGTGGACGTTCCTGATGGCCCTTTTACCTTTTCTTTTAGCTCTTCCGTTTCGGAGGCCGCCACGGGGGCCAGGTCATCCAGGCTCAACACGTTTGCCCTGAAATCTGCAAAAGGAGGCAGAAAAGGGAAGAGAATTCACATGGAAACATGGGGAGGTGACCCATGGCAAATATCCCTAGTTCTGGGGTTCTGGGTTTCATCCTTTCGGGGCCGCAGATAACTGGATCAGCGGATACGGTGGACGTGTGTCTTTCCCTCCTTGGGCGACTCACCGGTGCTGGCGGACGTATCGCTCGGCGCATCGTCATCAACGGAGAACAATTCGTCCAGGGACCGGACGAGGCTTCGGGGAGACGCCTCCGGGCTGGGCGAGCTTTCGGGGGGTCTCTCGGGGGGTCTTCGGTCAAAAAGAGGAGGCGTCGTCTCCGGGGAACCCGGAAGCCGGTTCTTCATGAAGGGCAAGAGAGGAATTGATTGATTGGCCGATTGATTGGATGTTGATAAACTGCCCCTACTTGGCTACGCAGGTTTACGGATAACAATCAGCAAAGAGAACAATTTCATCAAAGTGTGTGACATAAATTGCGCAATACAGGGGGTGGGGGGTGGGAAACAATTGTTTTCATAGTTTTAGATCAGAAACAAATTTTGGGGCCAAAGACACCCCAAAGAACTCTGTTTTTCAGGGCCCTTCACTCTGTGACACCGCTGGTCCCCTTGTATCGGCGGTATCCACTGATCCGTGGTCCCAGTAGATAGATAGATACCTAAGGATGAATTTGGCAGGATGGGGCCCTCAATGCGAATATATAAGTGAGAATATATAAAATCACATTGAAAAATAAAAGAGCTGGCAAGGGAGTCCCAAGTTCTTTAGCAGGGAAAAAGTAGCCTTTTTGGGCCCTCTCTTATAAAATAGAATCCAATTTAGAAGGAGGACCCCAGTATCAGCGGTGGGGGAGGGATACAACCACTCCAAGCCGCAGATAAGGGAATCCGCGGATAAGGCGAGGCGCCCCTACCTGAGGGCGGGGCCAGGGGCTAGCCCGCGCTTCCCCCGTGACGTCACGGCGCCCCGCAGCCACTCACCTGCCGCCCTTTCCCGGGCAGCCGCGCCTGCGCCAGGTGGGCCTCGGCCCGGGCCAGCGCCGCCGCGCTCCGGCTCCTCCCCGTCGCCATTTTGCCTCCTCCTCCTCCTCACCTACCCGGAAGCGTCGCTTAGCAACCCCGGCCGCGCCTGGCCGCCTCTTCCTATTGGGTAACGGGCGTGGGTGGGCGGAGGAAAGGGCCGGCGGCAGCCAATCAGCGGGCCACGGCGGCTTTGCCAGCGCCGGCAGGAAAGAGGAGGAGGGGCGGGGCGGCCGGGGACCAATCGGGATGCAGGGGCGGGGCCCGGGGCGGCGTGAAGGAAAGCTTCCGCGGCCAATCGAGAGCGGCTGCGGTGGAGGAGGTGGTGGCGATGGGTCCGGCGGGGCTGCTGGCCGCCGCCTTCCTTCTCCTGGCCCCTCCCCTCGCCCGCCCCGCCGCCGTGCACTTCCGGGAGCAGTTCCTGGACGGAGGTGGGGGGGACACGAGGGCCTCCCTATCCGCGGGCACGGTATCCGCGGTCTCCAGTGGAAGGCAACCTCCCCCTGAAAACTAGAGGACATCCTCCACAGCTTTCTTTCTGTGCTAGTTTTCAAGGGGAAGACCCCATAGAAACGCATCAGGCTCCCCGTATCCGCGGGACCCGTATCCGCGACTCCCTTCCCCATTCGTTGGCAAGGACTAAGGTGGTGGGGGGAAACCAACCCTAGAAAAGGCAGCAGGACCCCAGGATTCCCCTGCCTTGCTTACCCCCTCTCTGCTAATATTAAAAAATTGCAGGAGGACCCCCAGTATCAGCGGGACCAGTATCCACTGACAGGCTGACCCACTCTGCTTTGCACTCGATTGACCCTGTTTCTTCCTCCTCCTCCTCCTCCTCCTTTGCCAGGGAAGTGGAAAGAGCGATGGGTGCCCTCTCAGCACCGAGCCGACTACGGGGCCTTCCGGTTGACAGCCGGGGCTTTTTACGGTGACCGGCATTTGGACCAAGGTGACTTGGGGGCCCCCTGCTGACCTCTCTCCAGGGCGCCCCCTGGTTCCCCCCCCCCCCGCCCTGGCTGGGGCCTCCTGGGGTGGGGCTGGACTGGATGACCACCTGGGGTCCCCTCCAGCCTTGCAGTGCGAGGATGCTGATGAGGGACAACGAGGATTAATTCTTATCTCTTGGGCAGGGCCAGAAGGTCGCAGGGATGTGCCCCCCTCCCCCTTCAAAGCCCCTTTTAGCTCCGAAGCCTCCCTGCAACTTAGGAGAGGCGTTTCAATCATTACTGTAAATAAACTTGATGCTGGATATGCAAAGAACACCCGGGCAACCCCGCGGTGTGAAGAAGACATGGAAAGAGTAGCT
Organism: Phrynocephalus forsythii; assembly: GCA_029282475.1. Classification (NCBI taxonomy): domain Eukaryota; kingdom Metazoa; phylum Chordata; class Lepidosauria; order Squamata; family Agamidae; genus Phrynocephalus; species Phrynocephalus forsythii. The sequence goes on from JAPFRF010000018.1 coordinate 9,584,809, forward strand.
GCCCATTTGTGGGGCACGTCGTTCAAAGCTCCAGATTCCAGGGTCCCCCGTGGCCAAGGCGGGAAGGGGGTTTGGTTTACCCTTTTCCCTAAGAAAAGATGAGGTTTGTGTAATGCATTATAGAGCCTGCAATTGTTTTGCAGTAGGAAAACACACACACACACACACACACACACACACACCTGCGGGTTCAGCATCCACTGCTTCACAGATCCCCTGCCCAAGAATATTTATTTTCAAAAACACAAACAAAAACCCAGAAATGTGTGTGTGCTGGTGAGGTTTTTTTTTTTTATTGGCCGAACGCATTTCACAGTTTTGGTCTACATGCATGTCCAGAACAATCTATCTATCTATCTATCTATCTATCTATCTATCTATCTATCTATCTATCTATCTATCTATCTATCTATCTATCTATCTATCCCTTCCTTCCTTCCTTCCTGGTCTGTCTGTCTATCTATCTATCTATCTATCTATCTATCTATCTATCTATCTATCTATCTATCTATCTATCTATCTATCTATCTATCTATCCCTTCCTTCCTTCCTTCCTGGTCTGTCTGTCTATCTATCTATCTATCTATCTATCTATCTATCTATCTATCTATCTATCTATCTATCTATCTATCTATCTATCTATCTATCTATCTATCTATCTATCTATCTATCTATCTATCTATCTATCTATCTATCTATCTATCTATCCACAATACTTTTATGCCTCCCATCTGGCATCAAGGCCGCTCTGGGTCCGGTTGACAGCCAGCCACAACCCACTCAAGCCATTAAAACAAAACAGCCGGCCCCCAATGCCAGTGTGCCCCCCCCTCTTCCTTGTAGGTCTCCAAACCAGCCAGGACCTGAGGTTTTACGCCCTCTCGGCCCGATTCCAGCCCTTCAGCAACCAAGGGAGGCCTTTCGTCGTCCAGTATACGGTCAAGCACGAGCAGAAGATCGACTGCGGCGGCGGATACGTGAAGATCTTCCCGACCCACCTGGATCAAAAGAACATGAGCGGAGAGTCGCCCTACTACGTCATGTTTGGTGAGCCGAACCAAACCGGAAAGAGCTAAAACCTTGCCACAAAGGAGTCTTATCGTTTGCTGTTTTAAAGCTTGAGGGGGTTTTGTGTGTGTGTGTGTGTTTTCTTTTCCTTTTTTCATCACCCATGCAAGATCTGTCCGCCAAAATCTAGAGAAAACAGCCCTCAAGCCCCTACCAGCCGATGGGTAAAACAGATTATTCTCTGAGGATTCAACCAAGGTCGTTCCCCTTGGGGTTCTGTCTTTTCTCTCTCCCCGGTGACAGAAAAAGCGAAATTACTTGTCCGGGTTGTGTGTGTGTGTGTGTGTGTGATGGGGGAGGGAAATCCCACAGACATCTTAATACAGTTAGGATCCAAAAACCCCATGGATACGGGGAGGGGGGCTTCCTGTACATTTTGGAAAGAATAAATTTGCCTCTTAGAATAGACTCCTTCTCAGATACATGCCCCGCCATGACCTAAAACCCTGGTGTTTGGCTCCCAATATTTAGCTCCAGTTTCGTGACACCCTTTTTAGGCTGTCCTTTCGTTCTGGACGGGGCTGGTTCGTTCTCCTTTTTCGGCCAAGGGATACCCGAGAGGGTGACGGGGAAATGTTTTAACGTTTTAACAAAACCTGAGTTGCACGGGTCCAGGGGTTCCCCGGGGGGTGGTGGTTTGTCCTCTCTGCCCGGGAACACCGACTCTTCTATACCTTCCAGGTCCGGATATCTGCGGTTCCGACACCAAGACAGTCCATGTCATTTTGCGCCACCGCGGACGGTTTCATCCCATCAAGAAGCCGATCCGCTGCATCGTAAGCGTCGGGAACAGTGTGGGGGGGTCTGTGCTCGCCCTTCTGGTTCCTTCCTGAGGACTAGCGGCCTGGGATCCTTGCTTCTGGCTGGCCTGGAGCGCTAAAAGGGCATTCAAGAAGTTGTGGTTGTATTTTCCGTTTTCTTCCACCTAGGTTTGATCCTCCCCCCCCCCGCCTCGGTGTCAAAGCAGGGGGCAAACTCTCTTTGCGTTCCCCCATGTGCTTCTGACGCGGCTAATGTTTGGGGGGGACCCTTCTGCCACTAAATCATACTTCCCAACCAGATCCGGACCAGCCCTTCTGTCCCCAATGAATTCCCCCCTCGTCGGCTCTAGGTGGACGGGTTGACCCACTTGTACACCTTGGTGCTTAATCCGGACCGCTCGTACCGGGTGAAGATTGACAACACGGTAGTGGCCTCCGGCCTCTTGGAAGACGACTGGGACTTCCTGCCCCCCAGGACCTTAAACGACCCGGCCGTTGGGAAACCTGCGGACTGGGATGACCGGGCCGAAATGGACGACCCGGGAGACGCAAAGCCGGAGGTGGGTTTCTTTGGCAGGCGGGAGGGCGGATCTTTTCTCCCGCCGCGGAGAGCCAACCCCCGCAGATTCGACCTCAATTGCTGCCCCACACATTTGTGGTGATATGGTTTTTATAAGCATGAGAAAAGTCAAAATTATTATAAGCATTAAAATATTATAAGCAGACCCAAATGGGCTGACAAAAACATAAGGTCTCAGTGACCCATCCTCTAAGACTTGGCATGATCTTACACGGCGGTGTGTGTGTGTGTCCTTTTGCTGAGAACAACATGTGGCAGCTAGCCAGGAATAAGGAACCAACTTGACCTATCAAACAAACTGGGTAATAGGGTCAGGTCATGATAACGTCTGACGGCCAACTGGGCACGTGTAGGGGCGTACAAGATAACGTCAGTCTGAGATCACACAGACCTTACAGAGAGTATATAACCATAATGGGAAGGCCATTTGAGCTTTGTCCAGGACAGCAGGGCAGATCGAACCGACTGGCTTGTGTTTGCCTTGGAACCGTAAGGGACCCTTACTGAGACCCTTAAGCTAAGATGTTTCCTAACCTACTTTCGGTACTGTATGGGTTCTGTGTTGCATCTCTATCTGTCTTTAATAAACCTTTTACTATTTATCTAACTCTCAGCGTTTGCAATTTTGGAGGAACCGCCTGAACTTATCAGATGGTGCATTGGCAATTTTTTAAAGAAACATTTTTAAACTTATCCGTGGGCCTCTCTCCTTGTGGTCAGAACGCCCCACACGCACCCACGCACGCACCCACCCGAATCTTCTTTTAAAACCTGCCTTTGGCCTTCTTCCGTGGTCGCCCTTTTGGGATTTGAAGGAGGTGCATCCGGGCCCCTTAAAATAAAACCAACTGGGTCGTTATTCCTGCAAAAACAACCCCCAAACCAACCTCTAAGCCCTTTCTAGTTTTAATACGGCCTGCATAAGGCACCCAAAGGAGGGTGGTAGTGCACCAGACGGAGTTGGATTCTAGCAGAAATAGAAACCAAATTTCTGTTTCATTCAAGACCTGGTTTCCTTTGGTTACCCCCTTGTTTGAAGCGTTGACTTGTCCTGTGATTTTTAAGTGCATGAGTTCCAAGCTACCCCGTGGGAACACAGATAACGTGGAACGCAGACTTAATAACGGCCCTCTGGTTCTCCCAAGTGGCCGGTTCTGGTACTGGCATGGCAGACATCTCGATTCCTGGGATTTTTTCCCCCTCTTCCTCGTTTTTAATGCTTCCATCCAGACCGGAGGAGAAGCGGAAGGGCGGATACCGATCCCGCGGATACAGGGGCCCTGTGGCGCTTGCTCGTTTTAAACGTTCCTCTTTCTCCTCTCCTTCGTTTTTTTTTTTTCCCACTTCTTCCCCTCGCTCGAGGACTGGGACGTCCCTGAGTTCCTCGTGGACACCAGCGCAAAGAAACCCCGCCACTGGGACGACGCCACGCAGGGCGACTGGCGGCCGCCCCTCCTGCCCAACCCGCGTTACCGGGTATGTTTTTCTTTTTTCTCTCCTTCCGGGTGTCTTTGGGGGGCAGGGGAGGCGTCCGGGGGGGGGCGTTTGGGGGGGGAAGCAGCCCCTGAAGGAGCCGCCATTTTGTTTTCCAGGGAGAGTGGCGTCCCAGGAAGATCCCCAACCCCAAATACAAAGGCGTTTGGCCCCATCCTCAAATCCGGAACCCGGATTACGCACCAGACGCCACCCTGGCCGTCTACCAGGACCTTGGCGTCCTGGGCCTGGACCTGTGGCAGGTGGGCCGACTTCGGTTTTCTGGCCACTTTTAAGTCCGGGGTGAACCGCAAAGGGCCCCCGTCCTCGCCTGCTTCCCACACAGCGGGGCGTCCCTACTTGCGGGATCGTTATCCACGAATTCCCTTATCCATGGTCTGAAAACAATTTTAAAATTTGCAAAGCCCTAAGAATCTTAAGATTTCTAAAGATGAAGTTTCTGGAACTGGCCACTAAAAGGCGCCAGAGAGCAGGCTGTGCTTACCCTCGGCTTCTTATAATAGGGTTTGCTCTTATCCGCGTTTTTCAGCATCCGTGGCTAGAATTCCCACCCTCCTCCTGTTTTTTCTCTCCTGTCACCGCAGGTGAGATCTGGGACCATTTTTGACAATTTCCTGATCACCGACAGTGAAAGCTACGCGGAGGAATTTGGTGACGAGACCTGGGGGCAGACCAAGGTACCTCCTTCCCTGGGAACCCCCCCCGGGGGGGCAGAATGGTGGAGACAGAAGGGGACCCCCCTGCGGCCATCCGGATCCAAGTTTGGCCTCTAGAATCCATGCAAACTGCCCGGCCCGGTGGCTAACTAGGCCGGGCAGTGCCTCTGGGTTAGGGTTAGGGTTAGGGTTAGGTTTAGAGTTAGGGTTTAGATCCTGTCCCCCCAATTTCTCTTCCAGGAAGCCGAGCACAGGATGTATCGGGAGCAAATAGAAGCAGAAGCAGCAGCAAACAGGAAGCGGAAGGCGGGAAGGCCCCCCAAGAAAAGGAAGAAAAAGCCACCGGCCACCAGGGCACGGAAAGAGGAGCTCTGATTTCTCTCGGATTGTTCACTCCAGGCCACGAAGCGCCACGAAGCGCCGTTTTTGTTTCGTTCCAGAGTTCTCGGGAAAAGCCCTTGGCCGGGGGGGGGGGTCGATGGACCGGACGGCCCGTAGGCGAGCGCGGCTTCCAGAAATGTTAAATTAAATGTGTGTTGTTGCCGGAACCAGCCTCCCCCCCCCCAGCCTCGTCAGTGACCAGCTGCGTTGCGTGGACGGCCACGATCGCTCAGGGGTTTTTAAAAAAAAGGCATGGGGGGGAGGGTTATGGGTTCGAATCCTGCCGCCTCCTCTCAGCGTCTCCTCGGACTGGATGTTCTCAAAGGGTCCCCCGCCCAGCTTTTGCAGTTCTTAAGATGATGGTGGCGGCGGTGATGATGATGATGATGATGATGGAATGGGAACGAAGATGCCCAGATATTTGGACACCAGATTTCCACGACGGTCCCCTAAACTTGTATTGGCCTTTTGGGGGGGGGGCAGGCCTCTTGCATTCCACTTGAGATCAATGACGGTTCCCCCCTCCCGCATAGGATAACCGAGCCCATCATCCCCCCCCCAACTTGTAACTCCCCGCCCCTTATCTTTGGCTGACATCCCGGCCTTTCAAAAAAGTTAACTCCCCCAGCAAACCGAGTGGACACGAAACGGGGGGAGCCAAAAGGGCTTCCCTGGAACAACCCCCTCCTCCTCTTCCTTTCCGCGCTCCTGCCCATCATCCTCATCATCCTCATCCCTTAGGGATGGTCCAAACAGGTGGGGTTGGGGGAATCCAGCGGAAAGGGGTTAAGGGTTAGGGTTACCTTACTGGGGTGTGTGTATGTGCGTGTGGAAAGGGGGCGGCTGCTGCTGCTGCTGCTGCTGCTGCTGCTCCTTCGCGGGGAGGGGGATGCTGGGATTTGTAGTCCCCCCTCCCTAACCCGGCAGCGACCTTAGGGTGGGGGGGGTCGGGCGGCGGAGGGAGGGGAACCGGATCACCCCCCCCACTACCACACAAACATACACACACACACACACACACAAAGACGCACACGTGCGCCGTTCTCCCCCCCCACACACCCCCCATGGCTGCCCAGAGCCAGCGTGCCTCTGAGCGCCTGCAGAGCGCGGCTTCCCCCCCCCTTCCTTCTTCTGCCCGCCTGCCTCGATCCCCCGCTCGGCCGCCAGGGGGAGCAGCGCGCCGCGCCTCCGCCAATCAGCGCCGGCCGGCCCCTTTTTCCCCTCCCTCCCTCCCTCCCTCCCTCTGGCCACGCCCACGCGGCTCCCCCTCCCTCCCTCCCTCCCTCGCCCTTGGCCACGCCCCCCTTCCCGGGAAGGCGCAAGATGGCGGCGCTGGGCTCCCTCGGCGGCGGCGGCGGCGGGCAGGTAAATGGGGGGGGGACACTGGGGTCACGTGGGATGGGGCAGCTGGGGGGAGGGGGGAGAGGGAGGAGGAGGACCCCCAAAAAAAGCCTTATCTATCCCCCCCGCCCTCCAGAAGCAGGGGAAGGGGAGCCCCCAAAAAGAGGGGGGTGTCTTGCATTATTGGGGGGGGGTCTTGCAAGGAGGAAAGAGAGAGAGAGAGAGAGGGACCCCCCCCCTCTGATGCAGGATCCTGATATTGGGGGAGGGCAGAGAGAGGGGGGACACTCCCCTAGATCCTAAAGACCCCCCACCCCCACCCCCCAGTCTTCCCCCAAACCCCAACCCCCAACCCCAAAAGCAGGGGGGTTGGGGGGGAAAGGGTGCATGGGGGGTCATAGGGAGGCTCAGGGGGAGCAGCCCCCAGCCCTAAACCCACCCCACAACCCCCCCATACACACACACACACACACACTGCCTTGCCCCCACCCTACGCCTCCCGAGGGTGCCTGTATCGGATGCACTGAAAATGGTGTGTGTGTGTGTGTGTCTGTCCCCATATAAATGTGTGGGTGGGTGAGTTGAAATGTGGGTATAAAGGAGAAAGGGTGGGTGGGGTAAAATGTGGGTCCAGGGAGAGAAGGCAATTGGGGAACCCCCTATTGCCTTCCAAAGGCATCCGGGAACCCCCTCCCTCCCTCCAAAGGGCACATTTTAACCCCCTTTGTCATTTCCCTCCCTCCCTAGGCACACACACACACACACACACACACACACACACACACACACACACGCACACGCACACACACACACACACACACACACCATTTTCAGTGCATCCGATACAGGCACCCTAGGGAGGCGTAGGGTGGGGGCAAGGCAGTGTGTGTGTGTGTGGGGGGTGTTGTGGGGTACGATTAGGACTGGGGGGCTGCTCCCCTTTGATCCCCTTGCTTCCCTATGAGACCCCCCCCCATGCCTTTAAGGGGTGATCCCCCCCTCCTGCAGCCAAGGCCCCTCTCTGACCCTTCAAGCCAACCCGCGGGGGGGGGGAGTTGAATACAGCCCCAGAGTGTGCCCCCCACCCTTGACCGAGGAGCCATCATCATCATCCTTCGCAGTAGTAGCTATTGTGTTTGTCTTGTCCATAAAACCCGCGGCCAAGATGTTGGGGGGGGGTCCGCCCAGGGTGGGGTGGGGTGGGTCGCCTTCCTTCCGTCGCTCACCCAAAGCCGCGGCAGAGGTCCCCAAACCAGAAACCCCCCCACACACACACTTCCAACCCCCACGTGGGAATCAGAAGCCCCCCCCCCCGGTAAGAGAGCAACCCTGCCGCCCCCTCCCGAAACACAGAATCCTGCTGCCCCCCCCCCCCAAGGAAAGGGTCAGACGTCCTGCCCCCTTTGGCTCTATGGCGACCATCCCCACCCCGCACCGCAGCAAAACCCTTCGTGACCCCACTTAGAGGAGGAAGAGCGACCCCCACACAGACCCATTGCCACCCCAGGCTGAGAAACACGGATCCCATTAACTGGGCGCCATGGAGGGAACCCCCCCCCCTGAGCCATAAGGAAGGTCTATAGGGGCATTTGGAGGGGGGGGTCAGCACTCCCCCTGGTTCCCAAACACTTCTTGGTGACTCTTCGAGGCCTGGATGAGCCCCTGTCAAGGCGAGGAGACCCCGCCCCCCCTTTTCTCTTCCAACTGGTGGGCCTGTTGTGTTTTTTTGGGGGGGGGGAATCCAGTGACGGAGGTCACAGATGTGTGGTGTCCCCATGGGATGCTCACCCTTTCTGGCAGAAGCCTAAGGCGGTGGTCGCCAGACCAAAGAAAATATTTTTTCCCCACCCAGCGCATGGTTAGCCTGTGGAACTCCCTGCCACAGGAGGTGGGGATGGCGCCTGGACTGGATGCCTTCAAAGGGGGATGGGACCGATTCCTGGAGGAAAAGTCCATCATCCCAGGTGACAAACCATGATGGAGATGTGTGTCATCTCCAGGCTTAAAACCAGGGTCCTTCAAGGGCCAGATGGAGGGGAGTGGGATCAGGAGACAGAGATCTAGTCTCATGCGCTCCCAGAGGCATCTGGTGGGGCCACTGGGAGATCCAGGAAGCTGGACTAGATGGGCCTTTCTTGGCCTGATCCAGCATGATGGCTCTTCTTAGGTTCTTATTCGCCAGCTGTTTTTTTCGGGGGGGGGGAATGGCTCTCTGGGTCGCCCACCTTTTCACTTATTTATTTACTTAAACCAAGCTAAGCCTTGCCCCGGATGTCTGAGAGCTCCGTCCCAGCTTGGAGGCGGCGGTTCTTTCGACCACGCGGGGACACCTGTCCGGAAAAAAAAACACCTCCTGGTGCCTGCTGACCCTCCCACTGCAAAACATGAGTGGCTGGGTGTTTCTGCCCGGGGTGGTGGTGGTGGTGGTGGTTGCCGGACCGGGGGCGTCGGAGCCTCAATATCGGCTGCGAAAGGCGCCCCGAAATGCGCGAGAACGGGGCTCTGGAACGGATCCGGCCGGAGAACACGCATCGCCACCCCGTTTGGCTTCGGAGACAGGGCGGAGATGTTCTCCTCCTCCCGGCCTCTTGTTTTGCTGCTCCCTTGCGCCAAGTCCCGGGCGCCCTGAATGCCTCCTTTTCGCCCGGCCTGATTGGTATTCCGGGAAAGCGGCGTGGACGCTGCCCGCCGCCGGGCGGAGAACGCTCCTTCCCTTCTTGTCTCCGAGCGCCAGACCGGACGGAGCAGTGCGGGACCCAGATGGCGAGTGGCAGCCGGCGCGACGCTCAATTGCTCTTTTCAAAAGGACATCCCTCGGGCGCCTCCGGCTCGCAGAAGCCCCACTCGTTCCTCTTTTATTTCTTTATATTTTACATCTTTCCCCCTTTGCCTTCCACAAGTTGGAGAATCCATCTGTGCCCCTAAGTTGTCTCAACCCAGCTGGATCACGGACAGACGCTTGGGCGCTGGTGCAAGCACCCAGTGTGCTGCGACACCGGGACGGGGTTTTGTGCGTTTTTTTTGTTTTGTCCTCGGTAGGGTTGCCCAGAGGGGCTCCAGTGGCTGCTGAAACCCTCCGGAGAGGCGCTTGGTGGATTCGGCCCCTGGTCTGCCGTCCGTGGGGATCCCAGGCGACCCGCCAGCCCCCTAAGCAGAAGGGGATCTCGGCGTTGCTGGGCCTTTTTGTTTGTGCGAAAGGGTAGCCCCTGCACGGAACCGGTGCCGTGCCGTGCACCCCAAAGAGGGGGCGCTCTTGGAAGACTTGTGAAGAAGGGCTGGGTCTGTCCCCGAGAGCGGGACACGAAAATAAGGAGCGTGAAACCCAGGCAGCTGAATTTCGGCTCAATTTCTTTGGGGGCGGGGGGGGGGACTGCCGAACGGTCTGAGCGGCACGACAACGGGAACCCGGCAGGTCTGCTTTGATTTGGAGCAAGGGGGGGGATGGACTGGATGACCTCTGGGGACCCCTTCCGGTTTGGCCTGGCTCTGGATCTATAGAATCCTGGCAGGAAGGGGGGGGTTTCTTGTTATTGTTGTTGTTGTTGCTGTTATTGTTGCTACTGTTGTTGTTATTATTAAATTATCACACCGCAGGCAAGATCACCACGCTGGATTTTGCATTACAAATCACTGGCCGGACGCTTCCCAAGCGTTTAGGACTATGCGATGTATTTGATTATGGTGATGATGATGATGAATGGGCCCAGGACCCTCCGAAGGAATCCGGGGCTTCATTGCCCGGTGGGGGGGGGCTGATTCTGCACGCCGTTCGCTCGCCCCCAACAGGCAGGCTGGGCGTCCGCCGTCCCCTCCGGCAGGGGCGTCCGGCCTGCTCCGTTGCCCGTGGCGGGCCGTGGCCGGAGGTCGTGGGCCGCTGCGGGGCGCGAGTTTCACCTTGGCCTCTCTCTCTCTCTCTCTCTCTCTCTCTCTCTCTCATCTTCTCTTCCGCATTAGCTCTCCCCTTCCAACTCGCTCTACGAAGCGTACTACAAGCAGGTGAGCGGGGCTGGTTTTCTCCCCTCCCCTCCCCTCCCTCCTTCCCCGTGGCGGGTCCGTGGGACCGGACGCCCCCGTCCTCCCCAAAATGCCAAGCCAGCAACGAGCCCGGGGTGGGGTGGGGTGGGGGCGTTTGGTAACAGGACCTGCCTTTCCAACCGCCACCAGCTCCTCTTCTTGGGACAATTCCGATTTATATTTTAATTTTGCTTTTCTGTTTTGTTTCTGGGGTGCCTCCACACTGAGGTTGGTGTGTATTTTTTGTTGTGGTTGTTTTAACCAGGTGGATCCGGCCGGCACGGGCAGGATCGGGGCCGGTGACGCCGCCCTTTTTCTCAAGAAGTCAGGTCTCCCTGATGCCATCCTCAGCAAGGTACGTGTGTGTCTGATACCTCCAGAAGAGAGCTTCCAAATTGTGTCTCCGTTTTGTGAAAAACGGCTGTTATGGTGCGCCCATTGTATCGTCCGTTATTGCAACCCCCAAAAAAACTGTCCTTGTTGCCCGATTGATTGATCGGTTTAAATGCTATTTAAATTGATCAATCAATCAATTTAAATACTATTTAAATAGGCTGTCATTTAATCGTTAGTTAGCAGACCCGTGTTTATTCGGTAGCGACTTGCATCTCCCGTATAAATCCCATCCTTGTTTTGATAATGCAAATTGTGATGGGGAACATCCGGCCGGCCGGGCAAAGGAGCCTTTCGGGATCGGAAAAAGCATTTCCCTTGCCTGTAGGGAGGAGTGGAGGAAGAATGTTTTTTTTTTCTAGTTGTGCTTGACCGTGGCTGGTATTTTTGAAGGAATCATACCACTAACCTTTGAGCTGGAGAGCTGGATGTGTCCCCATCTCCTGGGGTGAAAGGGCGCCTGTAAATAAAACCAAATTAATATTTTGTTGTTGTTCAGTCGTTCAGTCGTGTCCGACTCTTCGTGACCCCATCATGGACCAGAGAGCTTGCCAGGCCCTCCTGTCTTCCACTGCCTCCCGGAGTTTGGCCAAATCCATCTTGGTTGCATCGATGACACCATCCAACCATCTCATTTTCTGCCATCCTCTTTTCCTTTTGCCTTCCATCTTTCCCAACATCAGGGACTTTTCCAAGGACTCCTCTCTCCTCGTGAGGTGGCCAAAGTATTATGGATGCCTAAGCTTCAAAATCTGTCCTTCCAGTGAACATTCGGGGTTGATTTCTTTCAGGATGGATAGGTTTGATCTCCTTGCAGTCCAGGGGACTCTCAAGACTCTCCTCCAGCACCACAGCTCAAAAGGCATCAATTCTGCAGCAATCAGCCTTCTTTAGAGTCCAGCTCTCACTTCCATACATCACTACTGGAAAAACCATAGCTTTGACTATCCTGGCCCTTAGTTGGCAAAGTGATGTCTCTGCTCTTTAGGATGCTATCTAGGTTTGCCATTGCTTTCCTCCCAAGAAGCAGGCGTCTTTTTATTTCATTGCTGCAGTCGCCATCTGCAGTCATCAAGGAGCCCAGGAAAATAAACTCTGGCATTGCCTCCATTTCTTCCCCTTCTATTTGCCAGGAGGTGATGGGACCGGTGGCCGTGAGAGTGGAAAAAATAATAATATTAAAGCCCACTAAAATAAATTTTGATTTGTTCCCTCTCAGATATGGGACTTGGCCGACCCCGAAGGGAAGGGCTTCCTAGACAAACAGGTAGGTGAACGGAGGCCAGTCCCCCCCCGTTTCTTAACCTCCGGGAGGGAAGAGGGGGGGGGAACGGATGCATGATTTTCATCGGGGTGGGAGGGCAGACGGACGGGCGGCTGGCGCCAAGCAAAAACCCGGGATTTGCCGGAGGTCGATGGCGGGGCGTGCCTGTAAGCGTGGAGGCGAGCTAAATGGTTGCCCGACACACACGCGCATCCCGGCTCACGCTCCTCTCTGCTCCGGAATTTGGCGTGAATTCCCCGCCGCCCTGCATCTTCCTCCCCGCCTTTGGTGCCAGGGTCCAAACTGCATCCCTTCTTTCCTGTATTTAAAAGATTCCCACTCGGCCACCCCTAACCCTCACCCCCCACCCCCTCACCTTGGCAGAACCGGGCGCTGGGAGGTTGGCGGTTCCTCAGTGGGATGTTTTTTTAATTTTGTTCGTCAACCCTCTTTCTTTCTTCCTTCCTTCCATCCTTCTGTACTTCCTTCTCTCCCTTCCCTTTCTTTCTTTCTTTCTTTCTTTCTTTCTTTCTTTCTTTCTTTCTTTCTTTCTTTCTTTCTTTCCTCACTCCCTCCTCTTTCTTTCTTTCTTTCCTGCCTCCCTCCCTTCCTTCCTCCTTCCATTTCCTCTCTCTCTCTCTCTCTCTCTTTCTTTCTTTCTTTCTTAAACTTTCCTTCTCTCTCTCCCCCAGGGGTTCTTTGTCGCCTTGCGGCTGGTGGCCTGTGCGCAGAGCGGCCACGACATCAGCCTGGGGAGCCTCGGCCTGGCCTTGCCGCCCCCCAAATTTGTAAGTCGAGTCGAGTTGGGGTTGCGTTTGCCGCGGTTTCTCCACCGGTGGCGGGTCCCCAGATGTTCCCGGACTGCAAGTCCCAGAAATCCCGGCCAGCTCAACCTAGTGATGAAGAACGTCTGGGAGTTGCAGTCCGGGAACATCTGGGGACCCCCCCACCGGTGGAGAAACCACCGATTTAGAGTTTATATCCCGCTTAACTTGCGCAAGGCCACTCAAGGTCAGCGAACACAAGATACAGCGCAAGATGTCTCGTGGAATACAAGCGGGGACTTTTTTGGGGTGTGTGTGTGTGTGTGGGGATATTAGGCCAAGCCTGTCCATTCAGGGAACCCTCCTTGATGGGAAAATCTTCATTACAGACCTCCTTGTTTTGCTGTTTTTGCTGTGTGATGCTGAAAATAGCAAAAGAGGGGGGGGAACCCTATATTTATATAAATACTGTATTATTGTCCCAGCGTCGGCCCTCCAGATGTTTTGGACCGCCACTCCCACAGTCCTTTGCCCTTGGCCATCTGAGCTTAGAATTCTGGGAGTTGTGGTCCAAAACGTCAGGGAGGGCCGAAGTTTGGACATGCCTGGAAAATAAAAGGCAGTGCGGTGTAGTGGGCCGAAGTTTGGACATGCGTTGCCAGATGGGGTCCCTAGAGGGAGACAGGCACCGTGCGATGTATATGGAAATTGTGTTTGCGATAACCCACGGGTTTCAGCATCCACGGGGGCAGGACAGAGCTTGGATCCGGGGTGGGGGTGGTTTCCTCCAGCTGTCCTGACGCCTTGTTTTTTTTGTCCTTTCAGCACGACAGCACAAGCCCCCTCCTGATGTCTTCTTCCGACCCTCACTGGGCCGTCCGGGTGAGTTTCCAGGACTGAGCCAGAGAAATAATATTTTTGTGATGTAATCCAACAGAACCTGCTGCTGGGGGGAGCCAGAGACGAGACTCTGCCTTCCCTTTCTTTCCTATTGCGATAAAGTTTGATGTCATCCACGTTTTTCGGTATCGGCGCCAACGACGGCTTGGACCCCGCCTCTGTCTTTCCGTAAAATCGTTTGCTTCCACCTTTTCTCCCTTCCTGGCTTCTTTAATTTCTGTACCGCCCGGTTTGCAGCCATCAAAGACAACCCAGGCACGCCACAGATTCGAGCCGAACGGATACCTTGAAGGTTGCCTCCGGAGGAGGGGAGCCACCTCTGTCGCTCACAGCCTGTTTTCTTGCTGACCAGGTGGAAGAGAGGGCGAAGTTTGATGGGATTTTTGAAAGCCTCCTTCCCGTCAACGGTTTGCTGTCGGGCGACAAAGTGAAGCCGGTCTTGATGAACTCCAAGCTGCCTCTGGATGTCCTCGGGAGGGTAAGCCGCCATGTCCCCTCCCTCCCTCCCTCCCTTCTTCCTTCCTTACATCCATCATCACCTTCCTTCCTTCCTTCCTTCCTTCCTTCCATCCATCATCACCTTCCTTCCTTCCTTCCATCCATCATCGCCTTCCTTCCTTCCTTCCATCCATCATCACCTTCCTTCCTTCCTTCCTTCCTTCCATCCTTCCTTCCTTCTATCCATCATCACCTTCTTTCCTTCCTCCCTTCTATCCATCATCTACTTCCTCCCTCCCTCCCTTCTATCCATCATGACAAACCTTCCTTCCTCCTTCCTTCCTTCCTTCCTTCCTTCCTTCCTTCCTTCCTTCCCTCCCTCTCTTCTATCCATCATGATCTTCCTTCCTTCCTTCCTTCCTTCCTTCCTTCCTTCCTTTCCTTTCTATCCATCATCACCTCCCTCCCTCCCTTCCTTTCCTTCCTTCCTTCCTTCCGCCCTGGCTCTACCCTTCCGCCCTACCGACCCTCTTCACACCACCCGCCTCTGGGTTTGCTTGCCCTTGATATGAACAAGTGGCCCCCCCACCCCTGTCAAGGGACATGGAGACAGTCTAGGTCGGTGGTTTCTCCACCGGTGGATCCCCAGATGTTCCTGGATGGCAACGCCCAGGAATCCTGGCCAGCTCCGCGAGAGAGGAAGACTTTTCTGGGAGTTGCAGTCTGGGAACATTTGGGGACCCATCGGTGGAGAACCACGAGGTCTAGATATATAAATATTTCCAGCCACGGAGGAGGGAAACGGGGGGGGGGACATGTGAAGCTCCCCAACGCCAGGGCTTGTCTTCTGTGGCTTTTCTGATAATTCTTGTTTTTTTTATTTCTTGGGGGACCTCCGGTGCACCTTCACACACACACACACCCAACTTTGTGGCTTGCAGGTTTGGGATTTAAGCGACATCGACAAAGACGGGCACCTGGACCGGGACGAATTTGCCGTGGTAGGTTTCCAGAGGGTTGCCAACAAGGCTGAAGCGGGAGTGAGTGTGTGTTTGTGTGTGTGTGTGTGTGTGTGTGTGTGTGTGTGTGTGTGTGTGTGTGTTGAGGTTTCCGATTGGTCTCCCGGCATCCTCAGCACCCGAGGGGGCCCAGTGTCCCCCCCCCCGCCCCGCCCACCCCGTTTGCTGAGAAGGGGCTCGCTGGACAGCTCCGGGGCTGGACTAGATGGCCTCCAGGGTCCCCCTCCAGCCCTGTTGTTGTCCTCGGCAGGGCTGTGGAGTCGGAGTCGAGGAGTCGGAGTCGGAGGAAATTTTGGGGACCTGGAGTCGGAGTCGGCAAACAATGCACGGACTCCGACTCCGACTCCTACTAAATTTAGATTGGAATTTTTTTAAAAGCAAGTTTAAATGTCCCTATTCACAAAGTTATAATTAATGACTTCTCTACTGTAAGAATAAAGACCAATGCATGCAGTGCCTCCCGTAACCGCAAAACGAACACGTTAAGTGACCGTGAGGAAGCATGCTTTATCATGTGCTTCACTATATGGCACGCATCGCACAATGAGGAGCGGCAATACTTATACTTTCCATAGTGTTGTGTTTCTGCTGTTACGCAGCACCCCTGGGTAACCTAGCCTCTCACTGATAAGGGATTAAGTAAATATGTTTTTTGCAGGGCTAGAGACACTTGTATAAGGGAAGGGAATGGAGGGTCAATAGTTCAAGACTGAAGCTGTAAACCATTGGAAAAACTGCTGTGTAAAAATGTATAAAATACATTCGCATATTAATACAGAGGAGTCGGGGAGTCGGAGTCGGAAATACAAAACAACTTAGGAGTCGGAGTCGGAGTCGGAGTCGGAACATTTATCTACCGACTCCACAGCCCTGGTCCTAGGGGATGCTTCTTCCTAGGCCTGTTTATCCAGCTGGGGTCCCCGGGCTGCTCCGTTTCCCAGAGCTCGGTCCTGCCTCCCTGGCCTCCTCCTCCTCCTCCTCCTCCTCCCTTCTGCAGATTTTTTTTATTTTAAAAATCCCCGCTTCCCCGGCCTTTGCAGGCGATGCACCTGGTCTACCGTGCCCTGGAGAAGGAGCCGGTCCCTTCTGCCTTGCCCCCGCCGCTCATCCCCCCGTCCAAGCGGAAGAAGGGGGCCCTCTTCCCCGGGGCCGTGCCCGTCCTGCCCGCCAGCCCGCCCCCCAAGGAGGGCCTGCGCGCCACCCCCTCCCACGGCAGCGTCAACAGCCTCAACAGCACCGGAAGCCTGTCCCCGAAACACAGCCTCAAGCCCGCGCAGGTGGGTCCGGACCCCTTGCCCGGGAGAGCGGGTGCACCCACATGCTCGTGGCAAGCGCCAGAGATGGGGAACTTTTTTGGGGGGGCGGGCAGCACTGGGCAGCACACTGTACACCAGGGATGCCCAAACTCCAGCCCTCCAGATGTTTTGGACCACCACTCCCACAGTCCTTTGTCATTGGCCAGCTAGGCTTAGGATTCTGGGAGTTGTGGTCCAAAACATCAGCAGGGGCGGAGTTTGGACACCCCTTATCCCCACCCACCCCCGGGGGGGGTCAGTCTGTGTCGTTTCGCCTCTCTGCGGGCTGGAAATGTTAACGTTCTCAACAGAAAAAAAATTCTAGAAATGATTTTTCAAGGTGTAATTGCCAGGAGTGGCCACCGGAGGGAACCAGAGACCACGCTTTGTATTACTGTTTGCTGTTTGGACAGTATCTGCTTTTTTCATCATCCGCAGGAGGGTTTTTCTGCCGAAATGATTACCCCCCACCCCACCCTTGGTGCTGCCGGCTTTCCTGGGCTCAGAAACATTAGCAAAATGGGGAGGGGGGTGTGATTTGTTGGCCGACAGCTTCATTTTTTTGGGAGGGGTGGGTGTGTTGTTGGCGTCTCCAGAGGAGGGGAGGTTCTCTGACCAGCCTCCCCCCGCCCCCAATATCCTTCTGGGGAGTCTGATGCATGCTGAGCCTTGGGGTGTCGTTCCAGCCCTCTGCCCACTGGGTGGTGCCCCTCAGTGACAAAGTCCGTTACGACGAGATTTTCCTGAAAACCGACTTGGACCTGGACGGGTTTGTGAGCGGCCTGGAGGTGAAGGACATCTTTATGCACTCCGGACTTTCCCAAAACGTTCTGGCGCATATATGGTAGGGGAAACTCCCTCCCTCCTAAACCCCTCTGGCTTCCTCCCCACCACCCACCCGCCACCACCCCGGGCGGCCTGTGGGATTCCCTGCCACAAGGTGTGAGGATGGCGGACGACGGGGGTGGCTTGAAAAGCCGGCCGGATACGTTCCTAAAAGCACCGGCCATCCGTGGCTAGTCGTCCAGGGGGCTCTTTCCTGCCAGCACCAGAGGCCGGGGAATGCATCAGGTCTGGCCTCCTTTGGGGAGTCGCCAGTGGGCCGCCCCATAAACAGAATCCGGGGCTAGAGGCACGCTGGATCACATCTGGTGAAAAAAAAAAACCCCAACTATTTTCACTTGCATTATCAGAACCAGCCACTAGAAGGAGCCAGAGAGCATATTATCAGTTATTACACATGTGGTCTCTGGCGCCCTTTAGTGGGCGGTTCTGGTAATACAAGTGAAAATAAACATTCTGGTTTCTCTCCCCCCCTTTTTTTTTTACTATCCTCTCCATCTGTCTACCCACCCACCCTCTGATGGCTTTCTCTCCCCTCCCCCCCCCCCAAATGCAGGGCCTTGGCTGACACGCGGCAGGCCGGGAAACTCAACAAGGACCAGTTTGCGCTGGCTATGCACCTCATTCAGCAGAAAGTCAGTCACGGCATCGATCCGCCCCAGGTGCTGCTCCCAGACATGATCCCCCCGGCCGGAACGGACCACGCCTGTCCAGGTGAGCCTCTCATCAGCTCCTTCCTTCCTTCTATCCATCATCACCTTCCTTCCTTCCTTCCTTCCTTCCTTCTATCCTTCATCACCTTCCTTCCTTCCATCCATCATGACCTTCCTTCCTTCCTTCTATCCATCATCCTTCTGTCCATCATCACCTTCCTTCCTTCCTTCTTCCTTCCTTCCTTCCTTCCTTCCTTCTCCATCCATCATCACCTTCTGTCATCATCACCTTCTGTCCACCTTCCTTCCTTCCTTCCTTCCATCATCATCATGTCCATCACCTTCCTTCCTTCCTTCCTTCTATCCATCATCACCTTCTGTCCATCATCACCTTCCTTCCTTCCTTCCTTCCTTCCTTCCTTCTATCCATCATCACCTTCCTTCCTTCCATCCATCATGACCTTCCTTCCTTCCTTCCTTCTATCCATCATCACCTTCTGTCCATCATCACCTTCCTTCCTTCCTTCCTTCCTTCCTTCCTTCCTTCCTTCCTTCCTTCCTTCCTTCCTTCCTTCTGTCCATCATCACCTTCCTTCCTTCCTTCCTTCCTTCCTTCCTTCTATCCATCATCACCTTCTGTCCATCATCACCTTCCTTCCTTCCTTCCTTCCTTCCTTCCTTCTTCTATCCATCTCATCCATCATCACCTTCCTTCCTTCCTTCCTTCCATTGACCTTCCTTCCTTCCTTCCTTCCTTCTATCCATCATCACCTTCCTTCCTTCCTTCCTTCCTTCCTTCCTTCCTTCCTTCCTTCCTTCTTTCCATCATCACCTTCTTCCTTCCTTCCTTCCTTCCTTCCTTCCTTCCTTCCTTCTATCCATCATCACCTTCTGTCCATCATCACCTTCCTTCCTTCCTTCCTTCCTTCCTTCTATCCATCATCACCTTTTGTCCATCATCACCTTCTTTCCTTCCTTCCTTCCATCCATCATGACCTTCCTTCCTTCCTTCCTTCCTTCCTTCCTTCCTTCCTTCCTTCTATCCATCATCACCTTCCTTCCTTCTTTCCATCATCACCTTCCTTCCTTCCTTCTATCCATCATCACCTTCCTTCCTTCCTTCTATCCATCACCACCTTTCTTCCTTCCTTCCCTCCTTCCTTCCTTCTTTCCTTCTTTCCATCATGACCTTCCTTCCTTCCTTCCATCCATCATGACCTTCCTTCCTTCCTTCTATCCATCATCACCTTCCTTCCTTCCTTCCTTCCTTCCTTTCTTCTTTCCTTCCTTCCTTCCTTCCTTCCTTCCTTCCTTCCTTTTTTTCTTCCTTCCAAAGGCACAGTCCCTGAATCCATTTCATGGCCCGTTCCTGTTAAACACATCCTGGAAATACCTCCGATTATGTATTTCTGGTGTGTGTGTGTGTGTGTGTGTGTGTGTGTGTGTGTGTGTGTGTGTGTGTGTGTGTGTGTGTGTGTGTGTGTGTGTGTGTGTGTGTGTGTGTGTGTGTGTGTTTTATTTTCCGGCAGCTGAGCCGTGGGTTTGTGGATACAGATCTCCCGGATAGGAGGATCTTAGTGTGTCCAATTTCGATTTATTTCTTTGTTAAACAAATAAACCAAGCCTTGGTCTCGGGGGCTGGGGTGGGGTGGCCAGCGTTGGCTTGCCGTGGGGCTTCCTTGCCCTCTGACGGTGCTGGGTGTGTGTGTGGGGGGGCTCCTTCCCTCTCTGCCCCGCTTCCTCTGTGGAAACCCTTCTCCGGCTTCCTCTCTCTCTCTCTCTCTCTCTCTCTCTCTCGCCTTTTCCAGACCCTTTCGGGCTACTTGGTCCCGGGAGGACCCGAGATCGCGGCCTTTCCCGAAATGCGACGAGTGAGTAAGGGGCGGCCGGAGGGCGGCCTTCCCTCAATCTCCGAGCCCCCCCACCTTTTTTTTTACACCGACGACCACCGTGCTCCCTTCAAAACCTCTCCCTCCGTCTCGATAGGGCCCGGCAGGCCACGATCCGGCTTCTCCGGAGAGCCGGGAGAGGCGCCCACGGCCACCAGTTCCTCTGGGCTTCTGCCCTTTCTTGCATGACCCCTTCCCTCGACATCTTTCCCCCTTCCGACCTCTTTCACTCCCCTTCCTTTTCGGCGCCGTCGTTTCGTTCTTCCGCTTCGGAGCTTCGGGGCTCCCCATTCCCACCACCACCGACAGTCCACCACCGACGTCTTAACCCCCCCCCGTCCGTTGGGTGGGTCCAACCCCCCCCAAAAGACCCATTTCTCCGGTTGTTTTGTTGTTGTTGTTTGAAACCTTGGAGGTTCGCGAAGCCCTCTCGGGGGTCGGCATGGGGCTTTCTCTCTCTTATTTCCTCACACGCACACACACACACCGGTTTTCTGTCTTGTTTTGGTTTTGTTTTATTTTCCGGTCAGGACAGCGCCAGTTCCGCCGGTTCGGGGGAATTCACCGGCGTGAAGGAACTGGACGACATCAGCCAGGAGATTGCGCAGCTGCAGAGGTAGGTGAAAGCACACGAGAGACGGTGTGTGTCTTTTTCTTTCTCTGTCTTTCTCTCTGTTTCATTTCGCCTCCGCTCTAAATCTGGCCTCGGCCGAAGGATCCCTCGCGTTTCCGTTCCGCCACGGAACAGATCCCGTTCTTGGCCGTCCGCCACGGAACAGATCCCGTTCTTGGCCGCCCCCCAATCCGTGGCGTCACTCTTCGTGGCCGGTCCACGGGCCTCGTGGAAAACGAAAGTTGAGTTCCTGGCAGAGCGGCGGTTGCGAGATCGAAGCGCCCTCGGGGGCGCCCGGGTTGACTGGATGAACTCGAGGGTCCCCCGCCCTTCCAGCCCTGCTGTTCTGAGATGAACCTTGAGCTTCCGAACAGCTCGGGAAATGCCGGGTTCGATTCCCCACCGAGCCTAAGAGGGGACTGGACTGGAGGGGAACCCCTCCAGCTCGGTAGCGATCAGCGGATGATCGAGATTATTATTACAAAAAGGACTCCTGCACACACGTTCCTCACGGTGCGTCTCTCGTTTGCAGAGAGAAATACTCTTTAGAACAAGAAATCCGGGAGCGGGAAGGAGCCATCCGGCAGAAAACCATGGAAGTCCAGGTAAGGCCCGGGCTGCCTTCGCATCGGCATCGTTGCGTCGTTTCGTGTCGTCGGGTTTTTGCCTTGTTGGGCTTTTATGCGCCTACGGTCTGTTGGTTCCTTCGTACACCGCTTCTGTTTGTATTCCTTGCTTATGCTGAAGCGTTGTCCTTCGCCGCCCGCCGTAGCCTCCGCAAGCGGGCGGGATAAAAACCGTAAACAAAAGTAGAACCGAAAACGAAAGAGAAAGAGGACGGAGTGGCACGGAGCGGCCTCCTGAAAGCCCCCTGCGCCGGATCCGTCCTTCATCCCTTCGGGAGCTGGGCGAAACGGGGGGGTCTTTTGGACCCCCCCCACCACCGCCCATTCCCGCCTCGATCTTGTCCCCTCCTGGAGAAGAAACGTGGGCGATTTTTCTAACCGGAGTGGTGGTGGGGGGCTTCCGCCTGTTCAAGGAGCTGCAGAACGACCTGGACCGGGACGCCAACGCCTTGCAGGAGTTGGAAGCCCAGAAGCAGGATGCCCAGGACCGGCTCGACGAGATGGAGCAGCAGAAGTCGAAACTCCGCGACATGCTGAGCGACGTGAAGCAAAAATGCCAGGAGGAGACGCAGGTGGTGAGTCGGGCTTGGCCGGGCGGAGAGCTGAGAGAGGGGCCTCTGTCTTTTGCCAGAGCTAGAGAAATGGGCGGAGAAATGGCGTCGTTACCAGAACGGGCCGCTGGAGGGCGCCAGAGGCCCTGCTACGGAGAGCGTTTGCAGTTATCCGCGGGTTTCGGCATCCGCGGGGACCCTCGAACCCACCCCTTTGCGGACCCCGGGGTCCTGCGGCGCTGGCCGTTGGCAGCCGTGAGATCCCCCCGCCGCCGCCGCCGCCACCACCCTCCCGAGGCCTGCCTCATCTCGCCCTCCTGTCCCGTCCCTCCTTCCCAGATCGTGTCGCTGAAAACGCAGATCCAGTCGCAGGAGTCGGACCTGAGGTCCCAGGAGGATGATATCATCCGGGCGAAAGGGGAACTGAGTCGGCTGCAGCAGGAGGAGACCCAGTTGGAGCAGAGCATCCAGGCCGGGAAAGTCCAGCTGGAAACCATCATCAAGTCCTTAAAATCCACCCAGGAAGAAATCAACCAGGTAAAAGGGAGGGGATCGGTGCGGAATTATTTTCTGCCTGGGGGAGTCTTGGGTATGTTTTTTTTTTGGGGGGGTCACCATTTCCTCTACTTCAGGTTGATTTTGTCGGGCGCGGAGGGAGCCCTGCCGTTAGCTTTCACCCAGAAACACAGCCAGGACCCCCCTTATCCGCTGATCCCCTTATCTGCGGGCCAAACAAAGATTGAAATGTCAAAACAAAAAACCCTCGAAAGATAAAAGAGTTCTAGAGGTCAAGTGAGCAGAAGCGGCCGCTGGAGGCAGCCGTAGAGCCTGCTGTGGTTTACGCTGCGCTATTCACGTTTTTCAGCATCCGTGGGAGGCTTAGCGGTGGATACAGGTTCCCGCTCTACATCTTAATGTTACGTCCTTGCTGATTGTTGGGAAATGCCAAAAAAAAAAAGGAAAGGAAATTTAAAAAAAGAGGAAACTCCTTCAAGAAGTGAAATCTGTGTTCGAGATACCTTTCCCAGAATGCTCTCAGTCTAACATTTTTTAACGGGAGGCCATCCATTCTTCCCAAGTATCAGCATTGACGTCCGGCTTGCTGGCTTTTAACGCTGCATTTTTAGCTGGTGCGAACCCCCCCCCGACTCCTCTTTTTTTTTAAGGAGGAAGGTGGGAAAGAAAGAAAGAAAGAAAGAAAGAAAGAAAGAAAGAAAGAAAGAAAGAAAGAAAGAAATATGGTGGTAGAAGGAAGGAAGGAAGGAAGGAAGGAAGGAACTACTAATGGATGGATGAAAGAAAGAAAGAAAGAAAGAAAGAAAGAAAGAAAGAAAGAAAGATGGTAATAGAAGGAAGGAAGGAAGGAAGGTACTAATGGATAGATGGATGAAAGAAAGAAAAAAAAAAAAGAGAAAGAAAGAAAAAAGACATATGGTGGTAGAAGGAAGGAAGGAAGGAAGGTAATAATGGATGGATGAATGGATGGATGGATGAAAGAAAGAAAGAAAGAAAGAAAGAAAGAAAGAAAGAAAGAAAAAATGAAAAGTGTTTTAAATAAACAAACAAACCCAGCCGGGCTATTTGGGGCTTGTCTTTCCCGCAGGCGCGGAGCAAACTCGCCCTGTTGCAGGAGAGCCACTTAGAAGCCAGCCAGGCCGTGGAGCATTACAACGAAGCCTTGAATGGCGTCCACGGGGGCAGCATGACCAACCTGGCCGATCTGAGCGAAGGGGGACCCCCGAAAGACCGGGCCGGCTTTGGAGCCTTGGTGAGGATGCTTGCTGCCACCACTGCCGCCACACACACACACACACACCGGTCCCCTTCCCGGGTGTCTGACGCTTCAGACCCTAAATCCACGGCCCGGATGGATTTCTGGGGTTGAGCCATTTTGCAAAGCCTGGCGGTAGGCTGGAAATTAAAGGGTTTTCTTCCTTCCTTCATTGCTTCCTTCCTTCCTTCCTTCCTTCCTTCCTTCCTTCCTTCCTTCCCTTCCTTCTTTCTTCTTTCTTTCTTTAACTTTCCTTTTCTCCTTAACTTTCTAATTCTTAAACTTTCTTTCTTTCTTTTTCTTCCTTCCTTCCTTCCTTCCTCTTTCTTTCTTTCTTTCTTCCTTCTTTCTTTCTTTCTTCTTTTCTTTCTTTCTTTCTTTCTTTCTTTCTTTCTTCTTCCTTTCTTTCTTTCTTTCTTTTTCCTTCCTTTCTTCCTTCTTTCTTTCTTTCTTTCTTTCTTTCTTTCTTCCCTTCCTTCCTTCCTTCCTTCTTTCTTTCTTTCTTTTCTTTCTTTAACTTTCCTTTTCTCCTTAACTTTCTAATTCTTAAACTTTCTTTTTCTTTCATTCTTCCTTCCTTTCTTCCTTCCTTCCTTCTCTTTCTTTCTTTCTTTCTTTCTTTCTTTCTTTCTTTCTTTCTTTCTTTCTTTCTTTCTTTCTTTCTTTCTTTCTTTCTTTGTTCCCCCCCCACCACCATTTGGGGTTCCAGGACGATCCATTCAAGAACAAGGCTTTGATCTTCACCAGCCACGGCCCGGAGTTGCCCCCAGACCCTTTCCACACCGAGGACCCCTTCAAGGGGGCTGACCCTTTCAAAGGCAGTAAGTGGACCAGGGCGGAGGGCAAACGGGAGAGGGTGGCGAACGCTCCCCCTGCCCCCAAGGGGGCCTTACTAACCCTAACCCCTATCCCCGAACCCTAACCCTTAACCCACCGACACGTTGGCTCCACTCTCGCCCCCTCTCTTAGGTGACCCTTTCCAGAATGACCCGTTTGCGGAGCAGCCACCAGCCGCTTCAGGTAGAAAACAAAACTTCTCTTCTTTCTTTTTTTTTCAACTTTCCGTCCGGCTACCTTGTGGCTAAGAAGTCTCCTTAACGGTTGGCTCTCTGGGATGAAGTCGATTTGGATCTCAAGGCCCAAGCTGTTTGCCCCTCTGTCTGTTGGAAACGGCAAAAACCACCCCAATTAGTATTTATTTATTTATTTATTTATTTATTTATTTATTTATTCTTGGACTTACTATAAACCGCCCGGTTTTCCCAGAGGGAACCCTGGGCGGTGTACAAACATGTCACCCCAGGTGACTAAACAATACAATCACAAAACAATCCCCAGCGAAAATAAACAGGAGCTTTTGACGCCCAGCGTGAAAAAGAATCATATATTTATTTATTTATTTATTTTTGAGGGGGTGGGGAGATTTTTATTTTTGTGCCCTCCCCGCTGGGCACTTTTCTGGCTTCCACGTTCATTTCCCCCCCCCCTGCCTCCTCTTAGATCCGTTCGGAGGGGATCCTTTTGAAGAGGGTCACCCCTTCCAAGCTTCGGGCCCGGAAGATTTCTTCAAGAAGACCGAAAAAAGCGACCCTTTTGTTTCCGACCCTTTCCTGCAAAACTCCACCCTCCCTTCCAAAGTAAGGATGCAATAGCGACTTTGTGTTTTATTATTATTTTTTGGTGGTGGTGGGGGTTCATGCCGATGGAACACCAGACCTCTCCCACCTTTAAACCTGTGAGGATTCCCGAGGGATTACAGGGGTGGGGGAAATAATAAATTAAAACCGTACTTATTTGGACCGGTTTCTACTTTTCTTTCTCTGACGGGCGCCTCTTTCTCACAACGGGCTGATCCGAAGCCTCCTTGCGGAGGCTAACGTGATTGCAACTCCGCGGGTTGGGCACGAACCACCGGTTCTGTGGTTCGCCCCGGTTCGTCGGCCGCCGGGCGGGTCTTCCGGTAGCTTCCGAGCCCTGCCTCCTCCAGACCTTCTCCCCCCCCCCCGAGTGGACGCCCGCCGGGAACAGGCAGGGCTCGGAGGCCCCTGACCCCCCCCTCTCTTCAGCCGGTCCAGCGAACCGGGCCGAGCTGCCGAACGGCTGGTTCGTGTCTACCTGAAGGATGATTTTGAGACAGCCTTCAAGGGCCGCCCCTCTCGGGGTCGCCCGCCTCCCCCCTGCGTCCTGCCTAGGCCACACGGGCCTCTAAAGGGGCAGGAGGAGCGTGGGGATGAGTTCTTAAAAACTCGCCATCCCATGCGCCACCCTCTCTCCCCGGCCCTTGGCGCCTTTCGTAACCTCTTCCCCTTTGGTTTAGCCGAACGTGTTCGAGAACAGCGACCCGTTCCTCTCCCTCAGCGCCTCCTCCACGAAAGCGCCAGGTAAGGACGTTTGGACTCTACAGGCACTGACTGTCTCCCCCCTCCTGTGGTGTGGCGCTAATGGGTACGGTCCCTTTCTTTCCGGCCTCGGGGTGTGTGTTCGCCCTGACCTGATCCCCCATCGGCCCGATTGGGGACTTTTAAGACACTCCGATCTCCGCTGATAGGACATTGTAGCCCGCCGGTTGCATTTCGCGAAGATTCAAGCCAGGATTATGTCAGGAAAAAAGTTTGCAAATGTAGATTCACCCGGGAACAGGACATCCCTTTATGAGCGGTATCGTTATCCACTGACCCACAGTCTGGAAATATCAAAAGAGAAAAAAAAATCCAGATTCCCCCTGACTCCCCCCCCCCGCCAGTTTCACCTTGCTGCGTAGAGCAGGGTTCCCTCTTATCTATGGTTTTCAGTATTCACTGGGGCAGCTTGTGACCATTCCCCACCAGATGTGGTGTGTGTGTGTGTGTGTGTGTGTGTGTGTGTGTGTGTGTGCGTGCGCGCGTGCTATCCGTGCCTCTCCATTTCAATCCGTCGCCCTGTTTCGGAGTGCAAACCCTTGTGACTCTCTTTCAGCAGCTTTCTTGGTGGTGGGGGGGCAAGAGCGTTTGACCCCAGGGTTGGGGGAACAGGGGGTAGCATTTCAAAATGCCGTTGAGATGGACCCCCCTGGTGCCAAGTAGCCGGGAAGGGAGGAGGGGCAGCGTTGGCTGGAGGTGTGTGCCTTTTTATTTTTATTTTATTTTCTGCGGGTCTGGATTGAGAAGCGAAATAACGCAACGCCCCCCCCCCCCTGCCGCCGCCGCCTTTCGGCTTTGCAGATCCTTTTGGGACGTTGGATGCCTTCGGAAGCAGCGCCTTCAGCGCCGGGGGCAGCGAAGGGTTTGCGGATTTCAGCCGGATGTCTAAGGTACTTTCTTTTCCCTCTGCTTCCCCCCCCCTTCTCCCAAAGTCCATCGTGGCTGCAAGGCGGGAGGGTCCTTGACCGGGGGGTGGTGGTGGTGGACCAACTACGTGATCTCCAGGGGTCTCCTTCCGTCCTTGCAGCTTTGACGTTTATTATTAAGAATTGCTGGGCAGCTGGTGGTGCTGGGGTTCAATATTTGGCTACCGATCCAGAAGCTGGGAGTTCGAATCCCCCCCTCGGTGCCGTCTGGGTATCAAGGACTGGTCCGTGCGGCAGTTTGAGGAGTGGGAACCGGCAGCTTAGGGAGGGACAAAGAACCTTCTGCTCAGCTTCTCTGCCTGTCGTGGCCCCTGGGGAGGCTTGGGGGAGCCTCCCCCCCCCGGCCAAACTCTCTCCCCCTGCCTCTGCGGAGGCTGCGTGCTTCACCAGAGACGCACCTCCAGCTGCCCTCCGCTCCCGAGCCGGTCGCCCTGATCAAACTCCCATGGACGGGTCCCATCTGAGGAGCGCCCTGGATGCGAGACACAACGGGGTCTCTTAAAAATACATACCCCTGTTTCCCCGAAAATAAGACCTCCCCTGAAAATAAGACCTACTTACGGTTTTCCCCACACTAAAATATAAGGCATCCCCCTGAAAATAAGGCCTCCCCGATAATAAGATAACAATAAATGTGTACCGGATTCTTCTTCATGGAAAAATAAGACCTCCCCTGAAAATTCGGTTTCTTGGCTGAAATATGGAAAAATAAGGCCTCCCGATAATAAGATAACAATAAATGTGGACCGTATTTTTCTTCATGGGGAAAAATAAGACCTCCCCTGAAAATAAGACCTACTTACGGTTTGGCCTCTCGCTGAAATATAAGGCATCCCCCCCCCCGAAAACAAGGCCTCCCCGATAATAAGATAACAATAAATGTGTACCGTATTCTGCTTCATGGGGAAAAATAAGACATCCCCTGAAAATAAGACCTAACGTATCTTTGGGAGCAAAAATTAATATAAGACACGGTCTTAATTTTGGAGGAAACGGGGTGTTTGTGTGGTTGTTGTTTGAAGGCTCATGGCCTTCTCCCCATACCTGGCTCGTTGGATGACGGACCATCTCTGCCCCTTTCTCTAAGCCTAAATAAGCTTGTGTGTGTGTGTGTGTGTGTGTGTGTGTGTGTGTGTGTGTGTGGGCAGCAGACTAAACCCAAGTTTCCCCCCCCCCCCCATAGCCACTCCCGGACCCCTTTGCGTCCTCTTTCGGAGGGACCGGCTTCGCCAAAGACCCTTTCAAGAGCCAAGCCGAGACGCCTGCCCTCCCGCCGAAAAAGGCCATCCCTCCCCGGCTCAAGCTGCCCGGCGGTAAGTCTTTTTTTTTAAAAAAAAAGAACTTTTATACCGCCCATCTAGACCAAGGGCTACTCTGGGCGGTTTACAACATGTGATAACAAACAAAGGAATACATTTTAAAAAACAAAAGACAAGGTACGTAATAAAATAAAATATCCAGCGGTCCTCGGTTAACGGCGGTAGTTCGTTCTCCGAGGTTCGTCGTTATCCGAAACAGGTCGTTCTCCGAAACGCAGTTTCCCATAGGAATGAATGGGAAACCATTTAATCCGTTCTGGAGCCTAGGGAAAAGGCACAGATACCTGTTTTTTTTTTGCTCAAAACTCTTTAAAAAGTGCACTTTAAAGGTACAGATGCAATTTCACCTGGGATAACTTTTTTACTGATGCATGCTGGAAATTCATTATCTGAGGCAGTCCAGAGGGAAAATTTGTTATCCGAGGCAGACCGTAGAGAAAATTCGTTCTCCAAGGCAGACCTGTACCTAGGAATTGCGATTCGTTATCCGAGGCAGCCCATAGGGAAAATTCGTTAGCAGAGGCAGCCCTATACCCGGAAATTTGCAGTTGTTATCCGAATTATTCATTATCCGGGGCATTGTTACCTAGGAATTGCGATTCGTTATCCGAGGCAGACCATAGAGAAAATTCGTTATCCAAGGCAGCCCATAGAGAAAATTCGTTCTCCAAGGCAGACCTGTACCTAGGAATTGCGATTCGTTATCCGAGGCAGCCCATAGGGAAAATTCGTTAGCAGAGGCAGCCCTATACCCGGAAATTTGCAGTTGTTATCCGAATTATTTGTTATCCGGGGCAGTTGTTATCCGAGGTACCACTGTACATAAATCAACAACGAAAAACCAAAATGAAGCTAAAAATGGCAAGAGATTGATAAAATGGGGGAGGGGGGGAGAGAGAGAGAGAGATTAGAAGAAAAGTGGTTTAAAAAATAGTGCCTTACTAAATGTTTGAAGAATCAGGGAACGCCATTCGATAGAACCAGGTCTTCCATTTTTTTAAAAAAGTTTGAAGCGAGGGTGCCTGCCGAATTTCCGGGGGTAGATGGTTCCATAACAGGGGAGCCACCACCGAGAAGGCCCTACTCCTGTCAACTTTCCGGGCCTCCCTCAGGGTTGGGACTGCCAGGTGTCCCGCCTTGATGGCACGGGTGGATTCTGGCCGTTCTGCCTCCTCTTGGCGGGTGGGCCGGGCTTGGGAACGTGCGACGACGAATCGCCGTCATTATCGGCAACGCTGGGAGGGGACACACACACACACACGCCCATCGAGGTCACCCGGTCCAGCCACTGATCCTCTGCCGAAGCTTTCCTCTTGAATGCCGCCTCAGCGCTGTAGTCCTGAACACCTCGTAAGAACCTCAGAGGAGCCCCTGCTGCTGGATCAGGCCAAAGGCCCATCGAGTCCAGCTTCCTGGATCTCACAAGTGGCCCCACCAGATGCCTCTGGGAGCGCACGAGGCTAGATCTCTGTCTCCTGATACCACTCACCCCTGCCTCTGGCCCTTGAAGGACCCCGGTTTTAAGCCTGGAGGTGACACATCTCCATCAGGGTTTGTCACCTGGGATGATGGACGTCTCCTCCAGGAATCTGTCCAGTCCCCTTTGGAAGGCATCCAGGTGAGGTGCCATCCCCACCTCCTGTGGCAGGGATGAAGGAAGGAAGGAAGGAAGGAAGGAAGGAAGGAAGGAAGGAAGGAAGGAAGGAAGAAGAGGCCCTGCTGGATCAGACCAAGAAGGGCCCATCGAGTCCAGCTTCCTGGATCTCACAAGTGGCCCCACCAGATGCCTCTGGGAGCGCACGAGACTCGATCTCTGTCTCCTGATAGTCCACTCCCCCCTGCCTCTGGCCCTTGAAGGACCCCGGTTTTAAGCCTGGAGGTGACACACATCTCCCATCATGGTTTGTCACCTGGGATGATGGACGTCTCCTCCAGGAATCTGTCCCATCCCCTTTTGAAGGCATCCAGGCCAGATGCCATCCCCACCTCCTGTGGCAGGGATGAAGGAAGGAAGGAAGGAAGGAAGGAAGGAAGGAAGGAAGGAAGGAAGGAAGGAAGAAAGAAGAGCCCTGCCCTGCTGGATCAGGCCAAAGGCCCATTTAGTCCAGCTTCCTGGATCTCACAGTGGCCCCACCAGATGCCTCTGGGAGCGCACGAGACTCGATCTCTGTCTCCTGATAGTCCACTCCCCTGCCTCGGGCCCTTGAAGGACCCCGGTTTTAAGCCTGGAGATGACACACATCTCCATCATGGTTTGTCACCTGGGATGATGGACTTTTCCTCCAGGAATCTGTCCCATCCCCTTTGGAAGGCATCCAGGCCAGATGCCATCCCCACCTCCTGTAGCAGGGATGAAGGAAGGAAGGAAGGAAGGAAGGAAGGAAGGAAGGAAGGAAGGAAGGAAGGAAGGAAGGAAGGAAGAGGTCCTGCTGGATCAGGCCAAAGGCCCATCTAGTCCAGCTTCCTGGATCTCACAGTGGCCACATCAGATGCCTCTGGGAGTGCAAGAGACTAGATCTCTGTCTCCTGATAGTCCACTCCCCCCTGCATCTGGCCCTTGAAGGACCCCGGTTTTAAGCCTGGATATGACCCATCTCCACCATGGTTTGTCACCTGGGATTATGGATTTTTCCTCCAAGAATCTGTCCAAGCTCCTTTTGAAGGCATCCAGGCCAGATGCCATCCCCACCTCCTGTGGCAGGGATCTTCTCGCCGTACTGCTCTGAACAGTTGGGGAGTTCTTCCTGATCTTCAGAGAATTTCCACCACCAACCCCTTGCTCTTCAGAGACTATTTTTTCCCCTGATATCCATGTTGATGGGAAGCCAAGCTCGGACCACCGGGGGAGGTGGGGGGGCTCGTTGCCTTACGAAGGCCCTCCGCCGCCGCCGCGCCCGCCACATCCCCGAAGTCCCGGCGGCGTCCCGCTCTCGCCGCTTGCCCGGAACAGCCCTGGCGCCACGTTTCGTGGGCCGCGAACCTCATGGAGTCTCGGTGGCCCACGCGCGTTTGACGTGGCCAGCCTCCCACGTCGGCAGGGGGGGACAAGGGCGGGACCCTTCAGGGACCGTCCGGTGCGGCCCCTGGAGCTGAGTGGGGCATTTCTGCCTCTTTCCCCCCCTGCCTGAATCTGTGGAAGATTTATTTATTTTAAAGCATATATACCGCCCGTCTTCCCGAAGGAACTCCGGGCCCTCCAGACTGGGGAGAGGGCCTCCATCGCCGGATGGGGAACTCCCGAAGAACATCGCCTCGGTCTTCTCGGGGTTGAGTTTGAGCCTGTTGGCCTTGGTCCGTGCCATGACTGCCTCCAGGCACTGGTCGAGGGTCTGGACAGCCTCAACTGCAGAGGTGGAGAAGGAGAGACAGAGCTGCGTGTCATCAGCGTACTGATGGCAGCAGGCTCCAAATCTCCTTATGACCTCTGCCAACGGCCTCACATAGATGTTGAACAGCATGGGAGAGAGGGACGACCCCTGCGGAACCCCACAAGGGAGTATCCATGGGGCAGACAACTCCCCCCCATGGTGCACTCACTGGGGACGGCCCCCCAAGAAGGACCGGAACTAACTGAGAGCAGTGCCCCCGATCCCTGTCTCGGAGAGCCGGTCCAGCAGGATACCGTGGTCGACGGTATCGAAGGCCGCTGACAAATCCAGAAGGACCAACCGGGTAGAGCTACCCCCGTCGCCCCCCCCCCGAAGATGGGTTTTCAGAAAGATCCAACGGGTTATTAGGACTGCCAGGGTTGGGGTTTTTTTGAAGTTAAAAAAAACAACCACCCCCTCCCTCTTTGCGAGGGATCCTTCGGCGCTCACCGCGAGCCAGCTTCGAGGCAAAAGCTGCTGTGCTTCAAAAGAGAGAAGCGGGTTCCGCTTTCTTCTTCTTCTTCTTCTGAAGCACAGGAAGTCTCGGGGTGGGTGCCCTGCGATGGCGAGGCTGCACAGGGCGCTGGGTGCCACCGTTGCGGGACCAGGTGCCGACGGCCCCACCCAGACCCACATCCTCCTCCACGGAGATCAGAAGCTCTCGCTAGCACGAAGCAGAGGGGGGGGCGCGGAGGTCAGGGCACCCCTGTCCCCATTCACCGGCAAGCAAACTTTGGCAGCCAGGAGCCCCGAGCCCTGGGGGGGTGGACCGGGCCTCTTAAGCCCAAGCTGGCTCCCAGCCCCCAGCCCCCCCCCCGGTTGGTGGCCTGACGGCGGGCAGGGGTGTGTTGGGGACCAGCAAGCCCGCTGAGAAGCGTTGCCTTCTTGAAAGGCAGCTGTCCAGATTAGAATCATAGAATCACAGAGTTGGAAGGGACCTCAGGGGCCATCTAGTCTGACCCCCTGCCATGCAGGAACCCCTCATCCCAATATTTCCGACAGATGCCCATCCAGCCTCTGCTTAAAAACTTCCTCCAAAGAAGGAGACTCCACCACCCTCCTTGGTGGCAGCATCTTATTCCCCTGCCGAACAGCTCTAACCGTCATGAAGTTCTTCCTAATGTTCAAATGGAATCTCTCTTCCTGGAGTTTGAAACCGTTGCCCCGAGTCCTAGTCTCTGAAGCCACGGAAAACAAACCTGTTCCCTCTTCAATAGGACATCCTTTCAAACACTGCCCTCGTTCGCTTTTAACGAATAATGGTTGCGGTAGTCGAGCGCCGGAGGGGGTCTTATACGGTTTCTCCATCCCACCCCTCTCAAGAAGGTCCAGTGTGTGTGTGTGTGTGTGTGTGTGTGTGTGTGTGTGTGTGTGTGTGTGGCTGGATTCGAACTCCCAAACACCTCAAGCCGTCAGCGCTTCCCGGATCGTAGGCACGCCCTGACTTTCGGCCCTCCAGACGTTTTTTTTTTCCCGGACCGCCGCTCGCACGGCCCTTTTGCCCCCGGCCGTCGGAGCTTAGAGCCCTGGGAGTGGCGGTCATCAGGAAGGAGGGGCCGAAGTCTGGACATGCTTGCGTGATGGGATGGAGGGGGGGGAGCCAAATTTCGGCTGAAGATCCAGAAAGAAAGAAAGAAAAAACCTCCCGACGGTTCGAACGGTTTGACAACGGGAACCAAAGACCTGGGGAGGCGTCGAGCGCTCCGGCGCTGTGGTGGCACGCAGGAGGAAATGGGGCCGCCATATTTTTTGTGCATGACTTGGGCAGGGGGTTGGCTTCACAGCCCCTCTGTTTTTTCCAACGTAGGTTTTTCCCCCCCTATGATTTTGCAACCAGTGACCTGGCCTCCCCCTCTGCCCCGAACGGTCCATCCAGCCCTCCCAACGCCGGGCTCTGGGGCACATCCACCACCCCTTACAAGGGAATTTGTACGGAAGGTTGCGCTGTTTTTTTTTTTTTCGGCTCAGTTGCAAGCCCTCGGTCTGGGCTGGCATCTTCCTCTTTTTTTTTCGCTTCGGGGAGAGGCCCGGGCCTCCGTTCTCACGCCCCTGGGGGAGAGGCCCGGGCCTCCGTTCTCACGCCCCTGGGGGCCATGGTTCAGAGCCCGTACCCTCGTGCCACCCTCGGTCCCTCGTGGTCCCGGCGAAGGGTCGGCCAACTTTCAGTTTTCACAGAACGCTTCTTCGGGTTCAGCAAACACTCAGCGTTCACCCGGTGCCTTTCCAGGCTCAGGAAACCTTTTTCAAGTTCAGCAGACTTTCAGATTTCACAGAACGCTTCTTCAGGTTCAGCAAACACTCAGCGTTCACCCGGTGCCTTTCCAGGCTCAGGAAACCTTTTTCAAGTTCAGCAGACTTTCAGATTTCACAGAACGCTTCTTCGGGTTCAGCAAACACTCAGCGTTCACCCGGCGCCTTTCCAGGCTCAGGAAACCTTTTTCAAGTTCAGCAGACTTTCAGATTTCACAGAACGCTTCTTCAGGTTCAGCAAACACTCAGCGTTCACCCGGTGCCTTTCCAGGCTCAGGAAACCTTTTTCAAGTTCAGCAGACTTTCAGATTTCACAGAACGCTTCTTCGGGTTCAGCAAACACTCAGCGTTCACCCGGCGCCTTTCAGGCTCAGGAAACCTTTTTCAAGTTCAGCAGACTTTCAGATTTCACAGAACGCTTCTTCAGGTTCAGCAAACACTCAGCGTTCACCCGGTGCCTTTCCAGGCTCAGGAAACTTTTTTCAAGTTCAGCAGACTTTCAGATTTCACAGAACGCTTCTTCGGGTTCAGCAAACACTCAGCGTTCACCCGGCGCCTTTCCAGGCTCAGGAAGCCCTTTTCAAGTTCAGCAGACTTTCAGATCTCACAAAACGCTTCTTCAGATTCAGCAAACACTCGGCTTTCGTCCACCAACCTTTCAGATTTCACAGAAAGCTCCCCCCCCCCGGGTTCAGCAAATACTGAGCTTTCATTGAATTTGCATTGATTGAACATTAAAAAAACAAGGTGGTGCATTTTTTTTTTTAATCCACGTGGCCGCCATCAAGAAGCGGCCGGAGGATCCGTGCTCGGTTTTGACCGACGGGCCGAAGAGGCGGCGCGGGAAACCCGTTAACCCGGTGCCGTTTGAAACAGACACACGGTCCAGGAATTTCAGGAGGCGACGAGGAGTGTGCCTCGCTCTCCGTTGCCTTTTGCTGCGGCCCAGCCATGCCCTCTCGCCTTGATTTGGTTCGCGGCGAGGCCTCCGTTGCGGTTTCGGCTTCGTCACTTCGTCAACTGATGAAACTCTCGGTGGTTTTGCAATCTCCGGTTGTTGTGTTGTTTTTTTGGGTGGTGGTTTTGTTTTGCTTTCGGGGGCCTCTGTGTGTGTGTGTGTGTGTGTGTGTGTGTCTGTGTGTGTGTGTGTGTGTGTGTGTGTGTGTGTGTGTGTGTGTGTGTGTGTGTGTGTGTGTTGAACCGTAATGAGCAAAAAGTGTGTGCAGAGTGAGGAAGGAAGCCCCCCCCCAAAAAAAAAACACCGATTTCTGCATCTGCTACATGGTGGGTGGTGGGTGGGAAGCAAGGGGGGCCCCGGTACCCCCTCCGCAGGCAATGCCGGCCGGCTGGACCCAAGCCTCAGGCGGCGGGCTTCGTTTGGCGGCGGGACACCACCACCACCACCCCGAGACCGGAGGGTGGGTTATTTTGCTTCCAGTCGGGAAGTAACACCCCCCCCTTCTGCTTCTCTTTCCAGGTTTTTAATTTCATTTTATTTTTCTTCTCTTCCTCCTTTCTTCCTTCCTTCCTTCCTTCCTTCCTTCCTTCCTTCCTTCCTTCCTTGTTTCTTGTCTATTCCTCCTTCCCTTCTTTCTTTCTTTCTTTCTTTCTTTCTTTCTTTCTTTCTTTCTTTCTTTCTTTCTTTCCTCCCTTCCTCCCTTTTTTCCAGGCAAAAGCCCTCCCGTCGGCCACGCCGGCCCGCCCCCGACTTCGCCAAGGCCCCCGACCCGTTCCAGCCGTTCGGGGCCGAGACCGGCATCGGGGGCGCCAGCGACCCCTTTCAGAACCCAAAAGGATTCGGGGACCTCTTTGCGCCTCCCGGTCCGGCCAAGCCGACGAAGGAGTTTGCCAACTTCAGCTCCGTAAGTGGTCCCCTCCGCTTCCCATCTGGTTCCTCCTCCTCCTCCTCCTCCTCCTCCTCCTCCTCCATCCCGGCGGTGGTCCCTTAGTCCCTTGCGCAGCCTTCATCATCCTCATCCTCATCATCCTCACCATGGTGGCAGGGTTAGGAAAGAGGGGGAACCCCTTGAGGTCATCTGGTCCACCACCACCCAGCCAAGATGTCGCCGTCGCCGGCGGGAGGAGGAGCAGCCCACCTCTTGGTCTCCCGACGGGCGCCGGGTTCGTTAACGCCCGGACGCTCATTCTCTCCCTCTTTTCCCTTTTTTAGCTGGGCAACGAGGAGCGCCAGCTGGCCTGGGCCAAGCGGGAGAGCGAGAAAGCAGAGCAGGAGAGGTTGGCTCGGTTGCGGCAGCAGGAACAGGAGGACTTGGAGTTGGCCATCGCCCTCAGCAAAGCCGACATGCCGGCGTCCTAAAGGCAAGGACACCCCCCTCCTCGGCCCCCAACCCCAAAGCCCAGCAGCCCACCTGCCTCCTGGGCACTCCTCGGTGGTGTCGCGTTCATGCACTTACACACACACACACACACACACACACACACACACACACACACACACACACACACTTTGCTCTCTTGGTCCCCCCTTCCTGCCCCCCCATCATTATTCGTCCAGTTTTGACGGGCCTCTTCCATAAGGCGCTAACAAAACCCCACACAGACCCAAGAACCCTGCAAGGGAGACCTTTGGGATGGAGACAGCCCCGGTCGCGGGGCGGGGGGGGGGGGGTGGCCCACCCGGTGGTGGCCGAGGGGGAAATTGGACGCAGGTGGAGAAACGGACCAGCTGACCTGTTTGCTTCTCTTCCCATACACCCCCACCCCCCTTGGCATTGGCTGCCCTCCAGGACTTGACCCCAGGAACGGCCACCACCGCCACCCCATA
The DNA here is from genome assembly GCA_029282475.1 of Phrynocephalus forsythii. Taxonomy (NCBI): domain Eukaryota; kingdom Metazoa; phylum Chordata; class Lepidosauria; order Squamata; family Agamidae; genus Phrynocephalus; species Phrynocephalus forsythii. The sequence goes on from JAPFRF010000018.1 coordinate 9,621,170, forward strand.
TCGCCGTCCGGCGTTGGGGCCCACGGCCGCGCCGTTTCCATAAAAGCCCTGGGCTTGGTTTTTGATTTCCTTCTGCCGTGGATCAGAAGCAGAAGGGTGTTTCTCCCCACCACCACCACCCCGCCTATTGCCCCCCCTCCCTCCCTGATCATCTTTGGGGGTTGATGGGGAAAAAAAACCCGGATTCGGCGACTGAAGATTCGCTCCCACCCCGAAGTCCCCAGCTCTGGCGATGTGCCTGCTCCTTCCAGTAGACAATGGCCCTGCAGACGGAAGCCGTCTGTCCCCCGGGAGGAGAAAAACTGTTTCTTCCCCCTTTCTTTTCATCTTTTGGGTGCATGGGGGGCCACGGGGGCAGAAACCGGGCCAGGACACACACACACACACACACACACACACACCGTCGAAGCACTGCCAAGACCCTGCTCGCCAGGAAAGCCACCCACCCGGCATCCCCCTCCTCGCGTCTCTTCCAACGGCCGCCGCTCTCGATGGAGCACTGATTCATAACGCAACTGGAGAGGGTTTGAGGGAGAAACGGTTGCGGCAGAGATGTGTGTACGTGGCCTGGAAGAGAGAGAGAGAGAGAGAGAGAGAGCGAAAAAACAACAACACCCCAGCGTGAGAATTCTCTGTGATGAAAAGCCTGGCCCATCTGGAACCGGGAGTGCCCAGATTCCTTTTCCGGAGGTCCAAAGAACGGGACGGATCCTGAGCAGAGAGAGACGGTGGTGCCTTTCAGAGCCTCAGAGGGTCCTAGAGAGGAGAAGAAGGCTCTGTCTTCCATCGCCCCCCCGCAATCTTCAGCCGGACTGTTGCAGTGTGTGACCTCCAGGCGAGGGCTGCGGCGGCGGCGGCATTTCCGAACGAAATGGGACCTCCCTCTGCCGGATCTGCAGTGGCTTTGCATTTTGACCTTGTGCCCCGGGGGGGGGGGAGAGTCGGATGGCCAAACTCAGTCCCGTCGGGCCGTCCCCCCACCTCTGTCGGCCCGTCTTCCACCACCACCGGTTTTGTTGGACTCGGGGAGGACGGGGTGGTGGTGGTGGTCAGCCCCCCAGCCTCCAGGCCTCTCCCTCTGTCTCCGAACTCTTGGTTGGGGTTTTTTTGGGGGAGGGGGCTGCTTCCCCCTGACATTGTCCCATTCGGGGGTCTCTGTCCCCCTTCCCTTGCATTCACTATTATTCGCTGCCTCCTCCTTCCCGCTGTCCCAAAACAGGCCCAAATCAGACGCTTCCGATTGAATCAGGAGGAATACGCGAGGTCTCCCCTTCCGGATGTCCGTGCCAGCGAGTTACCCTAGCGTGCCATGGACCGGTGCGGCGTGGCTGGTGCCCTCCCTTGGATTTTCTGCCCTTCGGCGGAGAAAAACGGGACTACCTTTCGTTCCCAATCAGCTTTGTTTCGGCCCCGTCTGACTCCGGGAGTTTTTTTGTGACTTCCGGATTTCCGGCTCGGGCTGATCCGGTGGCACCCCCATTCAGCCCACCGGGCTCTTCCACGGTCACTGCCTTCCGAGTTTGGGCAGGTGGGACAGGGGAGATCTCAAATCCCCTGTAGAGATCCGGCTTCCTCTCAAAACGGACCCGACTTTCTCCTGTCCGAGAAGACCTGTTTTGGACAGAGTGGGGATGGGATTGCTCAGATTTGCTTGGTCGGAGTTTAGCCACGCAGCTGGAAGCGGGTGGGGTGGGGGTCAGAAACCACTAGGCAGCCTGGTCACAGAGGTCCCTTGGAGTCAGCAGATTTGCTGAGATGGTCTCCAAACCCCAAAAGGGCATCTTTTTTTGGGGGGGGGAGGTCTTTAGGCAAATCTCTCTCCCCCACCCCGAACCCAGTTTAAATCCCTTCTCCTACCCAGGCTGGAAAGCAAACAAGACGTATATGTAAGTTTGTAGAAAAGAAAATAACTTTTTTTAAAAAAAAAATTGCTGTATTGTATATAACGTCATCACGTGCGTTTCCCTGTCCCTTGGCGCGCCCCGTTGTGCGCGGACACACGCACGCTCCAGGACCGATGTCCGGGAGCTCTCATGAGCGGCCATCCCGTCTGAGAATGTAATTATAAATTGTACCTACGGAGAGGCCGCGTACGGTCGTAGAGCACGCACCCCGGTATCCGCTGGTTCACTTATCCGCTGCCTGGAAAGATCAAATTGAAACACACCCAGAAATACATATTTCTAGGCGTTCCCAGGGCGTGTTTACCAGAACGGGCCGCTTAGGAGAACCAGAGGTTCCAATCCGTTTTGGCGATCTTGGGTCGGCGGGTGGTACGGCCACGTCTCGTGTTCCTCCCAAGAATCGGAACGGTGGCTTCGGGTATCTGAACCTCCTCGTTTTCATTTGGGGCCGCTGGGGAGGTGTCTCCCCCCCCCAATATATATTTATTTCCCAGGACTGCGGTGGGCTGGAGAGCTAGGGCATCACTCCCCAAGGGTTTAGCAAACTCAGAACCAATGTCATATTTCTGGACATTTTCGAGCCCAAACGAAAAACTCCGTGCGATCCGTTTTTCGGCACGTTCGGTGGACGCCGATTTGCTAACATCCCCGTGTACGCCACCTGTATCGGTCTCTAAAAAAACCCAGAGGGAGATGGTTATGGCAATGCTTGAAATGCCAAGCCCTAGGCTCGACTCCGAAGGCCAGTTTGAGACCGATTCGGACCCAGGGCAAGCTCGTAAGTGGCGGTCCGTGCATTATCGCGATGTATTTTTGTGCTCTTAACCGGCGCGTCGAATAAAAAACCCATGCCTGTTCATCACGCAGACGCTTCCCTGGGAATGGTCACTGAAAATAAAACAAAACAAACGAAAATTGGCAGCCCGGGGGGGGGGGAAGGGTTGGCCCCGTTTGGGTGGTGCTGAATCTTCGAGTGATTGCTGTTGTTTTTGAGATGGAGAATTTTGAGAGACCATTGCATCCGAAACCAAGTCAGCATCAGTGGTGTTACCAAAGGCTGCTGGCGGGGGATCTGGCCACGCCGGGTCTGTGGCCGTGTGGCTCCAGCCGTGGCGGGCTCCTTGTGGCCTCGCCTGTGTCGACCCAGGCCGTGTGTGTGTGTGTGTGTGTTTGTGTGTGTCTCCCAATCACACCACCCTGCCAGGGTCACACGCTGGCGTGGAGTCACCCCGTGGCTGTTTTCCACTCAGGTTCGTGGCTGATCCCCCCCGAGGGACGTGGGATCCAACTGGGATGAAGAGAATTTGCACCCCAGTCAGCAAATTCTAAGCCCCTGTAAAGTTATAAACGGGGTTTCCTCCTGGTTCGGCGTTGGGGGGTGAGACGCTGGTTGTCCCGCCCTCTCCCCCTGCTTTGCTTGTGGATCTTTTGGACCCGGTTTTGTACCCCACGATCAGCTCCATTTCTGTCTCCGAAGGAGGGGGACGAGCCACCCATCTCTCTTCGGTTCCGATGCAAGGCACCCAGGATGGCCCCAAATGGTCCCAACGCAAAACCAGAAGGGGCTGGGTGTTCCCCCCCCCCGGGGGTTGCTTTGTTGTCGGTATTTTTTTTTAAAATTTGGGAGGGTCTCAAACCTTGCCGTGGGAAGCTCCTAGGAGCGGTGGACAAAAAGGCCCATTGCTCATAAGAACCTAAGTTTTAAGCCTGTCGTCTCCAGGCTTAAAACCGGGGTCCTTCAAGGGCCAGATGCAGGGGGGAGTGGTAATAGGAGACAGAGATCTCGTGCGATCCCGGAGGCATCTGTTGGGGCCACTGGGAGATCCAGGAAGCTGGACTAGATGGGCCTTTGGCCTGATCCAGCAGCAGGGCTCTTCTTATGTTCAGCACGAGGCTTTTGGCTGAATGTGAAGATTCTCAGTCCTCCAGGTGAGTTTATCTGGAAGTGGAGTCATGGCTACTGGACTTCTTTTTGAGATTGAGAGACGTTTCGCCGTTCATCCAAACCGCTTCACCGGTGAAGCGGTTTGGATGAACGGCGAAACGTTTTTCCTCTCAAAAAGAAGCCCAGTAGCCACGACTCAGCTTCCAGATTTTGGCTGAATCTGAGCCGCGGCCTGAAATGGAGGAGAATTCACCCACCGCCGTGCCTTCGAGGGGAGAGTTTCAGTTCTCAGTCTCCTGTCCAGAAAAGATACCGAGAGACACAACTCCCGATGTTAGAAAGAGGGGAGAGAGGAAACGAAACAAGCCCCAGGGGCGATGCCACCACGGCAGGCCGTCTGGAAAGCTCCGAAGGTTGAGAAAAATGGAAGGCCCTTCACATTTTTTTATTTATTTATTATTTATTATTATATTTTGGGGAGGGCCAGAGACCTGGCAGGGATGAGGTCTCTTTCCAAACTTTTAAGTCAGTGGTGTTGCACTCTCTCTCTCTCTCTCTCTCTCTCTCTCTCTCTCTCTCTCTCTCTCTCTCTCTCTCTCTCTCTCTCTCTCTGTTTGGTTGGTTTTGATTTGTGTGCACCGGAAACCGTGGTGGAGTCTTTTTAAAACAGCTTTTTGCACAACGGCACGGTCTCCGTCCTGTAAAAAAAAAAAAAAAACCCAAACCTGAACGGCTGTGGCTGAGTGGGTCATAGAATCATAAGAGTTGGAAGGGACCTCCAAGGGCCATCTAGTCCAACCCCCTGCCATGCAGGGACCCCCCATCACAGTATTTCCGACAGATGGCCATCCAGCCTCTGCTTAAAAACCTCCAAAGAAGGAGATTCCACCACCCTTTGCGACAGCATATTTCACTGCCGAACAGCTCAAACTCATGCAGTTCTTCCTGATGTTCAAATGGAATCTCTTTTCCTGAAGTTTGAAACCATTGCCCCGAGTCCTAGTCTCTGAAGCCATGGAAAACAAACCTGTTCCCTCTTCAATAGGGCATCCTTTCAAATATTTAAACATAGCTATCCTATCCCCTCTCAGTCTTCTTTTAGAAAGGCTAAACATTCCCAGTCCTCTCTTGGTGTGGCTAAAACTCACCGAAAAACACCCGTGAATGTTGAGGATTTACCGGGGGGGTGAAGTTGGGAGCGGGCCAGTTCAGAAAGGACCCACAGTGTGTGTGTGTGTGGAATCTTAAAACCCAACCCTTCAAATAAAAATAGGACTTTGTAATTACCAAAAGGCAGTGTCGACATTTCATCGTTGTTGTTTTTAAAGCACGTGTCCCCACGTCCAAAACAAAACCCCGACAGACTGGCACGGCGGCCCCGCACATCTGGAACCGATCTGAGGTCCCTCCAGAAATAGCCATCCCATAAAACTAAAAAGGAGACTCCAAATTACAGAGCCTCTTTTTGGGGGGTTGCTTTTGAACTATATAAAGAGGCTCGCCGGGCTTTCTCATGTGGGAGAACAATTTTGGGGCAGGGCGGGCTGGTTTTCTGCAAACCTTGAAACCAAAGGCTGCTTTTTAAAAAAAAAAAAAGAAAAAGAAAGAAAACACACGTGCCCTGTACGCTCCACATTCCTTTATTTTAGAAAAGTCTTTTTTCTATAAAAGCTTTTTTTTCCTATAAAAAAAATTCAGCAAAGACTTAAAAAAAAGAGGAACACTCCTTTTGCCTCCTGTCTGTTTAGTCCAAACAACAACAAAAAAACTATTTACAGTATTTACTCCCGTATCTTCTTATATACTGTGAAAGCTCCTGTCTCCGGATGAGACTTGTGGGCGAGGCAGCGGCGAGTGTATTGCACAGATTGGGCTACATTCCTGGGTCCCAAAAATCCCGGCTTTGGGGGGGGGTCTGCCAGCATCCCAGTGGCAGCCCCCCAAAAATTTGCTGATGCCAAGGGATTCAGAAGATGCCCACAGGATTTTGGTGCAACAGAGCAAAGGGAATCTTTGTAAACCTCTGTTTCCCTCTTCTTTGTTTGCCCCCTTTGGTGGCCTTTCGTCTCATCCAGGCGTCCCATAAATAAACCCCGTTCTCCCGGGTTTGATGGGGCAACGGTCGGTCGGTCCGAGGCCTCTACAGGGAACACAGGCGGGCCGCCCGGTTTCCTGGCGTCGTGGTCATGGTGCCAACCCATGGGGGGGTGTCTCTTGCACCCAGGGGTCAAGTACCAGTGGCACAACCCCTGCCCATAATGTCCGTCTTGGCCCCTACATGTGCCTCTTCATGTGTAGGGCCAGGTGGTCCGAGCGGGAGAAGGCCCGGTCGCAGAGATGGCACTGGAAGGGCCGGTGCCCAGTGTGCTTCCGGTAGTGCCGGGTGAGTTCGTCGGAGCGGGCAAACTTCCAGCCGCAACCGTCCCAATTGCAATGGTAGGGCTTCTCCCCTGCGCAGGAAAAGGGGGGGCAAGAAAAACAAGTTTGGGAAATCAGCACAGGTTCAGGAACGATCCTCCACCAACCAGCATCCTGTTGTTTTCTGTTTGCCCGGCTTTCCGCCTCTTAATGCGACCACTAGTCCTGCTGGCTGCCAACCAGCCAGCCTGGCTGTGTATTTCCCTGTGTGCCCCCCACCCCGGGAGGCCCGAGGGGTGGATTGCAAGGTGGCCCATGCAAAAAAATTAAATTAAATTAAATTAAAAAAAAAACTTTGCCTTCTGAAAAAAAAAAAACCACAACTCTGCATCAACAGGTAGATTCGCTTCTCCTTTTTATGGGTGCCCTGCCTGCAAAATCACGCTACGCTGCCCAGGGACTGGGTTCAAAACACCCGGAGGGGCAAAATTGGAGAGACCTCCCAGGCCAGGGGGGTAGCACAGCCTCCAGCCATTTCAAACCCAGGTCCCTGGCCTTTGGATTTCACAACACCCCCCCACAGCCCTTTTGACGTTCATGGACTACAACTCCCAGAAGTCCTGGCCATCCAGGAGCGAGTGATGGAGGCCTCGGGGGGGTGTTGTAGTCCAAAAACATCTCTTCCCCCAAAAAGATGTGTGGGCCTCCCCGAGAGTTCTTGGACTGCAACTCCCGGCGAGGAAAGCCTTCTGGGAGTTATAGTCCGAGAGCGCCAAGGGGAGTAGAACCACCGGTGGATGAGATGCTCCCTGGTTGGTGTGTGTGTGGGGGTCCCCTTTCCAAACAGCTGGTCCTCCCCACCAGATCCAGGCCAAGCAAACCCCACGACTCCAGATGAGTTTCATCCTAGCTCTATTTCATCCTAGCTCTATTTTTAATCTCGTTCTGCACAGGACAATGAAAATAAAGATCTATCTATCTATCTATCTATCTATCTATCTATCTATCTATCCATCCATCCATCCATTCCTTCTTTCCTATATTTCTCTTTCTACATCTATCTATCTATCTATCTATCTATCTATCTATCTATCTATCTATCTATCTATCCATCCATCCATCCATCCATCCATTCCTTCTTTCCTATATTTCTCTTTCTACATCTATCTATCTATCTATCTATCTATCTATCTATCTATCTATCTATCTATCTATCTATCTATCTATCTATCTATCTATCCATTCCTTCTTTCCTATATTTCTCTTTCTACATCTATCTATCTATCTATCTATCTATCTATCCATTCCTTCTTTCCTATATTTCTCTTTCTATATCTATCTATCTATCTATCTATCTATCTATCTATCTATCTATCTATCTATCTATCTATCTATCTATCTATCCATTCCTTCTTTCCTATATTTCTCTATCTATCCATCTCTCTCTCTCCCTTTCTCTCTCTCTCTCTATTTCAGGGTTCCCCCTCCACCCACCTTGGCCTCTTTATTTCTTTATTAATTTAGAATATTTTGACACCCCCGCACCTTCCTCTTGGAAAAAGGACCCAAGGTGTTGTTCTCTGGGTTGGCTTGGGGTGGGGTTTGAAGAGGAGAGAGACTTCGGGTTGCCAGGGAGCCAGCGGATTGGGGGTCCCCGCGGGTAAGGCGGTCCCCTTCCAAAGCAGGCCTACCTGTGTGGGTCCGGAGGTGAGCCTTGAGGTGGGAGCTCTTGGTGTAGGTCTTCCCGCATCCCACGTAGGTGCAGGTATGGCTGGCGGTGCGCTTGCGGGGCCACGAGCGCCGACCCCGCTTGGCCTTGGCCTCCGGCGGCTCCAGGGGCGAGGACGGCGGCGTCAGCAAGCCCCGAGGGGGGGGCACCGCCGCCGCCGCCGCCGCCGCCGCCGCCGCCACCTCGTCGAAGAAGGAGAAGCTGTGCGGGAAGGGGCCGCCTCCACCGCCGAAAGCGGGTCCCGCGTATGGCGGGGGCAACGTCGCCCCCTGCCGCTCGTCCGGGCTGAGCGGCGGCGTCTGGGCGCCCGGCAGCGGCGGGGGGGAGGCCAGCATGCACGCCGTAGGGCCCCCTTCCAGCTTGATGGCCGCCGGGCCCCCTAGCAAGTTCCCGTAGCGGTCCGCCGAGGGGGTCTCCGGTTTCAGCGTCTCCATCACAAAGCGACCTTCGAAGCTCGGGTATCCGTATCCGTCCAGCAGCGCCGCCGGGGGGTACCAGCCCTCCGAGGAGGGTCCCCCGTAGTCGCCTCCGCCGCCTCCTCCGCCGCTCATGGACAGGATCAGGTCCAGCACCGAGTTGAGGTCCTCATCATCCGCGGACGCCGCTTTGGGCGGGTCCGATCCGGCGCCGGGGTAAAAGCCCCCGCGGACGGGCAAGGTGGCTTCCAAGCCGCAGGGCCAGCGCTAAGGCGAGAAGTGGGGGTGGGGTGGGGTGGGGGGAGAAACCGGCGTCACGTCGGGATGGGAGAGGCGGGCCGCGGGAAAGGAGGCCACCGCGGATAGCGGGGGAGAGGAGCTGGAGGAAGATGAGACCTGGGAAAGGGTGGGGTGGGGGGATCTCCGAGAAAGCGGGCGCCCCCATGTCTCCCTCCTCAAACGGACAGCTGGGGGGCGCGGGTTGCCCCAGCTGACACGTGTCAGGGCTGAGTCGCGTGTGAACCCGGCTCTGCGCAAGAGGCCGGGATGCCCCGGTGTGTGTGTGTGTGTGTGTGTGGGGTGTGTGTGTGGGGTGTGTGTGTGTGTGATTCCTCGGGGAAGGGAGGGGGGGCAGGGAAGCCGAAAAGCAACACCCCCCCTCCCCATAAACCCAACCACACTAAAGTCTCTGGGGTTTCTCATTTATTGATTGATTTATTTATTTCATGGCTTGGAAACCCCTTTTGCTTCCACGGAGGCGGCTGTGCCTCTGAGCGCGTGCAGAGGGCCCGGTCCCTCCCTCCCTCCCTCCCTCCCCTCCCCTGCCCTGCCCTGCCCTCCCCCCCCTCTCTCTCTGGCCGGCCTCGGGCGGCACTCACGGGCTGGGGCGGCGCGTCCTTGCAGCAGAAGGAGGAGGCGAAAGCCGGCAGGCAGGGCGCCGCCGGGAGGGCCATGAGGAGGAGGAGGAGGATGAGGATGATGAGGATGATGGTGGTGGTGTTGTCCTCGGGCGGGCGGGCGAGACCGGGGCCGCCGATGCCGGGCCGGCCTTTTTAAGGGCCAGCGCCAATGGGCGGACCCGCGGAAGGAAAGGGGAGGCTCGGCCGCCGCCGCCGGGAGGGACTAAATTTAGCCCCGCTATAAAAGCCAGGCCGGCCCAGAAGGAAGAGGAGGAGGAGGAGGAGGAGGAGGAGAGCGGACGGAGAAGAGGACGCCCCCAGAAAAGCAGCCCGGACCGCCGGCTCCAACGCTCTGGGACAGGCGCGGATGCCGGGACCCCGCCGGTCCGGCGGACCTGCACACGCACGCACGCACACACACACACCCCTTGCCCAAGTCGGGGGATCCATCTCGCGATGGGGGGGGCTGGCTGGGCGGATGGTGCTCCGGAGCGCGTGCCGAGGGCGCTCTCCTCTTGGGGGCATGGGGCCGGAGCCCCGCCATCCGCGGTGCTGGGCGTCCGCGGTGCCTCCCGCTCCAACCCCGTGGGAAAGCCCCGCCGTTGTGGGGGAACGCGACGCCCCTGGCCGGTGCCTGCCCTCCGCGGCCCTTCCATGACCCACACACAAACACACACACACACACACATTTGCCTGTACGCGGATGCTGAGAAACGTGGATGAGCGCCACCGCTGTTTGAATCACTGGGGGCTGCCCCATAACGTGTTGGTCTCCGGAGCCTTCCCCTCGACCCGTCCTGGGGAGGTCCATCTTTTAGAAACATTCTGTTTCAAAGAGTTTGGGAGGATAGATGCCCACCCTGCGGATCAGTGGATCCCGCGGATACGGGGTCCTACCGCGGTGTCGGGGTGTCAGAGGCCAGCAGGAGCCAAGCATCCCAGCCAATGGGGGGCTTGGCTCTGGGATACAAAGGCCAGCCCCTGCTTCTGCAATAGCCTGGTTGCCAGGAGGTACTGCGGCCTCTGAGCATGTGCAAAGTGGCTGGACCAGATGACCTCAAGGGTCCCCTCCTCCTCTGAGCCCTGAAGGTCTCATCTTCCAGCACTATCCACATACCCTGCACATTTGAATTAAATTAAATTCAATTCAATTAAATTAAACTTTAAAACAAACTTCTTTCTTTCTTTCTTTCTTTCTTTCTTTCTTTCTTTCTTTCTTTCTTTCTTTCTTTCTTTCTTTCTTTGCAAATGAATAGGAATCAAGTTGATTCCTTCCATCCTTCCTTCCTTTATTGATTCCATTTCCATGCAGCCACTTTGTAATCTTGCTTTGCTTTGCCACAAAAGTGGCGAGGCTATTTAAAAAACAAACTTGCCAGGAAAGTGAAAATGGCAATTAAGTTCCTTTTTTTATGTTATTGTTATTTTTAGAAGCACCAGAGGGTCGTTTTTCCTCTGCCCTGGGCCTAGTGGATACTGGGAAACGCGGATAATGGCGAACACCATTTTAATAGTCAACCTGTGGCCAGTTCTGGTGTTCATATGCAATAAATTCATATGCTCCCCCTTATCCTAAATGCCAGGGATATGTTATTGTTTAGTGGGTTATCCATCATCTCCCGAAACCCTTCCGGAAAAAAAGAGAAGGGTAATTTATTGACACAACCTATTTACTGGTTTTATTTTATTTTATTTTAAAGTAGTTTTACCCTGCCTTAAAAGGGACCCGTTGCCTGAAAGACGGCATTTTAAAAGCTCCCTTTCTCACCCATTCTTCATAATTTAGCTTCGTGCTATTGACCGTTATTTATTTATTTGTTTGTTTTTATTTTTATTTATAAGATTTCTTTAGCCGCCCCACGACCAGGTGTTTATGGATTATGTTTATTCCTCAAATCCTTTTCCAAGGAGAAAAGGCAAGGTAAAAATACTCTAAAATAAAAAAAAAACATGTTTCTATGGCTTGTAGTGGATGGCTGTATTATTATTATTATTATTATTATTATTATTATTATTATTATTATTATTATTATTATTATTATTATTATTATTATATTTCTATACAGAGGCCACTCTGAGCTAGATGGGTTGTATATAAATAAAATTTAAAAATGTATAATATGATATAATCAATGAATAAAGACAGTTGGATTAAAAAATTGGCAAGTTTGCAACTTTTTTTTTAAAAAAAGAGCGATAAACAAATATTAATTCTGATTTTAACGAGGTGGCTTGGCTTAGGACAACTTGCGCAATTGGATCCCGAGGTGGGAATCCGTTCTGTTTTTGGGTTTCCGGATGCTGGCTTCCAGCCTTTCGCTTCCGAGTTTTTTTTTAACTGCCATGCGTGCGGGCAGCTCGCTCTTACGGATGGATGGCCTTTTAATTCCCCTAACCATCATCCCTTGGCAGTGGTGGCTACCCTGAAACGGTGCTGGAGGCTGCCTCGCAAGGCCTGCCAAAACTGCCTGAGAACCGGCCGATGATGCCCTCATTAGAGTCAACAAGTGCTTCTCGAAACACGTTCTCGAACAACCACTGGGGGGGGAAGGCCGTGCTGAGCGGTCCACTCCTTTGCCGTGTGCCCGGTGTTGTCGGACTCCGAGGCCCATCCGAGGACGCTGCACGCTACACCGCACAGGCATGTCCAAACTTCGGCCCTCCTGATGTTTTGGACCACAACTCCCAGAATCCTAAGCTTAGCTTGCCAGTGGCAAAGGACTGTGGGAGTTGCGGTCCAAATCATCTGGAGGGCTGAAGTTTGGACATGCCTGATTTTTTTATCGATTTGGAGGGTTTGGGGTCAACAAAACCAGTGTGTTTCTCCCTCTCGGAGGCCTTTGGGGAACCCCTTTTGCCAGGAACCCTTCCGTGGGCTGCCGTCCGCTTCGGCCTGCGTCCGGAGCGGCCGGGAGAGCGAATGCGAGGGGACGATGGGGAACCGCCGCGGCCTTTATATACCCCAGTTATTTTTAAACCGAGCCTCCCCTGCTGATGGTAGCGTTTCCTCTTGGAGGCGTCCAGGAAACCCCTGGCTTTCCTTTTAAACACCCGGGCCCTGGTGCGCTACAACCTGGAGCAATAGACAAGGGGGCCGCAATTGGGTGTGTGTGTGTGTGTGTGTGTGAAGGCGAGGGGCTGGCCCATAAAATCAAAATAAACGTAGAAATCTGGCAGCCTTCTGAAAAGTTCCTTGAGCAGCACCTCTGTCTAGCTCCACCGCACCAGAAAGAGCGAGGAAGTGCTCCCTCCTGAATGAATGGGGTTGTTTTGGGATTAGGTGTGTGTGTGTGTGTGTGTGTGTTTTGTGTGGGTTTCTTTTTTTGGCTGCAGAACGCCACCCGGGCTTTTGTGCATGTGTGTTTTCAAAGGAACCAAAAGGGTCTCTCATTTTTTTTTGCCCGATTTCTTCCTTCCTTTCCGCGATGATCTAGAGCGGCGTTGGCCAACGGACGGCACCGGGGGGGGTGTCCAACGTGGCCCTCCTCGGAGCCCTTTCTGGGGGGGGGTCCCGACATCGCCCCCTTCACATCCACCTGGATTGAGGTTAAATCGCTTTATTGGCACTTTTTTGCAAAAGAAAAAAAAATATCAACCCTTTTCACCCCCACCCCTCCTCGGCCTAAAGGGATTTCTAAGTCTCGTGGTGCCAAATGGAGCTGGGTTAAGGAGTAGGGGTGATATATTTATTTATTTATTTATTTATTTGATACACTTTTATACTGCACCTTTTTCCCATAAAGGAACTCAGGGCGGCTTCCAGTTAAAAACAGCTAAAAACAGGCTGAAACATCACCTAGCTATGGACTTTAAGAACACCACCTAGCAAAGGACTTTAAAAGTAAACTTCTGGTAAAGCAAATCTTTTACCCTGTCTGAACTTCTGGCGCCTGCTTTGAAGAAGGGCGATTGACCGCACTCAAAAGCTTGCAATGTTCTTTTTTTTATTTTTAATAGTGGCCTCTAAAGATATCGCCTGTAACCTATTTTTGCAAAAAAAAAAACCACACACACACAAAAAAACACCAGAGTGGGTTTTGAGACACAGTTGGGGCACTCGGTCTCTAAAAGGTTCTCCGTCACGGATCTATAGGGTACTTTACCCCCTCCAGAACCCAGTTTGGGAAAGATTCACCGTCCTCTGGCCGGCTTCAGTCTTGGGGAGGCGGGAAAACGACGTGTGCCGTTTTTAACCTTCCAGAAAACACTGCAAAAAAAGAAAATAGAAAATAGAAAAAAAAAAAAAACAGCCGCAGGAATTGGCTGGGCGCAGCCATACCCCTTTTATTCCGAAGGAGAATTACAGAGGACGGGGGAGGAAGGCTGGCCGAGGCAGCTTGTATTTTTGTATATACAATGGGAACCCACAAGTGTAACTTTGACGTGCGTGCTTCGAGGCTAAACGGTGCCAGCTGGGTAAATACTCGTGAAACACACACCCCCTTCCCCATGTCGGGGAAAACACACACAGGCGGCTGTGTCTTCGGCTCAGGGCCCTTTGAAGCCGGGCCTGGCAAGGACCTGTTTTTAGGATCATTATTGAGCATGGCTGAGCCACTCGGCGCTTGAGGTGTCTCCGGCTGCAGTTCCGTATCCCACCCCCTTGAGACGGGCCCAGCTGGATGATCTCTGGGGCGCCCCCTCCTCAGCTCTGCCGTTCCAAGAATTACATGTCTTGGCCTCTCCGCCAGAGAGCGGGGGGGGGGGAGCGCAAGGGAGCGTCGAACTCAGGAGGAGAGGTGTCTGCGGACAGCCCAACCGTACTCTTAAAAGGGAATATATCTGGAAGGGGGACCCTGGCGGTCATCCATCCCAGCCCCCTGCCAAGGAGGACCCCAATGGGGATTCGAACTCTCAACCCGGGCTCTGTGGCTTAGAGCCCCTTAAATGCGAAGGTGCCCCGGGACCGCTCCTCCTCTTCTCAGGAGACCTGCCTGGCCGTTTCTTCGGGGTTTATCTTTCTAAAGACATGTTATTACTAACCTTAACAGTCATCGCTAAACCTCAGAGAGATGCGGTCGAGCCACTGGTTTCGGAGCCCGGCTCTTGAGTGGTTTTCAAACCGAAGCCAGCTACCAAAAAACAGCATTGTGGGTTTTTTTTCTGGGGCTGTTTCCACCTTCTTGTTTTCTGGGCTTTTATGTTTGTGTGTGTGTGTTTTGCTTTTATATTTTCTTTTATTTTGGGGGGGTCTTTTTCCTGAGGTGCATCTCTACAACTGTACAAAGAGGCCCCGGCCCGGGCGGATTTTTCTCTGGGTCTTCGGCTGCCTTTGGACCCCCCAAGGATGATGTCTCACACGCACGCACGCATGCACGCACGCACACACACACACACCCTTGCTGTGCCAGTCGGTTTGCCACCAAGGTTGTGTTTTCTTTTTTCTTTTTTCTGCAGCGGAGACGTGCCCACGAGGCAGGTCTCCAGGCGCCTTTGGGGGGGGGTCTCCGCGAAACAGACCCACGCCACCTTGGTAGAATCCTGGAATCGCTTTGGAAAAGGGTTTCGTGAGACCATCCAGTCCAACCCCCCTCTGGAGGCAGGAAGTCAAATCCGAGCCTCTCTGGCAGACGGTGGTCTAGCTTTCTCTCGAAGGCCCGCTCGGGGCTGGCGCGCTCAACCCCCACCTCCCGAGGTCATGGGTCGTACGACTCTAACAGTTAAGAACTTTCCCCCCAATGTGATGTGTTCTGCAGGCGGAGATGCTCGAGGACGGATCCTGTGGGACCACCTTTCAAGTCTTCCTCCTCCCTCCGTCGTCTTTTTCTTCTCCAGCCAAGAAGCTTGCCAGTTGGAGGGAGGGGAAAAAAAACCCAAACAAAAAAAAACTCAAGGATGCTGGGAAGTGGTTAGGATCTTTTAATCAATTATTACCCCTTGCTTCGGCACCACCAGCAAGGCTGGACTGCCGTATCCATGGGGAAGCCCTCTTTGGGGGAAAATACTGCAGAAACCGATTATTTTAGAACTGCAAAGCTAGAAGGGGATCCCAGAGGCCATCCAGCCCACCCCCTGTCCAGGATGCCCCGTGGAGGGGAGTAGAACTTCCAACCGCCAGCTTTTGAGACCTCAACCCCGGAGGTATCCAGCACAACAGTAGCTTATCCCTCCGCCTCTTTCATCCCTGGAACATTCAGAGGTGGGCTTAACGATGGTTTTCCCCCAAAGGCACTGATTTTGGTTTCCGCCCCGATTCTTCTGATTTCAAGGGGAAAGCAGTTTGGAAAGGAGGCCTATGGATTTTTTGCTTTTTGGCTTCTCAAAAAGCAGGGGTATATAAAAAACACCTTTCTCTGGTTTACAAAGGCTCTCTGGTCCGGTTTTCAGGGACTGAGAATGAAGGATCGAGGATGGACCTTCTACTTCCTAAAAGCAGGGTTTGTGTGTAACTTTTTTTTTTTTAAAAAAAAAATTATCGTTATGAGGACTCCTAGAATTCTCTCTAGGCTCCTGTTCCCTTTAAAAAAAAAATTAAATGCTGGCTGATTGGCCTTCCAGATTCTCAAAACCTGCAGACAGAGTAAATTGGTTCAGGGTGGTGGTGCCAAGAAGTAGTTTGAGTTTGCAGGTTGACGGCGTACAACATTGACTGTAAGATAACCCACCGGGCCCTTCGGGTGAAAGAGCCCTGTACGCCTCTCATCTTGATGGCCCTAGGTGATAAATTGCAAAAAATCAAAACAAAACAACCCCAAACCCCCAAAAAAATGCAGAATAATTTTTTACTAAACACCTACAACACAACACACAAAACAAGCAAAAGGTGTTTTCAACCAGATGGCACCACTGGGTTTCTGAGAACTAGAAAGATAACGCCACCTCCGTAACCACACACCCAAGGATTCTCACCACCGACAACGAGCGATCGAGGAGCCCACGGGGTGGGGTGGCTTCCGACCACGGCCGCGGCGCAGCCCGAGGCGAGGGGAAGTCGGCTGAGATCAAACCAAAAAGGAGGGTTGGCCCGGCTGGGTTTCTGCAAAGATGCCAAAGACACACACACACACACACACACACACACACACACACACACACACACACACACACACACACACACACACACACATGCCCGGACCATGGGCAGGCCGTGCGCCAGAGTCAAAAGAATCAAAGACAAAAGGAAATATTTGTTCACCCAGCGCATTGTCAGTCTGTGGAACTCCCTGCCACTGGATGTGGGGATGGCATCTGGCCTGGATGCCTTCAAAAGGGGGATAGGACAGATTCCTGGAGGAAAAGTCCATCCCAGGTGACAAACCATGATGGAGATGTGTCATCTCCAGACTTAAAAACCAGGGTCCTTCAAGGGCCAGAGGCAGGGGAGTGGTATATCAGGAGACAGAGATCTAGCCTCGTGCGCTCCCAGAGGCATCTGGTGGGGCCACTTGTGAGATCCAGGAAGCTGGACTCGATGGGCCTTTGGCCTGATCCAGCAGGGCTCTTCTTGAGGTTCTTATGTTAATCCCTATACGCTAGCCCATACCGGCTGACCCCCTTCTGCACTGGTCAGGTCTGCAAATTTGGCCCACCTTGGGCACTGAAATTCGCCCACAGGTCTGCTCAAGAAACGGAATTAATTCGGGGAGGAAAGAAGGGTGCCCTGCAATTCGTAAATCTATTCTGGGGGAGGGGGCGGAATCGAGAGAGGGGTTTCATTTTCTCCCCGAACCCGTCTCCTCCAGGCTGGAGGGGAGAGCAGTGCTGGTGCTTGGGAACCCGTCTCAATGAGAAGAGCTCCTTTTATATCTGTATATATATACGGCGCCTAAAATATCTCCGCCCTGATAGGTTGAGCAAATATTCGTCATGTCCCCCCCTTTCCCGGCCGATGACAAAAGGCCGTTTCCTGCTTTTGCGAAAGGTGTTTCCTGTTGATAGGACCCGAGAGGGCCGATGGATGCAGCCCTGGCACTGCCAGCTCTCTGCGCATCCACCGCCACCGATGGTTTGCAGAATCACGGCAATGCCTGGGGTTGGTTGACACCCCTCCTCCGGGACTTTTCTGATCCGGTCTTAGGGGACGGAGAAGCAGAATTTTTGCCGCTCTTTGGAAATCAGGGTTCTTCATCCTTCCGCGATGAAACCCTTGCTGGGCGGCCCAAATGCTGTCCCGACACCCTGCCCTCTCTCCCCCTTCCAAATCGAGGGCATAGCGCAGTGTTGGCGAACCGATGGCACGGGTGCCAAAGACGGCACTCGGAGCCCTTTCTTTGGGCACCCCCGACATGGCCCCTCCGCAGCCACATGCATTCGGGTGAAATGGCTGTATTGGCACTTTGCGAAACATTATTGGGTTTTGAATCCTAGTTTGGGCACTCGGTCTCTAAAAGGTTCGCCATCACTGGTATCGCGTCCCTTTGCAAAGTATTGATCGGGAATGATTGGTTCCCCTGCCCGTCCGGTGCAGACATCGGAGCGTCGGGAACAAACGTGCAACGCACATTGTGGGCTCCAGGAACTGGAACCCAGATCCCGGGTGAAATTTCCCCCTTAACTGTTAGATTAGTGCAACAACAGAAACCACAATGGAGGGGAAGCAGGGTGGTTCTTTTCTACCACTGCCTTACAAAGAACAGGCAGGGTCGGTCTTCCATCCTTCAAAGAGGGACGGACACATCATGGGGTCACGGGAGAAAAACTTCCTGACTGTTAGAGGAGCGCGCCAACGGAAACTCCGGCCTCAGGCGGCAGTAGGGAGCGCTCCAGCGCTGGAGGAAACGGGGCTACCGTCACACCTCCCCTGGCTCTAAACCAGGCAGGTCCAAACTTTGGCCCTCCGAGATGTTTTGGACTGCCACTCCCACAGTCCTTTGCCATTGGCCATCTAAGCTGAGGATTCTGGGAGTTGTGGTCCAAAACATCAGGAGGGCCGAAGTTTGGACATGCCTGCTCTAAACGAACGGCCCTTTACGACCAAAGCCAACCTCGCGGTCCGGGGTGACCACCGTTAATTTTGTGATTAACAGGGAATCCCATGAATCAGGGACCTCCGAAAGACTCTCACCGGCTCCTGAAGCACCGAGAGGCAGCCTCGAACTCTCCACCTCTGGATCCGCAGCCGGAGACCCTCAGCCCCTGAGTGATCCCACCGGCGTACAGCCAATGCCAAGGCACTGGGGGTTGATCCCCATTCTCCGTGTGTCCTAAAGGGTGAAAAATCTTTTAATGTCATTTAGCAAAGGCCAACAGAGCACACGGGGTGGGGCGGGACTGGATTATCTCTCAGGACCCTATCATCCCTGCTGTTCTAAGACTTACGATGACCCCCAGGAAACCATCGTACAGGGAGGTGTTAGATTCCCCCCCCAAAAAAATATAAATACAGCCGCGGGTGGCTCAGGGGGTGGTGGTGGTTAAGGTGTCTTACTTGTGGAGGACAAATCCCCCCCCTCCGCCTGTGCGGACTGAAACGATCGATTCGCACAGAAATGAGGGCTTGCCGCGAAGCGAGCGGTTCGTGAAGTAACGGCCCAAGAGAACGGCTGAATTCGTTTACTATCAACGGCTGACACCCGCACGCAGGCATGCAGGCACGCACACACACACACACAGAGGCAGAATGCAAGTTTGACTCTGCCCGTGCTTCCTTCTTCTTTTTAAACCTAAAATGTTTGCCGTTGCAGTGAGTGCAAACTCAATCAGTATTATTTTATATACTTCTTTTAAAAAAAAAAACTCAATCCACAATCTCAGTTAAGCCCTGACCCTGGTCTTCAGCAGTGGCTCCAGATAACGGGTCTTGTCTGCCCCCTCGCGGGCCTTCCTCTGGGCGAAGAGAAATTCATTTCACCTCATCTCCTCTCCATGTCCAGGAAGCGTGGCTGGAACCAATTTAAAACAAACCACCATCACCACCACCAACAACAAGAACAACCCAAAATGGGTGCTTAAAAGACCCTGTGTCCTGTCCCCCAAAACACGGCCCTTCACTGACACGTCACGGAGATTTTGTCATTCGGTTAGAACGAAACCCGACCCCCCAAAATTAGGTGTATTTCGAGGTGCGGTCTGTCCCTGAGAGGAGATGCTTCCGGGCTGGGTGGGTTTGGAAAACTCGGTGAAAAAGATCCGAGGTTCATCCGGGCCTTGAGGCAGGAGCCTTGTTCAAAGCCTTCAATGGCAACACTACAGAAGAGGGGCCAGGATCCGTTTCCCCCACCACACACCCCATCGTCCCCTGAATGCAGGGCACAACATTGCGGGTTTGAGTCACGGAAAGCTAGCTTTTGGTTGGATATCACAGGAAAAAAAAACTTATCAACGGTTAGAGCGGTACGGCGACAGGACCCGTGATCACCGGAGAGTGTTGAGCGCTACAGCGCTGTGGCAGCATCCAAGAGGAATCAGCACCATCGTCGGCCCAGAGTTCCCGTGGGAAAGTCGGTGCGGTCTAAAAAAAAATTGCAATCAATCAATCAATCAATCAATCAATCAATCAATCAATCAATCAATCAATCAATCAATATCTTCTTGGATTTGGGTCCCTGCCTTCAGTAAGGGGGTTGGGACGGATGGACTCACCACCTACCCTCTCTCCCACCTACTACTCACCACCTACTACTCTCTCATGAGTAAAGTGGATAGAGGGAAGCTCTTCTCCCTCTCACAAAATGCCAGAACTAGGGGACGTACACTCAAATTGAGGGCTGGGAGAGTAAGAACAGACAAAAGAAAATATTTTTTCGCCCAGCGCGTTGTTACTCTGTGGAACTCCCTGTCACAGGATGGGGTGATGGCATCTGGCCTGGATGCCTTCCAAAGGGGATTGGACAGATTCCAGGAGGAAAAGTCCATCCCAGGCGACAAACCATGATGGAGATGTGTATAATCTCCAGGCTTAAAACCGGGGTCCTTCAAGGGCCAGATGCAGGGGAGTGGGATCAGGAGACAGAGATCGAAGTCTCGTGCACTCCCAGAGGCATCTGGTGGGGCCACTGTGAGATCCAGGAAGCTGGACTAAATGGGCCTTTGGCCTGATCCAGCATGATGGCTCTTCTTAGGTTCTTATGTTCTTATGTCCCCCCACACACACACACACCACCTTCCAAATCAAGGGTATCGTGTCTAACAGCCCAACTGAATACTTTCTCCTTTGCAAAGTATCGATGGGAAAAGAATCAACTCCGTGATTCTCCAGCCCTATGAAACGGCAATCAAACGTTTCTGATTCGTCGCCGAGACAAAAAGTGCATGGATTCCCAAAGTCGGACACGTGGGTCTATTGTTATCTTCTAGGTTTGGCAAAGTGGTGCATGAAATTATTCCTAGACTGATCGTCCTGTTCCTTTCCTAATGAGTCAAATCTTTTGTCTGTGTGCCCATCTGGGCAGGCGGCCACGCTTGGCCAGGACAGTCCCCCCGCCAGGGTCACTCTTGCATCACAGGTAGCAGGGCTGGGGCCCACCTAAAGCTCGCACAACAGTGAGTCGTCCGCAGTGCCTCGGGTGGGCACATTTTTGACTCCGGAGATGCCGGTTCGAATCCCACGAAGTCTCCCGGGACGTTCGCTCCCGACTTCCGAACTCCGTTCTTTGCTGGTTCTGCAGAAAGCGGGGAAATCACCCAACACCCGCTCACTCTTTCAGGCGTGTCGAGTCGTAGACATGGCTCTTCTTTGCCCTCAAAGGCTGCCTCTCACCACCACCTCCCGAGGTCATGTGTCCCGTTGTTGTACTCCTCTAACAATCAGGAAGTTTTTCCTCCCGACCTTCAGATAATTGTTTCTCGATAGTCAGAGATGTATTTTTCCGCCTGATATTGATGTCGACTAGAAGTACAGCAGGACCCCCGCATCCACTGGTTCAGTTACCCACAGTTAGCAGGGGGAAAAAATGAAATAATTGAGCTGCCACAAAGCAAGCTATTGTCACAAACAGCATCTGCAAAGCAAGCTATTGTCACAAACAGCAGCCCTAAAGCAAGCTACTGTCAGGAAGCAGCAGTTTGGGGGTGGGTGGGCAGGCGTTCTCTCTTATCCACGATTTTCGTTATCCACGGGAAGGCCTGGAACCAATCCCCAGCGGATACCGGAGTCCTCCTGTAAATCTTTTTGGATCACAGAAGGGCCCCCAGATTTCTCTCGAAGGTCTCCAGCGCCGGTGCGCTCACCCCCTTCCCAGGGTCGTTGGCTTCCCATGTCATACATCTCGAACGCTCAGGATGTTTTTCTTCCCCGATTGTCATCCTTAATCTGGTTTCCTGTCCCTTGAGCCGCTGGTCAGGTGTCCTGCCCACTGGGACGACCAAGGTCTGATCCTGACTCTACTCCTTTTCCAAAAGCCACGTTGGTTTCCAGCTCCAACAAAAACCCTTCCGAAAGCCCGACGAAGCTCACCGTCTTGTCGGAGGCACCCCGGTCGCACGAAACTTTTTGACCTGCGGGATTGCCCCCACCCACCCCCAAAACAAAGAGATGGATTCGTTGACGTCCTTCCGATCGGGCAGTGTTGGCGAACCTATGGGCACGGGTGCCCAAGGTGGCCCTCGGAGCCCTTTCTGGGGGCACCCGACATCTCTCCTTCCCAGCCGCCTGGATTCAAGTTAAATGGCTGTACGGGCACTTTGCGAACAATGGATGGATTTTGAATGGCCGTTTGGGTTAGGGTTTCTGAAAGGTTCGCCATCACTGCGATAGGGGGGGGTCAGAGGAGCCCTAGAGAACGGAGCCATGCCTGGGGGCGAGAGGGGCCTGCCTCCTCCCTTGTCTAGGCATTGTCTTTCGCCCCCCCCCTCGGAAGTTAAAAAAGGAAAGGACCCTTTTCTCTCTTTCAAGAAGAGAGGTTCCAAATAAGGCCTTGGCCAGGAGGGAACTATGTGACACCCCCCCCACACACACACTCCTTTGACGTTGTTCCAGCTTATCACTCAGAAAGGTTGGGCTGTCAAAGGTCCAGGAGGCCACCAGGGATTCGGGCACCGAGCACAGGCTGGCCGGCGGCACTTAAATCTCTGCGCCACTGCCGGACGGGGACTCATTTGCCCGCACTGCAGCCCTCGGAGCCGCAGGTGGCCCACGGCTTGTCTCCGTTGTCCTGCCGCTACGACTCCGAAGCCTCTCCGGAAAGTGACCGCTCTTTTCGGCCGAGAAGATGGAGGCCATCAAGAAAAAGATGCAGATGCTGAAGTTGGACAAGGAGAACGCCATTGACCGGGCGGAGCAGGCTGAGGCCGACAAGAAAGCCGCCGAGGACAAATGCAAGCAGGCGAGTGGAGGAGCCGGGGATGATGGGCTCGGGGGCTCCCGGAGACCACGCCTCCGGTTACGGCGGCGGGGAGCCCAACTCTCATTCGCCACTGGTGGCGAGTCTTCCTTCCTTCTGGATGACCGCCGGCCCTCTGATAGACCCCCTGCAATCAAGGGGGGGTCCCCTGAGGGCATCCAATCCACCCTCCATCTCAATCAGGGTTAGAGGCTTCGTCCATCCAAGCCTGATAAATTGGGGGGGGGTTGAGGGGGAGGGAAAAGGGGTTTTTAGCCCCTCTTCAAGGACGAATCCCGCCTCGGCTGCTGCCGTGACCTTCATAGAGGGCACGATAGGTTCAGTGGAAGCTGCAGCAAGGATCGCCATTGAGTCTAGTACAGTAAGACCTCTGTATCCGCAGGTTCGGTATCGGCTGATTTATTTCCGCTCTGGCTAAAAAGAGCTCACAAAAACCCACAGAAATGCCAGTTTTTACAATGCATTTCCAGGGTGTATTTGCCAGATCTGCCACCCCCCCCCCCGGGCAATGAATAGCACACCCTACTACGGCCGTGTTTTTCAGCATTCGTGGGGATGTTCCCACCGATTCCTTGCAAATACACTGGTCCTACTGTACTAAAATAATAATGACGATGATCGCAGCCACCATAACCAGGAATATTTCCGACGGCCTGGCGATCCCTTCCTCATTCCTGGCTATAGTTCTCGTGTCAACCTTTTCCACGCTCAGGGACCGCAGCACACGCTGGTGGCAAATGCTTTTTTTTTGACCTGGTGGCTTTCATGGAGCTGTCCGTTTTCTCCTGAATGCCGGCGTAGCGCTGAAAGAAGTCCCCCCTCCAACCGTAAGCCGAAATCCGGCGTCCGGTTACTGGAGCTCACTGGTCTGCGTCCTACAAGCGGCCGCGACCGAGTTCTTAGAGAAGAACCGGCCTATGGTTTTTATTTTTAATAAAATAAAATAAAAATAAAATGCACGGCGCATCCAGGTTTCCAGAGCATGAAAAAGCAGAGGGGGGGGGGACCTCAAGGGACAAGGGGACAGCTGGCCTTCGGGGGGAGAGAGAGATGACATCATGGCCGGGGAAAGGATTAAGCAGGGCTTATTTGTAGTCTTTTGCCCCGAGGGAAAGCACGGCTCAGCAGCTACCTGGATTTAACGCTGACCTTCTGGGCCCTGGCTCCGGGCATTGCTTTCTCTTATCTCCTTTTATGCTGGCTGGTCTAAAAAAAGGAGCAGCTAAGGTGCACCCCAAATGGCGCCCAAATTTCGGAACAACGTGGCGCGAATCTTCCTCGAACGAGGTCCGACTTTTCTCCTGGACCAGCCGGGACTGCGATGGGGTTTTGTGGGGAGGAGAAAAGAATTTAAGTGGCGGTGGTGGGGACTTAGCCTCCATGTGAGCTGACCTCCCCAACTTAATTTGAACTCTATAGGGTTTTTTTTGGGGGGGGGAAGAGTTGTTCTGGATCCCTTAAAAGCATGCATTTTTGGGGATCGCTGGACAGCAGCTCCTTAACGGGACACGTCTAGGATCTGACTAATTTTAGGAGGGCCGTTTGGGTGGTGGTGGGCCAAGATAAAGGGCGTTTATCTCTCCGCGTGCCTACCAGGGGCACGAGATCACAAATTCTCTTCAGAAGAGGGACAGTCCTGTATCTCGGATCCCGTCCCCCCCACCCCCAACCCCAAGTGGGATATAAATAGCCCCTTTCGGAAAGTGGGATGGATTTATATGGGCAGGTGAAAGGACCGGGCGAGATAACGGCGGGCCCTCGTTTGGCTGATGCCCGAGGAGAAAATTTAGAAAAGAGAAACACAACACATAGGACGATCTGGTCCATCCCTGGATGTCCGTCCACATCCGAACCACGATAACCCCGGACGGGTCAACGTGCCTCTTTCCCACCTCATACATTCCCTGCCGAAACTCACCACCAATGGGGATTTTTAATAAAATGTCGTATCGGCGCAATGTTACATTTCCTGCCCTTTCCGCTCACTTTCCGCACAGGTGGAGGAGGAATTAGTGGCTCTCCAGAAGAAGTTGAAAGGGACGGAGGATGAGCTGGACAAATACTCTGAAGCCCTGAAGGACGCCCAGGAGAAGCTGGAACAGGCGGAGAAGAAAGCCACGGATGTGCGTACAGAATCAGATGGTGGTGGTGGCAGGCCCGGGTTCGAATCCCCGCTCAGGATCAAAGGGAGAGGCGTTTGGCGGAGGGGGTGTGTAGGCGTCAAGGACTCCTTAAATACACCCGTACCCCCTACCTGTATCCATGCAACACGGACCCTGCCCGGATACCAAAACATGCGGATAAAAGGGAATGCGAGCCGTCACCTCCCTCCGGCGGCTGATTCTGGTAAACGCCCCCCTGGAAAATTCGGAAGGTCGCCCCTGAATCTGCTGAATACCCCCACATAAACACCTATTTATGTCTTTCCAGGCTGTATTTACCAGAACCCGCCACTAGAGGGCGCTAAAGCCCGTGTATATGTGGAACGTTCCCTTTATCCGCGTTTTTCTGTATCCGCGGGTAATGTACATCTCTACAGTAAACAGATATTTCTGCACTGATTATAAGCGCATCCCCCAGAGGTTAAAAGCCTAGTGGTTACTGCTCTCCTATAGGACACGTCAGCTCAAATATGGGGGTTTCAGACCGCCAGATTATTCCAAAGTGAGGGCAACCTTTAAAAATAAGTTTTCAAAATAGGCGAGGGATGATCTTCCCGTCCCCTCCTATCGGCGGGATCGGTATCCAACCGGTAAAGCTTTGGAGCCAGGCTACCCAGAACAACGGGGGTCGGAAGGGGACCTTCGGAGACCATCCAGTCCACCCACCCACCCCCGCTCGAGGCGGGGTCGGGGATGCCCTTGAGAGCAGATCCGGTGGAGGATGATGGTTCCCCCTTCCTCTGCACAGCTGGGGGCAACCCCCGTGTGCCCCCCACCCGGCATCCCCGATCTCTCTCTCCGGGGCTTCCTGGTCGTTGGAGGCGGTAGTGATGATGCCCCCGACCCTCTGGGGATGATGGAAGGAGGGCCGCCCGCCCCTTCCCTGCGCCGTCTCCGCCTCCGCCGCCGCCCGAGGCTCCTCCCTGCGCTCCGGCGCTCGCCCAGCTCTCTCGTTTCGCTCTCTGTCTCCCCCCCCAACCCTAACCCCAAACCCTAACCCTAACCCCAAACCCTAACCCCCAAAGTGGCCATGGCCGCCACGGGCTCGCTGGAGGCGGTGAAGCGCCAGATCCTGGCGCTGCAGCTGGAGGCCGACGCGGCCGGGGATCGCGCGCAAGCCCTGCGCAGCGCCAGCGCGACCACAGGAGAGGCAGCGGCGCGAGCAAGTGAGGCGGGGGTGGGGGTCGGAAGGAGGAAGGGGGACCCCCGAGGACCCCCCCTTCCCATCATCCCCAGAGGGTCAGAGGCATCATCCTCACCACCCACCCGGGGCGGCAACCACGGCGGCTCTTCCTTCCTTCCTTCCTTAAACTTTCCTTTTCTCCTTAACTTTCTAATTCTTAAACTTTCTTTCTTTCTTTCTTTCTTTCTTTCTTTCTTTCTTTCTTTCTTTCTTTCTTTCTTTCTTTCTTCTCTCATTTTAGTTTGTTTGTTTGTTTGTTTGTTTCTTTCTTTCTTTCTTTCATCCATCCATTAGTAGTTCCTTCCTTCCTTCCTTCCTTCCTTCCTTCCTTCCTTTCCTTCTTCTCTCATCATTTTAGTTTCTTTCTTTCTTTCTTTCTTTCTTTCTTTCTTTCTTTCTTTCTTTCTTTCTTTCATCCATCCATTAGTAGTTCCTTCCTTCCTTCCTTCCTTCCTTCCTTCATTTCCTTCTTCTCTCATCATTTTAGTTTCTTTCTTTCTTTCTTTCTTTCTTTCTTTCTTTCTTTCTTTCTTTCTTTCTTTCTTTCTTTCTTTCTTTTTCTTTGCCACTTCCCTTCTCCTCCTTCCCTGCGCTCCTCCCTTAGCTCAAGGGCTCCGGGAGTGGGAGGGGAGCAGGCTGGGGGGGGGGCGCCTCCCATCATCCCCTGGCAGGCTGGGGATGATGAACCTGGAACTGGGGGGGGGGAGGAAAGGGAAGAGGAGGCGCCTCCGCTGCCCTCCGAGCCTGTGGCAGTTCGGGGGGGACCCACGGGGCGGAGGGTGGGGACCCTGGCATGGGCTTCCCATGGATTCAGTGGGGGCTGCTTCGTGCCCACCCCCAGCATGGCCAATGGCCAGGAATTGAGTCCCCACTTCCATCTTCCCTGCATCAGTCCTTCCTGACTTCCTTCTATCCATCATCACCTTCCCTTCCTTCCTTCCTTCCTTCCTTCCTTCCTTCCTTCCTTCCATCCATCCATCCATCCATCATCAGCTCCTTCCTTCCTTCCTTCCATCCATCCATCCATCCATCCATCATCAGCTCCTTCCTTCCTTCCTTGCATCCATCATCACCTTCCTTCCTTCCTTCCTTCCTTGGAGAAAGTAGGCCCCTTCCCCAGTCCAGTCCCCCCATCCACTGCCTCCTCCTCCTCCTCTTTCTCCCCCCCCTTCTGTCTCTTTTCCTTCCCCCAACGCTGACAGGAAGGACTCTCCTCCTCCTCCTCCTCCTCCTTCTGAACGCTCTGTCCAACCCTTCAAGGAGGGTTCTGGGTGGGGGTGGGGGTGGTCGGGTCCAGGGTTTCTGCCACCCCCATCCCCATTTTCTGCCCTATCTATGCCCCCTTCCCTAGACTTTAAAGGACAAGTATGGTAGGACCCCAGGGATGTTTTGAGATCTAGACATTGCATAACCTCCTCTCAAGGGGTCCATCCTGGTGATCCATATAAGTCTTAGCCAGCAGCGGATACCGATCCTGCGGATAAGGGTGATGGTGGTGGTGGTCGCTTTTCCCCTTGGCCCTCTCTGTTTGCGCTCGGCCCCTTGCACCGCTGAGATGCCCACGCACTCTGAAAGGGAATCCAACCCTTCTTCCCGGGTCGGGGGTGGGGTTGGTTTCTTAGTATCAGCGGGATGTATTATCCGCTGTCCTCCTTCGTCCAGGCCGAAGCGGAGGTGGCCGCTCTGAACCGCCGCATCCAGCTGGTGGAGGAGGAGCTGGATCGGGCCCAGGAGCGCTTGGCCACCGCCCTGCAGAAACTGGAGGAGGCCGAAAAGGCAGCGGACGAGAGCGAGAGGTACGGGGTGGGGTTTGGGTTAGGGTTAGGGTTAGGGTTAGGGTTAGACTGTTTTTTGGCTCCAGGCACAGCCCAAGTGAAGGGCAGATCCAAGCATGGGGTCCAACGGGAGTCCTGAATTGGCCGCCGTGCTGAATTGTTGGCGGGGGTGATGGCAGTGGTGGGGAACTGCTTGTCTAGTTGGCCTCTGGTTCCTAGCGGCCGGCTGTTGAGCCTCGTCTGGGGAATTCAGAAAGAACTTTGTTGTTGTTGTTGTTGTTTGCAGAGGGATGAAGGTGATCGAGAACCGGGCCATGAAAGACGAGGAGAAGATGGAAATCCAAGAGATGCAGCTGAAGGAGGCGAAACACATTGCCGAAGAGGCTGACCGGAAATATGAAGAGGTATGGGAGGGTCATCCTCCAGAATCCAGCAGGCAGGTGGCGCCGCGGGGTGCCAGGAGGGTCCGTTTGGACTTGGGTCTTCCTCTCTCAGCCTTAACTCGGACAGGAAATAGTCCTGCGCTCACCGGGCCTCTTGTATCCGCGGGATCGGTATCCGCGGGTTTGTTTCTCCCAAGTCATCCTGGAAACAGTTCCTTTTGAAGACAGACGCTCCATTTTCGGGGCCCAGAGGCCGTCATGTTGGCGATCATCTGCGGTTTTCGGTATCCGCGGGGTGGGGGGCCATCTTGGAGCCAACCAGTGGCTTGATAGACATTCTGTTTTTTTTGTTTTTTGTTATTTTATTATTTCCCCATTCACGCAAGCTACTCTGTTTCTCTGCTAAGCAAACAGCGTTTGTTTTCAGTTGTTTTATTCATGCTGTGCAAGTTTGTATCCTGGGCTTCTGTGCCACTCTAGATCTTTGTTTAAAAAAACAAACTTGCAACATCATTTCCGGGTTTTCTCTCTCTCTCATTCCTACACGTTAGAGGCAACCTCAGTTCCAAAGTTGCTTTTGCGATGGCCGTTATGGAGGAGTTCAGATCTGAAAAGTGCCATTTCGGACTTGATCTGTTTGCTTCCCATTCTCTGGGCGCGTTTGCTTTTGTTTCTGAGCGCTGAAAAAATGTAGTTCTTATCCCTAATGGGACCAGGGCTTCCCGACCTTGGGTAAACCCAGATGTCCTTGGACTACAACTCCCAGAAGCCTCCGCCACCAGTGGTTTATGGGAGTCGTAGTTCGAAGGACCACCGAGTTTACCCAAGGTTTGGGAACTGGCGCATGATTAGTCATTTCGCGTTGGTTCGGGGCGTTCGAACCACAGGGTTACGATCCGGGTGTATCTTCTCCTTCTCTTAGGTTGCCCGCAAACTGGTCATTCTGGAAGGGGAACTGGAAAGGGCCGAAGAACGGGCCGAAGTTTCCGAACTGTGAGCGGTTAATGCTTGGGGATCCGGGTTCGAATTAGCGGGAGAAGGCAGCGGGGCGGACCTCAGAAGAAACAACATCTCGGGGGGGAGGGAGGTATCAAAGAATACCCACTGGATCCCTCATTGTTGTGTATTGAATGCAATGAGGCCCTGCAGTCAAGAGTCTTAAAGCCCCACAAGATTCCTCAGTTTCCACCGGGAGTGATGCCCTTCCCCGCCCTTTTGACGCGCGGGCACAGAGGAAGGATAAGAGGCAAGCCGGCGCTTGCGACCCTTCCAACGAAGCCGCTGCCCGTCCCGTTTTTAAGGGCC
This sequence comes from Phrynocephalus forsythii, assembly GCA_029282475.1. Taxonomy (NCBI): domain Eukaryota; kingdom Metazoa; phylum Chordata; class Lepidosauria; order Squamata; family Agamidae; genus Phrynocephalus; species Phrynocephalus forsythii. The sequence goes on from JAPFRF010000018.1 coordinate 9,650,389, forward strand.
GAACTTTGCCCACCCTCGGGCTAGAACCGCCGGCGGTTCTCGGCCGCGCGTGGCAAGGGGAGAAATGATGCCGGTCCTTGTCGAAGGGCGAAGAAGAGGATGGTTCGCAACTTTTCTCCTGCGGTGCTATTTGGCCAGGCGTGGATGCCAAGAGGTTCGGGTCCCCCCATTGAGATGGGGATGATGAACCACAGACCGCCTCTATTCCCAATAAAAGCAGATTTGTCAGGGAGTGGTCCGGGTTTTTTTCTTGCATGCTGCCACAGCGTTGGGGCGCTCAACACCCTCCGAGACCATCGGTTCTGTTGTCGTACCACTCTAACAGTTAGGAAGTTGTTGTTTTTTCCTGATACTCCCCCGAAAATTGGCTTCCGATTCCCCTGAGCCCATTATTACGCCTCATCCTGCATCCTGAGATGACCAAGGACGGATCCTGCCCCAAATCTATGGGGCGATCCTTCATGGGAGCTGGCGGTGGGGATGTTGGTGCTGGGGGGGAACCAAAAGCGTTGATCTCTCCTCTTCCTCCCCGGCCAGGAAATGCAGCGACTTGGAGGAGGAATTGAAGAACGTTACCAACAATTTGAAGTCGCTGGAAGCTCAGTCGGAGAAGGTGAGCAGATCTCCTGCGAGATTTGCCCCATCCCCGATGCCGAATCTGTGCAAACATCTTTCACTTCGCGATTTTTGCCCAGTGGACGTTAGAAGGGAAAGCTTCGTCTGTGTTATATCATTATATTTTTAGACTACAGTAGGGCCCCCGTATCCACTGATTCATTATCCACTGATTCAGTTATCCACGGCTGGCAGAGGGGAAAAAAATTAAATAATTCAGCAGCCACAAAACAAGTGGTAAAGCAAGCTGTTGTCACAAACAGCAGCTGTAAAGCAAGCTATGGTCTCAAAACAGCAGTCATAGAGCAAGCTACTGTCTCAAAACAGCAGCCCTAAAGCAAGCTACTGTCAGGAAACAGCAGTTTGGGGGTGGTGGTTGGCCCGCCGTTCTCTCTTATCCACGGTTTTCATTATCCACGGGAAGGCCTGGAACCCATGCCCAGCGGATACCGGGGTCCTTCTGTACACAGCGCCTCCTTTCCAGTGCAACTTTGGGAGGGGATGAGGTGGGGATAAATTTCACAATCTCGGCTTCTCCGCGTGACCGGCCGTTCCCGCTCTCGTTTCTCCGCAGTACTCTGAGAAAGAAGACAAATATGAAGAAGAGATCAAAGTCCTGACGGATAAGCTGAAAGAGGTGAGGGGATCGTCTGCGGGCACCTTTACTTGGGGGAACCACCCGGGGCTGGATCCGCCGCACGTGTCTCCCTTTCCGTGTCCTTCCTTTGCAGGCGGAGACCCGGGCCGAGTTTGCGGAGAGAACCGTGGCCAAACTGGAGAAGTCCATTGACGACCTGGAAGGTAGGAGATCCCGTTGATGAGGTCTGGTGGATTCGAACCTCCGGAGCCCCGTCTTTTGGTCATTCGGGCTGTCGTGGCGGTGGGCGGTGGCGCCCCACCGGGGTTGGGTACGGAAGCCACGGATGGGGTGTTGGGGCGCCAGGTTCTTTAGGATGGTGACCTCCCCGTCTCCAGGGGGAAAAAAAGGAATGTGCTGCAGGTAGAATGAGGCTCCCCAATCCGTTTCGTTCGAAGGACAGCCAGAGTCCCCCCGTATCCGTGGGATCCCTATCCGCTGGTTCACTTTAACCCAGGCTCCGGAATTACAAGCATCTGTTAAAAGAAACACCCTAGACATCTCTCTGTCCCAAGAGGGAGGCCACCCCATGGGCAGCACACGGTTAAACTAGCCTCCTGTATCATCCACATTTTCCCACATCCGCGAGAGGGTGAGGCTCGGAGCTGATTCCCGAAGGATACAGGGAAGGGGGGGGGAGAGGTTCCCGCAGCATTTCCAGATGCCTCAAATCCTTTAGTAATTGGTTTTCGGGATGGGGGGGGAAATCATATAATAAGTAGTTGCTTTGGATATTCTGAAATCCGTAGATATTTCTGTATCCCCACCTCTTCTGAAATGTTCTTCCTGCTGTGAAATGCATGGGGGGGGGCTTTGACATGCTTAAGTTTTCTTCTTCCCTTTCTCTTTCTTTTCTGTCTCCTCGGCCCCATGTCCTCTTGCCGCCGGCCTTCTCCCCCTTTTGCACCCGTGCCTTGGTTTCCCACCCGGGCAGACGAACTCTACGCCCAGAAGCTGAAGTACAAAGCCATCAGCGAGGAGTTGGATCATGCCCTGAACGACATGACGTCCTTGTGAACGGGTCCATTGGCTGCTTCCTGGCGCCTTTCCCCGGAGGGGTTCTGACTCCCGTTCGCCCCCCGCCCCTTTTTGCAAGGAAGTGGCAGGGGGTCTTTCCTCTCTTCCCACCTGCAAATGGAAACCTATTTTCATTAAACTGTTGCTATGATCTTTTCTCTCCTGCTTGTGTCCTTTCTGGGGGGGGGGGGTTGTCTGTCCTTTTTCCATGCTTTCCCATCAATGCCAAACGGGATTGTGTTTTTTCCTTCTTCTTCTTCTTCCCCCTTTTCACAATCCCGAAGGACCTGCCTTTCCCGTGCAGCCAATAAACCCAGTCCCCACTGGGGCCTAAAATAAAAATTAAAACCCATAAGAAAACACACCACCCTCTTGAACCAGGAGAAAGAGGGAACCAGGCCACGTAGAAGCAGCTGCTGTGTCCTTGGGGCCGTGGGCGGCGGGGGCGGGGGAATAAAATAATTATTCTTCATTCATCAGATAAGAACTTAAAATCATGGTTAAGTCAGGACCTATTCATGATTTTGGCTCTATTTGTCACACTACCCCCCCACTCTCTCTGTATATCTATGTTTTTTTACATGAAGCCAAATAAAAAGACATAAAGCATAACAGAAAACCATAGACAATAATTAAAAATCATTAGCAAATCAGGACCTAACCAGCACATTGCATCTCTCTTTAAGATTTTGGCTCTATGGACCAAACCAGCACTCTCTTTAATTTTCGCTCTGTGTGTCACACAACCAACCCTGCTCCATCTCTATGTCTGTGTCTCTACCATCTCTGTATATCTATGTTTTTTTAAAAAATAAAGCCAATAAAAAGTCATAAAACATAACATAAAAATTAGATAATAATTAAAAATCATTGTTATAATCAGGACCAAACAAGCACCTGGTATCTCTCTTCATGATTTTGGCTCTATGTTTCACGCGAACCCCCCCCCATATATGTTCCTGTATCTACTCTAGATTTCCCATTGGAAATAATGAGAGGCTGCAATTACCAGGCGTGGCCACAGGAGGGAAACACTGGATTGCCCTTTGGGTTTCCCATAGGAAAGAACAGGTGGCGGACATCAAGCAGCGCCTGAATAATTAATTTCCCCTCCGCCTGAGTGAGTTTTCCTCTCCTTTGATATTTTCATTTGTCCACGGACATTCATTCATGGACAAATGAAAAGACAATAAATAACATGAAATAATATATAATAATGTAAATGCATTATCAAATCAGCACCTAACCAGCACAAAACAATAGATAATAATTAAAAATCATTGGGAAATCAGGACGTAACCAGCACGTTGTGTCTCTCTTTAAGATTTTGGCTCTATGTGTCAAACTATCCTCCACACCACAAATATATGTCCCTGTCTCTACTCTCTCTCTATATATATATCTATGTTTTTTTAAATAAAGCCAAATAAATCATATATAGATAGATATTATTATTACCAAATCAGTACCAAACCAACACCTTTTTGATTTTGGCTCAAATCACACTATCCTCCACACCCCAAATATATGTCCCTGTCTCTACTCACTCTCTCTATATATATCTATGTTTTTTTAAATAAAGCCAAATAAATCATATATAGATAGATATTATTATTACCAAATCAGTACCAAACCAACACCTTTTTGATTTTGGCTCTGTGTATCACACTATCCTCCACACCCCAAATATATGTCCCTGTCTCTACTCACTCTCTCTATATATATCTATGTTTTTTTAAATAAAGCCAAATAAAAAGTTATAAAGCATAACATAAAAATAGATAGTAATTAAAAATCATGATCAAATCAGGATCAAACCAGCACCTTGTGTCTTTGTTTTTATTTTGGCTGCATGTGTCACACTATCCCCCACCTCATATGATATAAAATAGAATAATTAAAATTATTAGAATAATTAAACATTATTAAAATGATTAACAATTATTACCACGTAAGGACATAACCATTCCTTCGTGTCTCTCTTTCTGATTTTAGCTCTATGGGTCACACTACTCCCGCCCCTCTCTTCAAAAATTTTGGCTCTATGTGTCACAAATCTACTCCGCAATGATTTCCCATAAGGAATAATGGGAGGCTGCAATTCCCAGAAATGGCCACAGGATGTCAGCACTGGTGCGGCCTTTAAATTCCCCATTGGAAACAACGGGAGGCTGCAATGCCCAGTTGGGCCACAGGAGGGAGGCACTGGACCGCCCTTTGGTTCCCCCCGCCCATCTCCGGAAGTGACGCGTCGCAAGGAGGGAGGGCCGAGCTAGAGCGGCCATGGGGGTTCGCGGTCCCGGTCCCGAGAACGGCGCCGGAGGAGAAGCCGGTCCAGATTCGGATCGAGGGAGAGTCGGAGGAGAAGGAGACGAGACCGGGATGGGAGGTGAGTCCAAAAAAGGGGGCGCGAAAGGTAGGAGTCTCCTCGGGGGATCATAGAGTCCGGATACCATAGAGTCACAGCGGACAGAGCGACCTCCTTTCCCCACCTATACAGCTTTTTCTATATATATCGATTTTTCTCCTTTTTAAGAAGGAAAAGGCGGAAATTTCCATGGGGAAGAAGGTGGGCTGTATACGAGGGGCCGCAATTTGGGGATATGTGCATTCCCAAGGTCTTTTTTTTTTTGCTGGGTTAATTGTGAGCCAGACCTAGGTCAAAGGAAAGAAAGGGTGCTCCTGAGCTGGTGCAGAGTGCCTTTAATAAGGCAACGCCTGTCCTCGGTTCCTCCCATCCGTTGCTGGGCCTTCCCGGGTCCTCTATGCCCCCTCCTCCACTACCACTAAGAGGGGAACTCTGAAGACATCCATAGTTTTGCATTTATTAGATTAATTCGGCTTGAAAAGAGCATTATTTATTTATTTATTTATTTATTTATTTATTTATTTATTTATTAGCTTAATATACAGCAGCCACCTAGCCCAAAGGCTACTTGGGGTAGTTTACAAAGAGTACAATACATATTATAAAACACAGTAAATATGTACAAGTCAAATTCAAACAAAGTTCTAATGTAAATATAATAAAAACTATAACCCTGAGTGGGCCAGCCCTTTGCTCCGTCCATGCATAGCTCTGGTCTGAGAGGGTGGCTTCTCAATTAATTGACATTAATTGGTTGGTTGCATTTCTTGAAACCAGATTCAGTGTGTAGCCTCAATAATTAAAATTTAAACCACCAAAAGAGTGCTTGATGTGCTATGGGAGGTATATAAGCGGAAGCAGAACAGTTTACGAGCATCAAGAAAGAAGAAGAGCACTTTTGAATATTATGAAACAAAGAATCAATAAAATTGCCATATGAAATATCCATTTACTGTATCTGCCTATCTATTTTGCAAGTTGTTGTGGCATGCTGCTAGATAAGGCAGGATAAATAAATAAGTAAATAAATAAAAACAAAACATTTATTTTTTTTTTTGGGGGAACCACACACACAGAAAATGATATATCGAGAAGGGAGAGGAATCCAGTGTGAAAAGGGTCCAGAGTGCCTGGCATTTGCTCTGTTGAAAAGGGCAGGCAAAAACACCCCTGTAAGACACAATTCCTATCCTGAAACTAATTACTGTACTGGGGTATTAGTTTGCTGACCATCTACATCACTGTCAAAGAGAGAGAGACAGAAGAAAACCTTGCAAGATTTTCCAGTCTACCCGTTTTATTTTATTGGTGGTTTATTCTAAGAATATGTCTTTTGCTTCAGCTCCGAGGAAGACAGCCGGAGATGGAAGAAACGGAGAGAGAAGAGCCCAAAAGCACTCTTCACAATCCTGGGATCGCTCCCCAAGCATGGATTCATCTTGGGAAAAACGGGCTGCCGCAGCAGTGAGAGACGCGTTCGGCTAAAAAGAGGAGAAGAAGGCGCAGAAGGAGCTGATGAAGGCTCTGGAGACGCCCGAGGAGAAACGGGCCCGGCGCTTGGCCAAGAAAGAGGCCAAGGAACGGAAGAAGGGGAGAAGATGGGCTGGGGGGAAGAGTATATGGGTTACACCAACACCGACAACCCTTTCGGGGATAACAACCTCCTGGGGGCTTTCATATGAAGCAAGGTGAGTCTTCAGGGATTGATGGTCCCAGGTTTTCAGGTGCTTCTGCTCGTTGTCATGTGCTGTCCATTCGCCTCTGCCTTATGGCACCCCTCCGTAGGAGCCATCTGGGAGGGTGGAGTCTCCCCTTCCAGCTTTGCCTCTTAGGGCCTTTTTACACGACCCCTAAGATCCGCTGGCCACTTAAATTCGGACCAGAGATCTTAGGGGTTCCTCGCTCTTCCTCTGTCCCCACCCCCCTCCGCACTTCCTGGTTTCTGGCTGCCTGAGGGAGGGAGAAAAAAGAAAGAAAAGCATGCCGGTTTACCTCCGTTTTGTTCCGTGCAGCATTCAGATCTCTTAAAGGAACGGGGCGCAAAAAAAGAACAAACAGAAGCCAGGAGAGCCCCGCACTCACTATCCTTACACCGGATCAAAATTTTGTCACATCCAAAAAGCAGGTACAAGAAAACTGCTGTTTGGTCGCGCTAAGTGGGCGGGGTCGCACTTAATTGTCTGCAATTAACTGCAAAGTCCGGAGCTGGTGGGTAAACATTTTTAAGGTCCGGACCTTGCAGCCATTTGCGGCAGAGCTTAGGGGTCGTGTATAAACGCCCTAAGTATCATAGAACCACAGAGTTGGAAGAAACCTCCAAGGGCCATCTAGTCCAGCCCCCTGCCATGCCGGAACCCCTATCACAGTATTCCCGACAGATGGCCATCCAGCCTCTGCTTAAACACCTCCAAAGAAGGAGACTCCATTACCCTCCTTTGTGGCAGCATCTTATTCCACTGCCCAACAGCTCTAACCATCATGAAGTTCTTCCTAATGTTCAGATGGAATCTCTTTTCCTGTAGTTTGAGACCATTGCTCTGAGTCCTAGTCTCTGAAGCCATGGGAAACAAACCAGTCCCTTCTTCAATGTGACATCCTTTCAGATATTTAAAGATAGCTCTAAGTCTTCTTTTTGTAAGGCTAAACATTCCCATCTCCCTAAGCCGCTCCTCGTAAGACATTTCCTCCAGACCCTCAATCATCCTGGGCGCCCTCCTCTGGACCCATTCAAGATTGTCAACATCCTTTTAAAACTGAAGTGCACAGAACTGGGCACAGGACTCCAGGTGGGGCAGAATAGAGTGGTACTATCATTTCCCTTGATCTAGACACAATGCTTCTGTTGATGCAACCAAGAATTGCATTGGCTTTCTTGGCTGCCGCATCACACTGCTGACTCATGTTCAATTTGTGGTCCACCAAGGCTCCCAGAGTCCTTTTACAGGTAATATTTTCCAGCCAGGTATCTCCCGTCCTATATCTGTGCAATCCATTCTTTTTACCTAGATGCACCACCCAACATTTCCCTCTGTTGAACCCCATTCCATTAGCTTTGGCCCAGGACTCTAATCTGTCAAGGTCATTTTGGATTTTCATCCTATCCTAGGGAATTAGCAACCCCACCCAATTTGGTATCATCTGCAAATTTGATTAGCCTACTCTCTATTCCTTCCTCTAAAGTCATTAATAAAGATATTAAATAGCACTTGCTTCTCTTTCCCCCACCCTGAGGGTCTCATCTTCCAGCACTATTGTTTAGTTTTTGTACTGCCGCAGCCACCTCGTTGCCTCTGACTCATGGCAATGCCATGGGCGAGTGACCTTCAATTAATCAATAATTTCCCTCTCAGCTTTCTTCACTCTCCAGCTTTTCACACCCATACCTGGTGATCAGGAAGCCAATCTTTTATATTATTGCTAATTATTATGTATAGTTTTATGTCTTTTTATTTGGCTTTATTTTTTAAAAATAAAAACTTAGATATACAGAGAGAGCAATCTTTGTTGGGTGAACAGTGCAAGGTGGAGATTTTGAATTCTCCTCTCCCTTGTGGAGCTCAAGTGAATGACTTTAATTATAGCAATTGCACTCTCTCTGTGTGTGCTCTATGCAACGGTCTGTACGCTGTCCCTTTCCAGTGACGGTGATGAAATAAATTATACAATAGCAGTGCGATCGCAGGCCACACTGTTACAGTCATTTATAGCCAGGCCTTTTTGATATTTGCTTAAAAACATGGCAGCTCAGCATTTCTAAAAATGCATTGTGTTTTTTCCCCCTTGACTGATGTGCGCGCTTAAAACAACTGCCTGTATTTTGACAGGTTAATTTTGGTATAGTTTCTTCCTTCCTTGCAATCTCTTCCCTCTCCTTGTGCATGCAAAGGAGTAGCCCTGCCATTAGACACCGGGAAGCAGGTTAAAAATATTTTAAATAAATGAAATATATATTAAAAATAAATATATCTGGTTAAGGAACATAAATACCCTAAGGATGGCCAGCAAGCTATATCTTGCCTGTATAGTGGAGAAAGGATTGGTGATAGTCCTTGCTGAAACCTTGCTGTAGATTCTTGCCAGCAAATATCCACACACCTTTCTCTGTGCCCCTTCTACCCTTTTTGAAGGTTTATGGGTTTCCATTCAGTTTCGTATGGAAAGCAGTGGTGTTGGATGTAGTAAATTTCCCTGCCTTTCCCATAGACGTGTGGTTCTCCATTCTATCAGCAGAAAGGGAATTGATATGTTCCAGCAAGACTGCTCTATATCTGTAGGAAAAAAACCAATCTGAACGCACGAAATGAATCTGAGAAATAATTACACATCAGTACAAACTGCAATTTGCTTAGGGTTTTATTTTTTTAAATCAGGTCTATCAAGAGAGCACTCATGTGCCTTTATGGGGTACCATTGCTAGTTATGAACCCATGAATCAGTAGAGAAAAGCCTTTATACAGACTTGAAAATAATGTTGTGTACATGTGTGCTTACCTGCTTACTCAGCACACTTTCCCTACCATTTAAAGGAAAAATATTGCTATAGTAACTAAAACGGCTTCTTTAATCTCATGTAAAAAATATTGAAAGTGGTTTGTTGCCAGGTAAGCCTTGAGCTCTCGCAAGAGGCTTTCCCAGTAGGTGATGTCGAGGTTTGGCCCTCCGGCCACGATCATGCCCTCGATCCCCTGGTAGATGACCTGCAGCTGGTTGTAGGTCTTCCCCTTGAAGACGGACTGGACATCAGCGCTGACCGAGGCGTTCACTCCTTCCCGGCGCTTGCCTGCAGGAAAATGGAGGGCACAGGGTTAGCGTTAGGCCGTGAGTGGGATGCACAGGTGTATCCCCGCTCCACCTACTGTTCAGTGAGACCGCTTACCGGGCCCTTTCCCGATGGCTTCCAGCTTCCGCAGCTTGGCGATCTCATCCTCCGTAATGATGGTCATGTCCCTCCAGAAATCCCCGTTCTTGCCTTGCTCGAGCTCCATGGACACCTGCAACGGAAGGAGAGAGGAACGTCTGGGGGAAGCGAAGTGCAGGAGGAGCCCGAGGGCCCAAGAGGCTCCCGGTAGCCGCAGGAATTCCTCACCCACTGCCACGTACCCTGGAAATAGGAACAGAAGAAAACCAGAAATACGCATTTCCACTGTGTGATTGCCAGAGCTAGCCACTAGAGGGAACCAGAGACCGTGCTATGTATCTGGTGCATTATTATCCGTGGTTTCCACCATCCACGGGATAGCTTAGATTAGAATCAACTATATGGTGTATAAACCATACCATATAGAATCAACTATATGGTGTATATACACCATACCAGGAGCGTATGGTGTATAAACCATACGCTCCTATAACAAACAGTTTTTTAAACAGAAGATCCTTACTTAAAGGGAAAAAAATCCGGGGTCTTTAGTGGTGACGTTCCCTGCTCTTCTCTCTCCGCTTCCTCCATCTCTGGCTGTCTTCCTCGGAGCTGAAGCAAGAGATGTATTCTTAGAATAAACCGCTAATGAAATAAAACAAGTAGACTGGAAAATCTTGGAAGGTTTTCTTCTCTCTCTCTCTCTCTCTCTCTGAGTCTCTCTGGTCTGAGTCCGGTATATGGTGAATAGGTGCGGTAAATAAGTGTGAAATAATAATAATAATAATAATAATAATAATAATAATAATAATAATAATAATAATAATAATAATAATAATAATAATAATAATAATAATAACAACAACAACAACAACAACAACAGTGATATTGATTATCTTCCCTAATCAATTATATATTTGTATCTTTTTCTGTGTGTGTGTGGTTCCCCGTGAAATGAGATCTTTTGTTTTTATTTATTTATCAGCCTTTTATTCTGCCTTATCTAGCAGCATGCCACAATAACTAGCTAACTTATATACTGCCCCATAGCACTTGAAGCACTCGCTGGGTGGTTGACAATTTATTTATGCAGGCTACACATTGAATCTGGATTCAAGAAATTCAACCAACCATTAATCAGCCAATTAATAAACAAGCCACCCTATCAGACCAGAGCTATGCATGGACGGAGCAAAGGGCTGGCCCACTCAGGGTGATAATTTTTATTATAGTTACCTTGATTGTGGTTAGTTTTGTTATTTAGAAGTTTGTTGTATTTATTATATGTGTTTCATTACTTGTATTCTGAACTTTGCTAACTGCCCAGAATAGCCTTTGGGCTAGGTGGCTGCGGTATATAAAGCTCATAATAAATAAATAAATTAATTAAATAAATAAAGCTATTTTCAAACCTAATTAATCTAATAAATGCAAAGCTATGGATGTCTTTAGAGTTCCCGTCTTAGTGGTAGTGGAGGAGGGGGCATAGCGGGCCTGGGAAGGATGGGAGGAACCGAAGACAGGGGTTGCCTTATTAAAGGCACTCTGCACCACCTCAGGAGCACCCTTTCCTTCCTTTGACCTAGGTTTGGCTCACAATTAACCCCGCCAAAAAAAAACATTGGGAACGCAAATATCCCCAAAATGCGACCCCTCGTATACAAACACCTTCTTCCCCATGGAAATTTTCGCCTTTTCCTTCTTAAAAAGGAGAAAATTCACTATATAGAAAAAGCAATATAGGTAGGGGAAAGGGTGCCGTTCTATCCCCGTTGACTCTATGGTTCCATAACTCTATGATCCCCGAGGAAACTCCTACCTTTCGAGCCCGCCTTTTTGGACTCACCTCCCATCCGGGTCTCGTCTCCTTCTCCTCCGACTCTCCCTCGATCCGGATCTGGACCGGCTTCTCCTCCGGCGCCGTTCTCGGGACCGGGACCGCGAACCCGTGGCCGCTCTAGCTCGGCCCTCCCTCTTAGCGAGGCGTCACTTCCGGTTCCCCGATGACGCGCCAAGGGCCTTTCGGACGCGCTCCTTCCTGTTTCCGCCAGTGACGCGACGAAGGGGGCCTTGCGGGAATGCGAGGCCATGACCGGACTAACTCAAGCATTGCCTGAACGAATATTTAAAAACATGATGCATATTTTCACTATATAGTTATTAATCCCTCCAGCGGAGGTGTGGTAAACGCATCAGTGCCACGACGCTCCGTATCTCTCATATGAAACGAGGGAAAAACTCACTTCGGCGGAGAGGAAATTTAATTATTCTTCAGGCACTGATATAGACAGCCTCCCATTCTTTCCTATAGGAAACCAAAGGGCGGTCCAGTGTCTCCCTCCTGTGGCCCAACTGGGCATTGCAGCCTCCCGTTGTTTCCAATGGGGAATTTAAAGGCCGCACCAGTGCTGACATCCTGTGGCCATTTCTGGGAATTGCAGCCTCCCATTATATCTTATGGGAAATCATCGCAGAGTAGATTTGTGACACATAGAGCCAAATTTTTTTGAAGAGAGGGGCGGGAGTAGTGTGACCCATAGAGCTAAAATCAGAAAGAGAGACACGAAGGAATGGTTATGTCCTTACGTGATAATAATTTTAATCATTTTAATAATGTTTAATTATTCTAATACTCACCTTTTTAAGGAGGCGTTTGGCGACCTTTCCACTTAATTTTCTTTTTCCCCCTCTCTTTTTTGCCGCTTGTGTTATCCCGCTGGAGGGTTTGCCTCCCCTCCTTTTTTATTGCAATCTGTGGATTGGCCTTTTATTGTTTTGTTTTGTTTGTTAGCCGCCCAGAGTTCCGATTCGGAAGATGGGCGCGATACAACTGTTCTAAATAAATAATAAATAATAAATAAATACTTTTAATTATTATATGTTTTATATCATATGAGGTGGGGGGTAGTGTGACAGATAGAGCGAAAAGAAAAGAAAAGAGAGAGACAAGATGCAGTTCAGGACCGGATAAATTATTTATTATCTATTATTTTGTGTTTTATTTTGCTTTATTGAAATAAATATATTTCGCAAAAACCGGAAGTGACGCGTCGCAAAGAGGGAGGGCCGAGCTAGAGCGGCCACGGGTTCGCGGTCCCGGTCCCGAGAACGGCGCCGGAGGAGAATCCGGTCCAGATCCGGATCGAGGGAGAGTCGGAGGAGAAGGAGACGAGACCGGGATGGGAGGTGAGTCCAAAAAGGGGGGCGAGAAAGGTAGGAGTTTCCTCGGGGATCATAGAGTCCGGATACCATAGAGTCACCGGGGATAGAGCGGCACCATGTCCGCCCACCTATATTGCTTTTTCTATATAGTGAATATTCTCCTTTTTAAGAAGGAAAAGGCGAAAATTTCCATGGGGAAGAAGGGGTTTGTATACGAGGGGCCGCAATTTGGGGATATGTGTATCCCTAAGGTCTTTTTTTTTGGCGGGGTTAATTGTGAGCCAGACCTAGGTCAAAGGAAGGGTGCTCCTGAGCTGGTGCAGAGTGCCTTTAATAAGGCAACCCCTGTCTTCGGTTCCTCCCATCCTTCCCAGGCCTTCTATGCCCCCTCCTCCACTACCACTAAGAAGGGAACTCTGAAGACATCCATAGCTTTGCATTTATTAGATTAATTAGGTTTGAAAATTACTTGCTTGTTTGATTAGTTTATTTATTTATGAGCTTCATATACCGCAGCCACCTAGCCCAAAGGCTACTCTGGGCTGTTTACAAAGTACAGAATTCAAATTATAAAACACATAGAGTAAATATATACAAGTCAAAAACAAACAAAGTTCTAAATAACAAAACAAACCATAATCAAGGTTCATGCAGGCATAGCTCTGGTCTGACAGGGTGGCTTCTCAATTAATTGACTGATTAATTGGTTGGTTGCATTTCTTGAATCCAGATTCCATGAGCAGTCTGCATAATTAATTTGTCAGCCACCCAGAGAGTGCTTGAAGTGCTATGGGGAGGTATATAAGCAGAAGCAGAACACTTTACGAAGATCAGGAACGAAGAACAGCACGTTTGAAAATTATGAAACAAAGAATCAGTAAAGTTGCCATATGAAATATCCATCTACTGTATCTACCTACCTATCCAGCTAGCTAGTTGTTGTTGTGGCATGCTGCTAGAAAAGACAGGATTAAAAACCTGATAAGTAAATAAACAAAAACATCTATTGTTTTTTTCGGGGGGGGACCACACACACTGAAAACGTTAGATATACTGAGAACGGAAAGGAATCCAGGGTGAAAAGATTCCAGGGTGCCTGGCATTTGTTCAGTTGAATCGCCAGGCAAAAACACCCTGTAAGACACGATTCCCATCCTGAAGCTAATTACTGGGTTGTTATTTTGCTGACCATCTACACATCACTGTCAGAGAGAGAGAGAGAGAGAGAGAGAGAGAGAGAGAGAGAGAGAGAGAGAGAGAGAAGAAGAAAACCTTGCAAGATTTTCCAGTCTACCGGTTTGATTTTATTGATGGTTTATTCTAAGAATACGTCTTTTGCTTCAGGCTCTGAGGAAGACAGCCGGAGATGGAGGAAGTGGAGAGAGAAGAGCAGGGAAGGTTAACCCAAAAGACCCCCAAAGCGCTTCTCACAATCCCGGGATTGCTCCCCGAGCACTGAGTCAATCAGCTCCCAGGTCCTCGGTGTCGTGTGTGACGTCCCCAACGCCTTCCTGGATGGACCTGGGTGAACAGCAAAGCCTCCAGGAGCGCCTTCGGCTGAAATAAGAGAAGACGACGCAGAAGCAGCTGATGAAAGGTCTGGAGATCCCCGAGGAGAAATGGGCCCGGTGCCTGGCCAAGAAAGATGTCCCAGGTTTTCAGGTGCTTCTGTTTGTTGTTATCTGCTGTCAAGTTGCCTCTTATGGCACCCCTCTGTAGAAGCCATCTCTTTTATTTATTTATTTATTTATTTAACTTATAAGCCGCCCACTACCCAAAGGTCTCTGGGCGGCTTACAATCCAAAGAATAAAATAATTTAAAATAGTTAAAAGTAAAATATCAATAAATCATCAATAAAAACCTTACACTAAAATCATTATCCTAAAATTGTCATCAGCAGACCCACAGTCTATATTATATCAATTAAAAACCTTCTGGAACAGGAAGGTTTTTACCTGGCCCTGGAATGTAATCAGTGTTGGCGCCAGGCGGATCTCGATCGGGAGGGCATTCCATAGCTTGTGAACAGCTGCCGAGAAGGCCCTATGTCTACAAGCCATCCCTCTCACCTCCTTGAGGGATGGCTCTTTCAAAAGCCCCCCCCTGGCTCGATCTTAATTGCCGGGTAGGTTCGTATGGAAGGAGGCGGTCCTTCAGGTATCCAGGTCCTAAGCCATCTTAGGGCTTTATATGTCAGAACAAGCACTTTGAATTCGGCTCGGACAGCAACTGGTAACCAATGAAGGTTACGCAGAATCGGCGTGATGTGATCCCTGGCGGCCCCGCCACTTACCAGCCGCGCCGCACGATTCTGGACCAGTTGCAATCGCCGGACGGTCTTCAAAGGCAGCCCCACGTAAAGCGCATTGCAGTAATCAATACAGGATGTTACCAGTGCATGCGTAACTGTCATGAGGCTGTGCTCGTCTAGGTAGGGGCGGAGCTGGTATATTTTCCGGAGCTGAAGGAAGGCACCTGGGGTGGTGGTGGTTTCATCTTCCAGCACTATCTCTTGCTTCTCTTTTCCCCACCCTGGGAGTCTCGTCTTCCAGCACTATCGTTTCGTTTCTGCACCTTTAATGAATCAATTATTTCCCTCTCAGCTTCCTTCAATCTCCAGCTTTTCACACCCATACCTGGTGATCAGGAAGACAATCTTGGCCGTGGTTTCCAGCGACGCGTCTCCTTACACTTGACAACCGTCTCTAATTCTGTCACTCCTTCTGCGCAGTTTCCATTTGTCCACGCTGAGCCCTGGGCCTTGAGTTCTAGTTAATATCAAATATCGTCGGTCAGACGTGAGGGGCTTGGCTTCAGCCACCTTCTCCGAATGTTTTACAGATCCATACATCTCTTATGCTGCTAAGGATCCTCTGATGGGTTCTCTGCCCCCACCCCCCTTCCCATCTCTTTCAGGCTTTGGAGAAAAGAAAGATCGGCCACCTGGCTGAAAAAGAACTTAAGGCACCTAACGAGCGGATCCAGAAAGACAACTGCCTGGAGCTGCAGAAAGTAAGATTCTTCAAAAATGGGTGCAGACAGGGGTGGGGGTCCTTGGTTTAACTCCAAGATACCACACAAAGAGGAGGGTTGGAAACTAAGAACTCAGCCCCATTGAAAACGCTGGAGACATTTTTTTCCCAAGGTGCTAGTCCTCACTGAGTAGTGAGGCTTACACTGGGATGGTCTCCTTTTGTCCAGTAAATTGGAAGTTAGAAAGGTACAATTTCCCGATGTTTTGAAACCATGGGGAACAACTTTGGAGAAAAACCGGGGCTGGGGGGAATGAAGGGGAAGGTGTGTGGTATTTTTTAAATATTTATTTCCAGTTTTTTCCCCAGAATGTCTGGAAATTTTACATCTTGAGTGGGTACCGGGCACCAGGATCGCAATTTTGGTTTCTGAAGCAGCCAGGAAGCCACGATATCGACACACGGAATGGAGAGAGGGATTTCCCGAATATTGAATTCAGACCAGTCTGAATTTCCTCCTGGAAAGACCAGACGGGGAACAACGTAAGTACGTACGACTCTCAACGTCTTGGAACATTATGACGCCAATCCGGATCAGCCAGCAGCTACGATCTTTCTGGATGCAAAAAAAAAAAAAAAAAGCATTGGATTATCTCTGTTGGAACGTTGCGGGTCCACGCCTGAAGAGCCATGGGCGTGGGAGATGCTTATACAGAGAGAGAGAGTAGAGACAGGTATATATATATATATATGGGGTGTGGGTTAGTGTGACACATAGAGCTAAAATAAAAAAGGAGAGAAACAAGTTGCAGAGTTGATAAAGATTTTTAATCATTATCTATGGTTTTATGTCTTTTTATTTGGCTTTGTTTTTCTTAAAAAAACATAGATATACAGAGAGAGTAATATTTGTTGTGTGAACAGGGCAAGGAGGAGCTTTTGAACCCTCCTCTCCCTTGCGAAGCTCAAGTGAATATCTTGCCTCTGTCCTCCATGGTACATTTAAGCCAGGCATGTCCAAACTTCAGCCCTCCTGATGTTTTGGACCACAACCCCGAGAATTCCAAGCCTGTATTAGCAGTGTGATTGCAGGCAACGTTGTTACAGTCATTTATAGCCAGGTCCTTTTGATATCTGGTTAAAACCTTGGCAGCTCAGCATTTCTAAAAATTCATTGTATTTTTTCCCCTTGACCGATGTGTTCACTTAAAACAACTGCCTGTATTTTGACAGGCTAATTTTAGGATACTTTCCTCCTGCCTTGCAATCTCTTCCCTCTCCTTGTGCACGTAAAGGGGAAGACCCACCATTAGACACCGGGAAGTTTTTTACAGCAATACAAGAGCATTTTTAAAACACAGGGTGCCAGCTCTGGTTTTGACCTCAATCACAGTGCTAGAGGCCTCCTCTTCTCCGGGTTTCACTGCACGAAGTGCCTTGCCCAGTGTTGACCCTGTGGCAGTCTTTCCCAAAGGCCATAGGAGGGCATGAGATCTTCCCTGACTACCTTGGCATCACCCCTTCCAAGCCAACACAAACCAGCCCCTGCAGGATCAAGGAAGGCCCCTTGTAGCAGCCCTAGCCTAAACGTCAATAAGCCCTTAGAATGATGCAGTCTTTTTTGTTGTAGTTGCATATCCAAACTAGCCTGGTGGATCTAGGTTGGGCGTTCTGGCCACAATCTTGCCCTCGATCCCCTGGTGGATGATCTGCAGCTGGTTGGAGGTCTTCCCCTTCAAGACGGACTGGACATCAGCGCTGACCGAGGCGTTCACTTCTTCCCGGCACTCGCCTGTAGGAAACGGGGGGGGGTTCAGTTTAGGCTCTGAGTGCGAGCTGCAGGTGTATCCCCGCTCCACCTACTGTTCAGTGAGACCGCTTACCGGGCCCTTTCCCGATGGCTTCCAGCTTCCACAGCTTGGCGATCTCTTCCTCCATAGTGATGGTCATGTCCCTCCAGAAATCCACGTTCTTTCCTTGCTCGAGCTCCATGGACACCTGCAACGGAAGGGGAGAGGAACGTCTGGGGGAGGTAAGCCGCAGGAGGGGCCCGGGGGCCTAAGAGGCTCCCGGTAGCCGCAGGAATTCCTCATCCACGGTGCCACGTACCCACCGCCTGGAAATATGAACAGAACAAAACCAGAAATAAGCATTTCCACTGTGTAATGGCCAGAAATAGCCACTAACCAGAGACAGTGCTATGTATAAGGCATACTATTATCTGTAGTTTCCACCATCCATGGGAAGGCTTCGAACCACATATATGGTGTATAAACCATACCATATAGATGCAGTGCATGCTCGTATAACAAGCGGTTTGTTTACCAGAAAATCCACTTAAAAGAAAAAAATTCCAGGATCTTTTTTGGTGGTGTTCCCTGCTCTTCTCTCTTCGCTCCTTCCATCTCTGACTGTCTTCTTTGGAGATGAAGCTAAAGACGCATTCTTAGAATAATCTGCCAATAAAATAAAACAAGTAGACTGGAAAATCTTGTAAGGTTTTCTTCTCCCTCTTTCTCTATTTTTGACAGTGATGTAGACGGTCAGCAAAATAATAACCCAGTAATTACTTTCAGGATGGGAATCGTGTCTTACAGGGGTGTTTTTGCCTGCCCTTTTCCACTGAGCAAATGCCAGGCATTCTAGACCAGTGGTTCTCAACCTGTGTGTGCGTTCCCAGATGTTCCTGGACTGCAACTCCCAGAAGCCTCCATCACTCGCTGTGCCGGAAGGGGTTTCTGGGAGTTGCAGTCCAGGAACATCTGGGGACCCACATGTTGAGAACCACTGCTCTAGACCCTTTTCATTGTGGATTCCTCTCCCTTTTCAATTATATATATGTATATTTTTCTGTGTGTGTGGTTCCCCCAAACAGTAGATGTTTTGTTCTTATTTATTTACTTATCAGGTTTTTTATCCGGCCTCATTTAGCAGCATGCCACAACAACTAGCTAGCTAGCTAGGTAGATACAGTAGATGGATATTTCATAGGGCAACTTTATAGATTCTTTGTTTCATAATATTCAGAATTGCCGTTCTTCTTTCCTGATCCTTGTACGTAAACTGTTCTGCTTCTGGTTATATACTGCCCCATTGCACTTCAAGCACTCTCTGGGTTCTTTACAATTTAACTGTTTAGGCGACACACTGAATCTGGATTCAAGAAACACAACCAACCAATTAAGCAGTCAATTAATTGAGAAGCCACCCTGTCAGACCAGAGCTATGCCTGGACAGAGCAAAGGGTTGGCCCACTCAGGGTTATAATTTTTATTATAGTTACATTAGAAGTTTGTTTGTATTTGACTTGTATATATTTACTGTACGTGTTTTATAATTTGTATTCTGCACTTTGTAAAGTGCCCAGAGTAGCCTTTGGGCTAGGTGGCTGCGGTATATGAAGCTCTAGATAGATAGATAGATAGATAGATAGATAGATAGATAGATAGATAGATAGATAGATAGATAGATAGATAGATAGATAGATAGAGCTATTTTCTAATCTAATTAATCTAATAAATGCAAACCTATGGGTGACTTCAGAGTTCCCTTCTTAGTGGTAGTGGAGGAAGGGGCATAGAGGGCCTGGGAAGGATGGTTGGAGCCGAGGAGGACGGGGGTTGCCTTAAAGGCACTCTGCAGCAGCTCAGGAGCACCCTTTCCTTCCTTTGACCTAGGTCTGGCTCACAATTAACCCCGCCTTGCGATGCGTCACTTCCGTTTTTTCCAAAATATATTTATTCCAATAAAGCAAAATAAAACACAAAATAATAGATAATAAATAATTTATCCAGTCCTAAGCTGCATCCTCTCTCTCTCTTTTCTTTTCTTTTCGCTCTATGTGTCACACTACCCCCCACCTCATATGATATAAAACATATAATAATTAAAAGTATTTATTTATTATTTATTATTTATTTAGAACAGTTGTATCGTGCCCATCTTCCGAATCGGAACTCTGGGCGGCTAACAAATAAAACAAAACAATAAAAGGCCAATCCACAGATTGCAATAAAAAAGGAGGCGAGGCAAAACCTCCAGCGGGATAACACAAGCGGCAAAAAAGAGAGGGGGAAAAAAGAAAATTAAGTGGAAAGGTCGCCAAACGCCTCCTTAAAAAGGTGAGTATTAGAATAATTAAACATTATTAAAATGATTAAAATTATTATCACGTAAGGACATAACCATTCCTTTGTGTCTCTCTTTCTGATTTTAGCTCTATGGGTCATACTACTCCCGCCCCTCTCTTCAAAAAAATTTGGCTCTATGTGTCACAAATCTATTCTGCGATGATTTCCCATAAGATATAATGGGAGGCTGCAATTCCCAGAAATGGCCACAGGATGTCAGCACTGGTGCGGCCTTTAAATTCCCCATTGGAAACAACGGGAGGCTGCAATGCCCAGTTGGGCCACAGGAGGGAGGCACTGAGCCACACTTTGGTTTCGTATAGGAAAGAACGGGAGGCTGTTTACATAAGTGCCTGAACAATAATTAAACTTCCTCTCCGCCTAAGTGAATTTTTCCCTCGTTTCATGTTAGAGATACGGAGCGTCGTGGCGCTGATGCGTTTACCACACTTCCGCTGGAGGGAATAATAAGTATATAGTAAAAATATGCATCATGTTTTTAAAAATTCGTTCAGGCAATGCTTGAGTTAGTCCGGTTATGGCCTAGCATTCCGGGAAGGTCCCCTCGTTGCGTCACTGGCGAATACCGGAAGGAGCGCGTCCGAAAGGCCCTTGGCGCGTCATCGGGGGAACCGGAAGTGACGCGTCGCTAAGAGGGAGGGCCGAGCTAGAGCGGCCACGGGTTCGCGGTCCCGGTCCCGAGAACGGCGCCGGAGGAGAAGCCGGTCCAGATCCGGATCGAGGGAGAGTCGGAGGAGAAGGAGACGAGACCGGGATGGGAGGTGAGTCCAAAAAGGGGGGCTCGAAAGGTAGGAGTTTCCTCGGGGATCATAGAGTTCGGGAACCATAGAGTCAACGGGGATAGAGCGGCACCCTTTCCCCTACCTATATTGCTTTTTCTATATAGTGAATTTTCTTCTTTTTAAGAAGGAAAAGGCGAAAATTTCCATGGGGAAGAAGCGGTTTGTATACGAGGGGCCGGAATTTGGGGATATTTGCGTTCCCAAGGTTTTTTTCTTTTTTTGGGCTGGGTTAATTGTGAGCCAGACCTAGGTCAAAGGAAGGAAAGGGTGCTCCTGAGCTGGTGCAAAGTGCTTTTAAGATGGTGCAGAGTGCCTTTAAGGTATCCCCTGTCTTCGGTTCTTCCTATTCTTCCCAGGCCCTCTATGCCCCCTCCTCCACTACCACTAAGAAGGGAACTCTAAAGACATCCATAGCTTTGCATTTATTAGATTAATTAGGTTTGAAAATTACTTGCTTGCTCGATTAGTTTATTTATTTATGACCTTTATCTACATCAGCCACCTAGCCCAAAGGCTACTCTGGGCTGTTTACAAAGTGCAGAATTCAAATTATAAAACACATACTGTGAATATATACAAGTCAAATACAAACAAATTTCTATATAACAAAACAAACAGTAATCAAGATAACTATAATATAAATTATAAGCCTGAGTAGGTCAGCTCTTTGCTCCATGCAGGCATAGCTCTGGTCTGACAGAGAGGAATCCACAATGAAAAGGGTCTAGAGCAGTGGTTCTCAACATGTGGGTCCCCAGATGTTCCTGGACTGCAACTCCCAGAAACCCCTTCTGGCACAGCGAGTCATGGAGGCTTCTGGGAGTTGCAGTCCAGGAACATCTGGGGACCCACAGGTTGAGAACCACTGGTCTAGAGTGCCTGGCATTTGCTCTGTTGAAAAGGGCAGGCAAAAACATCCCTGTAAGACACGAGTCCCATCCTGAAACTGATTACTGGGTTATTAGTTTGCTGACCATCTACATCAGTGTCAGAGAGAGAGAGAGAGAGAGAGAGAAACCTTGCAAGATTTTCCAGTCTACCGGTTTTATTTTATTGGTGGTTTATATTAAGAATATGTCTTTTGCGTCAGCTCCGAGGAAGACAGCCGGAGATGGAGAAATTGGAGAGAGAAGAGCAGGGAAGGTCAACCCCAAAGACCCCCAAAGCGCTCCTCACGATCCCGGGATTGCTCCCTGAGCACAGAGTCAATCAGCGTCCCAGTCCTTGGTGTCCGTGACCTTCCCGTCGCCCTCCCGGGTGGACCTGTGTGAGCAGCTAAGCTTCTAGGAGCGCCTTTGACTGAAAGAGGAGAAGACAACGCAGAAGGAGCTGATGAAGGGTCTGGAGAACCCCGAGGAGAAACGGGCCCGGTGCTTGGCCAAGTAAGAGGTCCCAGGTTTTCAGGTGCTTCTGTTTGTTGTTATGTGCTGTCAAGTTTCCTCTTATGGCACCGCTCTGTAGACGCAATCTCTTTTCCCAGAGTGGGGTGGGGGGTTTCTCATCTTCCAGCACTGTCTCTTGCTTCTTTTCCCCCCACCTTGGGAGTCTCATCTTGCAGCACTGTCTCTTGCTTCTCTTTCCCCCACCCTGGGAGTCTCATCATCTTCCGGCACTATCATTTCATTTTTGCACTGCCCCAGCCATCTCGTTGCCTCCAATTAATCAATCATTTCCCTCTCAGCTTTCTTCACTCTCCAGCTTTTCACACCCATACCTGGTGATCAGGAAGACAATCTTGGCCGTGGTTTCCAGCGACATATCTCCTTACACTTGACAACCGTCTCTAATTCTGTCACTCCTTCTGCGCAGTTTCCATTTGTCCACGCTGAGCCCTGGGCCTTGAGTTCTAGGTAATATCAAATATCGTCGGTCAGACGTGAGGGGCTTGGCTTCAGCCACCTTCTCCGAATGTTTTACAGATCCATATATCTCTTATCCTGCTAAGGATCCTCTGATGGGTTCTCTGTCCCCTCCCCCCCTCATCCAGTTTACAACATGAAGAGGAGGGATCTTAGATTATGTTTTTCCAAAGAAAAATAACAAAAACTGTCAGTTTGTGGGCAGGTTTGGAAACTAAGAACTCAGCCCCATTGAAAACGCTGGGGACATTTTTTACAAGGTGCTGGTCCTCACTAAGTAGTGAGGCTTATGCTGGGATGTTCTCCTTTTGTCCAGTAAATTGGAAGTTAGAAAGGTACAATTTCCAGACATTTTGTAACCATTGGGAACAACTTTGGAGAAAAACTAGGGCTGGGGGGAATGAAGGGGAAGGTGTGTGGTATTTTTTAATATTTATTTCCAGTTTCCCCCCCAGAATGTCTGGAAATTTTACATCTTGAGTGGGTACCGGGCACCAGGATCGCGATTTTGGTTTCTGAAGCAGCCAGGAAGCCACGATATCGGCACACGGAATGGAGAGAAGAATTTTCCGAATAATGAATTCAGACCAGTCTGAATTTCCTCCGGCAAAGACCAGGCGGAGAACAACGTAAGTACGTACAACTCTCAACGTCTTGGAACATTATGACGCCCTTCTGGATCAGCCAGGAGCTCCGATCTTTCGGGATGCCAGTGGGAGGGGGAGCATTGGATCATATCGGTTGGAACATGGCGGCGCCACGCCTGAAGAGCCACAGGCGTGGGAGATGCTTATACACAGAGAGTAGAGACAGAGACAGATATATATACGGGGTGGGGGGTTAGTGTGACACATAGAGCTAAAATCAAAAGGAGAGACACAAGGTGCTGGTTAGGTGCTGATTTGATAAAGATTTTTAATAATTAGCTATGGTTTTATGTCTTTTTATTTGGCTTTAATTTTTTTTAAAAAACATAAGTATACCGAGAGAATAAGATTTGTTGGGTGAACAGTGCAAGGAGGAGATTTTGAACTCTTCTCTCCCTTGCGGAGCTCAAGTGAAAATCTTGCCTCTGTCTTCCGTGGTACATTTAGGCTCAGGGGAGGAAAGCCCCTCTTACTGCTAACCAGGTCCCCCCCCCCACTTCCCCAAGCCTAACTGTTGTGTATGTACATTTTTCTCTGAATGTCTTTAATCACAGCAATTGCACTCAATGTGTGTGTGCTCTATGCAACGGTCTGTACGATGTCCCTTTCCAGTGACGGTGATTAAATAAATTATAAATTAGCAGTGTGATTGCAGGCCACACTGTTACAGTCATTTATAGCCAGGGCCTTTTGAGATTTGCTTAATACCTTGGCAGCTCAGCATTTCTAAAAATTCATTGTATTTCTTTTTCCTTGACTGATGTGCACGCTTAAAAAAAAGCCTGTATTTTGACAGGTTAATTTTAGTATAGTTTCCTCCTGCCTTGCAATCTCTTCCCTCTCCTTGTGCACGTAAAGGAGAAGCCCCGCCATTAGGTACCGAGAAGCTATTTTGGAACAACAGGGTGCTAGCTCTGTATTTGACCTCAAATCGCAGTGCTAGAGGAACTCCTGGTAGCCAAGTTTGGCCTCCCCTTCTCTGGGCTCCACCGCACGAAGTGCCTTGCCCACTGTTCACCCCCGCCACCTTTCCCAAAGGCCATAGGAGAACTTCTCCGAACGCCTTGGCATCACGGCTTCCAAGCCAACCCAAACCAGCCCCTGCAGGATCAAGGAAGGCCCCTTGTAGCAGCACTAGCCTCCTCCACTAAAAGCCAACAAGCCCTTAGAATGATGCAGTCTTTTTTTATTGCATATCCAAACTAGCCTGCTGTATCTAGGTTGGGCATTCTGGCCACAATCTTGCCCTCGATTCCTTGCTGGATGATCTGCAGCTGGTTGTAGGTATTTCCCTTCAAGACGGGACTGGACATCAGTGCTGACCGAGGGGTTCACTCCTTCCTGGCGCTCGCCTATAGGGAACCGGGGGGCACAGAGTTAGCGTTACGGTTAAGTTCAGGCTGTGAGTGGAGCTTGGCGATCTCTTCCTCCATAGTGATGGTCATGTCCCTCCAGAAATCCACGTTCTTTCCTTGCTCGAGCTCCATGGACACCTGCATCGGAAGGGGAGAGGAACGTCTGGGGGAGGCGAAGCACAGGAAGGGCCCGAGGGCCCAAGAGGCTCCCCATTGCCGCAGGAATTCCTCACCCACGGTGCCACGTATCCACCGCCTGGAAATATGAACAGAACAAAACCAGAAATAAGCATTTCCACTGTGTAATGGCCAGTAATAGCCACTAACCAGAGAATGTGCTATGTATAAGGCATACTATTATCTGCAGTTTCCACCATCCATGGGAAGGCTTTGAACCACGTATATGGTGTATAAACCATACCATATAGATGCAGTGCATGCTCGTATGACAAGCGGTTTGTTTACCAGAAAATCCACTTAAAAGAAAAATATTCTAGGGCGTTTTTTGGTGGTGTTCCCTGCTCTTCTCTCTTCGCTCCTTCCATCTCTGACTGTCTTCTTTGGAGATGAAGCTAAAGACGCATTCTTAGAATAATCTGCCAATAGAATAAAACAAGTAGACTGGAAAATCTTGCAAGGTTTTCTTCTCTCTCTTTCTCTATTTTTGACAGTGATGTAGACGATCAGCAAAATAATAACCCAGTAATTACTTTCAGGATGGGACTAGTGTGTTACAGGGGTGTTTTTGCCTGCCCTTTTCCACTGAGCAAATGCCAGGCATTCTAGACCAGTGGTTCTCAACCTGTGGGTCCCCAGATGTTCCTGGACTGCAACTCCCAGAAGCCTCCACCACTCGCTGTGCCAGAAGGGGTTTCTGGGAGTTGCAGTCCAGGAACATCTGGGGACCCACATGTTGAGAACCACTGGTCTAGACCCTTTTCATTGTGGATTCCTCTCCCTTTTCAATTATATATATGTATATTTTTCTGTGTGTGTGGTTCCCCTCCCCCCACAAACAGTAGATGTTTGTATTTATTTATTTACTTATCAGGTTTTTTATCCTGCCTCGGAGACTTTTCCTTCCTGGAGGTGATGGGGGATTTATTTATTTATTTCAGAAGCTTTCTCCCCAGAAAAAAAAATTCTCTTATTTCGAGGGGTGATGATTGCTTCCAAGGCTAAACACTCCCCAGGAGTAAAATGCGAATGAAATGGGTCAAAACATGGCTTTGTTTGGCAGCTGTGAATTGTGCTATTTATTGAGTGCTTGGTCTGCGACTGTGGAATTAAACCAAACCCACTGACACGAGACTCCTTTTGTGCAGGTCTTTTATCGAAACTCTTTCCTCGCCTCCAGGAAAAGAGGCCAGGCGGGGCAGAGCGGGAGGGAGGGAGGAACTCTGCCCATGCTCAGGGGTCCCTTTGGGGCGGGGGATCAGCAGGCGGCGAAGGCTCCGCCTCTCTTGGGCGCCCTCTCGTGGCGCAGGGCGGGAAGGGCGCCTCCGCCATCCCAAGCGGGCGGGGCGGCGTCTCTGAGGCGCATGCGCGGCCCTGGAGGGAGGGAGGGAGGGAGGGAGGGGGGGGGTTCGGCCATTCCCCGCCCGAAACCGGTGTGAGCGCCAAGTGGTGCACGTGGGAACGGCGCCGCCGCTGTCCGGGCGCAGGTTCCGTGTCCCGAACGAAACCCTTGAAGCGAAGGACGAGCCCCGGAATCCCGGATGGACGTCATTTCCTGGGACGGCGCGCAGCTTGCAAGGGAGGCATCCGAGGGGGGGTTTCTGAATGGGAACAACCGAGGCCGGAGAGACATAGGTCAGATTCTCGAGCGTCACTTCCGGTCCGGGGGCTGGCTTACAGGTAATGGCAGTGACCCAAGAGATAGAATCCCCAGGTTCGAATCCCGGAGAGTCTTTGTTGTTTTTAAACGTGCCACGCTTCCGGAGCCGGAGAGATATAGGTTAGATTGTCAAACGTCACTTCCGGTTGTACGGCTGGCTTAGAGGTTAATGTAACGGCCCGGACCTTGGGTTCCTTAGTTCGAATCCCCAGAGTTCCCTTTTTCCCGCCTTTGGCCTCTGGGGGGCAGAAGGTTCAAGTAGGCCATTAACACGCTCAGAAGCCAAGAGCCGCTGGTGGCTCAGTGGGTTCGGCGCCTGCAAAGGTAGTAGGTCCCTCCGGGGTCTGCTGGTTCGAATCCCCGCTGGGTTGCTGAGGTGGGAAAAAACAGCAGGGAATTTTTTTATTTTTCCCCCTGGGTCCGGCCGCCATTTTGGCAAAAGGTGGTTCTCTTTTTCTGGGCCCGGGTCCCCCCAACCTGTACTACCTACGAGTGAGTCGCGCAGCCCTGACTGACGGTCCTGCCAAGGTGGGGCCAGTGAGGACTGTGCAACTTGCCCAAGGTTGCACAGGCGGCAGGACCCAAGCCCAGAAAGAGAGAACCAACCGGACGCGCAGCTGGTCAGGCTCACCCTCGGGGATTCGAACTCGGAGACTACCGGCCAACGAGAGCCGCCATTAAAATTTAACAAGGGTTTTCCCCGCTGAGCCATCCCAGCTACTGGGCGTTTACACGGCTCCTGGTAAATTTGACACGCCGGGTCCTCCCTGCCTCGATGACGAAACCGCCTCCCATTGGTCGAGCGCCCCGATTGATAGGCCTGGGAGCCTCTCCCGCTTCACCGCGGCGGGTCTCGGGCGTCGCGCCCTTTTGACGTCACGCGTTTCTCTTTTGGGAAATAAAATGGAAAAAAGCAACAACCCACGTCCTTTCTGAGGGACCCCCACCCGTCGCAGTGGGCACCTCGTTGCCCCAAAGCCCGTCCAGGTCGCCCTCAGGGCAAAAACAGCCGCCGCCCCCTCCCCTTCCCCCAAACCTCTGACTCAGGGGGGCCTCGGGCTCCGTTGCTTAAGTCCAGGGGAAAATGAAATGTATCCCCCCCCCAAAAAAAACCCCCCATCTCCCCACACATTGGCCCCTTCACCCCCCCCCGCCACAAGGGCTCAAGCCAGGAGCTAACCTGGACCCCCAACCCCAAACCCCCCCAACGCTGGTCCTTTTGCATTTCCCTCTCCTCCTCTGGCAGCTTCGAAAAACAACAGTCCAGGGGACCCTCCTTGTATCACCAACAGCTTGTGTCACATAAAATATTATGGAAATAGGGGGAAATTTGCTTCACATAATCGCCTATGGGGAGAATACGTACCACACAAAAATGGGATGACTCCATTTTCAATGCATTCCTATGGGAAACTTGCATAAAGGAAAATTTGCTTAACATAATTTCATTGGGAACCAATTAATTCCTTTAAACAAGGGACCACTGTATTAGATTAATTAGGCTTGAAAATAGCTTGCTTGCTTGCTCG
Organism: Phrynocephalus forsythii; assembly: GCA_029282475.1. NCBI lineage: Eukaryota > Metazoa > Chordata > Lepidosauria > Squamata > Agamidae > Phrynocephalus > Phrynocephalus forsythii. The sequence continues at coordinate 9,678,179 of JAPFRF010000018.1, forward strand.
ATTGGTTTATTTATTTATGACCTTCATCTACAGCAGCCACCTAGCCCAAAGGCTACTCTGGGCTGTTTACAAAGTGCAGAATTCAAATTATAAAACACATACGGTAAATATATACAAGTCAAATACAAACAAAGTTCTATATAACAAAACAAACCATAATCAAGATAACTATAATATAAATTATAACCCTGAGTAGGTCAGTTCTTTGCTCCATGCAGGCATATCTCTGGTCTAACAGGGTGTCTCCTGAATTAATTGACTGATTAATTGTTGGTTGCATTTCTTGAATCCAGATTCACTATGTAGGCTGCATAATTAAATTGTCAACTATCCAGAGAGTGCTTGAAGTGCTATGGGGCGGTATAGAAGCAGAAGCAGAATACTTTATGTACAAGGATAAAGAAAGAAGAACAGCACTTTTGAAAATTATGAAACAAAGAATTATTAAACTTGCCATATGAAATATCCATCTGCTGTATCTACCTACCTGTCTAGCTAGCTAGTTGTTGTTGAGGAATGCTGCTACATAAGGCATGATAAAAACCTGATAAGTTAATAAACAAAAAAATCTATTGTTTGGCGGCGGGGGGGAACCACACACACAGGAAAAGATATATATATAATTGAGAATGGAAAGGAATCCAGGGTGAAAAGGGTCCAGAGTGCCTGGCATTTGCTCTGTTGAAAAGGGCAGCCAAAATCACCCCTGTAAGACACGAGTCCCATCCTGAAACTGATTACTGGGTTATTAGTTTGCTGACCATCTACATCACTGTCAAAGAGAGAGAGAGAGAGAGAGAGAGAGAGAGAGAGAAGAAAACCTTGCAAGATTTACCAGTCTGTCGGTTTTATTTTATTGGTGGTTTATTCTAAGAATATGTCTTAAAACCTTGGCAGCTCAGCATTTCTAAAAATTCATTGTATTTTTTTTTCTTGACTGATGTGCACGCTTAAAACAACTGCCTGTATTTTGACAGGTTAATTTTGGAACATTATGACGCCCTTCTGGATCAGCCGGCAGCTCCAATCTTTCTGGATGCCGGAGGGGGGAGGAGCATTGGATCATCTTGGTTGGAACATGGCGGCGCCACGCCTGAAGAGCCACAGGCATGGGAGATCCTTATACACAGAGAGTAGAGACAGGGACATATATATACGGGGTGGGGGGTTAGTGTGACACATAGAGCTAAAATCAAAAGGAGAAACACAAGGTGCTGGTTAGGTGCTGATTTGATAAAGATTTTTAATCATTAGCTATGGTTTTATGTCTTTTTATTTGGCTTTAATTTTTTTTAAAAAAAACATAGGTATACCGAGAGAGTAATATTTGTTGGGTGAACAGTGCAAGGAGGAGATTTTGAACTCTCCTCTCCCTTGTGAAGCTCAAGTGAAAATCTTGAGTCTTTCCTCTATGGTATATTTAGGCTCAGGGGGGGAAAGTCCCTCTTAGTATTAACCAGGTCCCCACCACCACCACTTCCCCAAGCCTAACTATTGTGTATGTGCATTTTTATCTGAATGTCTTTAATCACAGCAATTGCACTCTGTGTGTGTGTGTGCTCTATGCAGCGGTCTGTACAGTGTCCCTTTACAGTGATGGTGATGAAATAAATTATACAACAGCAGAGTGATTGCAGACAACACTGTTACAGTCATTTATAGCCAGGTCCTTTTGATATCTGCTTAAAACCTTGACAGCTCAGCATTTCTAAAAATTCATTGTAATTTTTTTTTTCCTTGACTGATGTGCACGCTTAAAACAACTGCCTGTATTTTGACAGGTTAATTTTAGTATAGTTTCCTCCTGCCTTGCAATCTCTTCCCTCTCCTTGTGCACGTAAAGGAGAAGCCCCGCCATTAGCCACCGGGAAGCTATTTTAGAGCAACACAAGAGCATTTTTTAAAAAACAAAGGGTGCTAGCTCTGGATTTGACCTCAAATCACAGTGCTGGAGGAACGCCTTGTAGCCAAGTTTGGCCTCCCCTTCTCTGGGCTCCACCGCACGAAGTGCCTTGCCCACTGTTCACCCCCGCCACCTTTCCCAAAGGCCATAGGAGAACTTCCCCGAACGCCTTGGCATCACGGCTTCCAAGCCAACCCAAACCAGCCCCTGCAGGATCAAGGAAGGACCCTTGTAGCAGCACTAGCCTCCTCCACTAAAAGCTAACAAGCCCTTAGAATGATGCAGTCTTTTTTTATTGCATATCCAAACTAGCCTGGTGGATCTAGGTTGGGCGTTCTGGCCACAATCATGCCCTCGATCCCCTGGTGGATGATCTACAGCTGGTTGTAGGTCTTCCCCTTCAAGACGGGCTGGACATCAGCACTGACCGAGGCGTTCACTTCTTCCTGGCGCTCACCAGTAGGAAACCGGGGGGGGGGGGACAGAGTTAGCGTTACGGTTAGGTTTAGGCCGTGAGTGCGAGCTGCAGGTGTATCCCTGCTCCACCCACTGTTCAGTGAGACCGCTTACCAGGCCCTTTCCCGATGGCTTCCAGCTTCCACAGCTTGGCGATCTCTTCCTCCATAGTGATGGTCATGTCCCTCCAGAAATCCACGTTCTTTCCTTGCTCGAGCTCCATGGACACCTGCAACGGAAGGAGAGAGGAACGTCTGGGGGAAGCGAAGCACAGGAAGGGCTCCAGGGCCCAAGAGGCTCCCCATTGCCGCAGGAATTCCTCACCCACGGTGCCACGTACCCACCGCCTGGAAATATGAACAGAAAAAAACCCAGAAATAAGCATTTCCACTGTGTAATGGCCAGAAATAGCCAATAACCAGAGACTGTGCTATGTATCTGGCATACTATTATCTGCGGTTTCCACCATCCACGGGACGGTTTAGAACCAAGTATATGGTGTATAAACCATAAGATATAGATGCAGTGCATGCTCGTTTAACAAGCAGTTTCTTTACCACAAAATCCACTTTGTTATGTTTTTATTTATTTACTTATCAGGTTTTTTATCCTAGCTAGATAGATAGGTAGATACAGTAGATGGATATTTCATATGGCAACTTTATTGATTCTTTGTTTCATCATTTTCAAAAGTGCTATTCTTCTTTCTTGATCATTGTACGTAAACTATTCTGCTTCTGCTTATATACCACCGCATTGCACTTCAAGCACTCTCTGGGTTCTTTACAATTTAAGTGTTTAGGCCACACACTGAATCTGGATTCAAGAAACAAAACCAACCAATTAATCAGTCAATTAATTGAGAAGCCACCCTGTCAGACCAGAGCTATGCCTGGACGGAGGAAAGGGTTGGCCCACTCAGGGTTATAATTTTTATTATAGTTACATTAGAACTTTGTTTGTATTTGACTTGTATATATTTACTGTACGTGTTTTATAATTTGTATTCTGCACTTTGTAAAGTGCCCAGAGTAGCCTTTGGGCTAGGTGGCTGCGGTATATGAGGCTATAGATAGATAGATAGATAGATAGATAGATAGATAGATAGATAGATAGATAGATAGATAGATAGAGCTATTTTCTAATTTAATTAATCTAATAAATTCAAACCTATGGATGACTTCAGAGTTCCCTTCTTAGTGGTAGTGGAGGAAGGGGCACAGAGGGCCTGGGAAAGATGGTTGGAGCCGAGGAGGACGGGGGTTGCCTTATTAAAGGCACTCTGCTCCAGCTCAGGAGCACCCTTTCCTTCCTTTGACCTAGGTCTGGCTCACAACCCAGCCGAAAAAAAAAAAGACTTTGGGCATGCAGATGTCCCCAAAATGCGGCCCCTCGTATACAGTCTCCCTTCTTACCCATTGAAATTTTCGCCTTTTCCTTCTTAAAAAGGAGAATATTAACTATATAGAAAAAGCAATATAGGTAGGGGAAGGGTGCCGCTCTATCCCGTTGACTCGATGGTACCCGAACTCTATGATCCCCGAGGAATCTCCTACCTTTCCCGCCACCCCCCCTTTATGGACTCACCTCCCATCCCGGTCTGGTCTCCTTCTCCTCCGATTCTCCCTCGATCCGGATCTGGACCGGCTTCTCCTCCGGCGCCGTTCTCGGGACCGGGAACGCGAACCCATGGCCGCTCTAGCTCGGCCCTACGTCTTAGCGGCGCGTCACTTCCGGTGACCCCGATGACGCGCCAAGGGCCTTTCGGACGCGCTTTTTCCGGTTTTTTGCGAGTGACGCCAGAGAGGGCCTTCAGGGAATGCGAGGCCATGACCGGACGGACTAAAGCATTGCCTGACCGAATTTTTCAAATCATTATGCATATTTCACTGTATACTTATTTTTCCCTCCTGCGGAGGTGTGGGAAACGCATCAGTGGCACGGCGCTCCGTATCTCTAATAAGAAACGAGGGAAAAACTCACTTAGGCGAAGAGGAAATTTAATTATTCTTCAGGCACTGATTAAGACAGCTTCCCATTCTTTCCTATAGGAAACAGAGGGCGGTCCAGTGCCTCCCTCCTGTGGCCCAACTGGGCATTGCAGCCTCCCGTTGTTTCCAATGGGGAATTTAAAGGCCGCACCAGTGCTGACATCCTGTGGCCATTTCTGGGAATTGCAGCCTCCCATTATATCTTATGGGAAATCATTGCGGAATAGATTTGTGACACATAGAGCCAAATTTTTTTGAAGAGAGGGGCGGGAGTAGTGAGACCTATAGAGCTAAAATCAGAAAGAGAGACACAAAGGAATGGTTATGTCCTTACGCGATAACGGGATCGTGAGGAGCGCTTTGGGGGTCTTTGGGGTTGACCTTCCCGCTCTTCTCTCTCCGAATCCTCCATCTCCGGCTGTCTTCCTCGGAGCTGACGCAAAAGACGTATTCTTAATATAAACCACCAATAAAATAAAACCGATAGGTTTACTTCTCTCTCTCTCTCTCTCTCTCTCTCTCTGTCTCTTTGACAGTGATGTAGATGGTCAGCAAACTAATAACCCAGTAATCAGTTTCAGGATGGGACTCGTGTGTTACAGGGATGTTTTTGCCTGCCCTTTTCAACAGAGCAAATGCCAGGCACTCTGGACCCTTTTCACCCTGGATTCATTTCCGTTCTCAATTATATATATATCTTTTCCTGTGTGTGTGTCCCCCCCAAACAATAGATTTTTTTGTTTATTAACTTATCAGATTTTTATCATGCCTTATGTAGCAGCATGCCTCAACAACTAGCTAGCTAGACAGGTGGATACAGTGGATGGATATTCATATGACAAGTTTACTAATTCTTTGTTTCATAAGTTTCAAAAGTGCTGTTCTTCTTTCTTTATCCTTGTACATAAAGTATTCTGCTTCTGCTTATATACCGCCCCATAGCACTTCAAGCACTCTCTGGATAGTTGACAATTTAATTATGCAGACTACATAGTGAATCTGGATTCAAGAAATGCAACCAACAATTAATCAGTCAATTAATTCAGAAGACACCCTGTCAGACCAGAACTATGCCTGCATGCAGCAGCAAAGAGCTGACCTACTCAGGGTTATAATTTATATTATAGTTATCTTGATTATGGTTTGTTTTGTTATTTAGAACTTTGTTTGTATTTGACTTGTATATATTTACCATATGTGTTTTATAATTTGAATTTTGCACTTTGTAAAGAGCCCAGAGTAGCCTTTGGGCTAGGTGGCTGCTGTAGATGAAGCTCATAAATAAATAAACTAACGAATCAATCAATCAATCAATAAAGCTATTTTCAAACCTAATTCAAACCTAATAAATGCAAAGCTATGGATGTCTTTAGAGTTCCCTTCTTAGTGGTAGTGGAGGAGGGGGCATAGAGGGCCTGGGAAGGTTGCCTTAAAGGCACTCTGCACCAGCTCAGGAGCACCCTTTCCTTCCTTTGACCTAGGTCTGGCTCACAATTAACCCAGCCCCCAAAAAGAAAAAACCTTGGGAACGCAAATATTCCCAAATTGCGGCCCCTCGTATACAAACCCCTTCTTCCCCATGGAAATTTTCGCCTTTTCCTTCTTAAAAAGAAGAAAATTCACTATATAGAAAAAGCAATATAGGTGGGGGAAAGGGTGCCGCTCTATCCCCGTTGACTCGATGGTACCCAAACTCTATGATCCCCGAGGAATCTCCTACCTTTCCCGCCACCCCCCCTTTATGGACTCACCTCCCATCCCGGTCTCGTCTCCTTCTCTTCCGACTCTCCCTCGATCCGGATCTGGAACGGCTTCTCCTCCGGCGCCGTTCTCGGGACCGGGACCGCGAACCCGTGGCCGCTCTAGCTCGGCCCTACGTCTTAGCGGCGCGTCACTTCCGGTACCCCGATGACGCGCCAAGGGCCCTCGGACGCGCTTTTTCCATTTTTTTTCCAGTGACGAAACGCGGGCCTTCAGAAAATGCGAGGGACCGCGTGAAGCATTGCCTGACCGGTATCCTCCAGCGATGACGCGCAGTGGCACGGGCCGTATCTCTAATCGAAACGCGTCTCTTTCCGGAGGAAATTTAATTATTTTCAGGCACTGAGTAAGACGCTTCCCATTCCAGGAGGGGGCCAGTGCCTCCCTCCTGTGGCCCAACTGGGCATTGCAGCCTCCCGTTGTTTCCAATGGGGAATTTAAAGGCCGCACCAGTGCTGACATCCTGTGGCCATTTCTGGGAATTGCAGCCTCCCATTATATCTTATGGGAAATCATCGCAGAGTAGATTTGTGACACATAGAGCCAAATTTTTTGAAGAGAGGGGCGGGAGTAGTGTGACCCATAGAGCTAAAATCAGAAAGAGAGACACAAAGGAATGGTTATGTCCTTACGTGATAATAATTTTAATCATTTTAATAATGTTTAATGATTCTAATACTCACCTTTTTAAGGAGGCGTTTGGCGACCTTTCCACTTAATTTTCTTTCCCCCCCTCTCTTTTTTGCCGCTTGTGTTATCCCGCTGGAGGGTTTGCCTCCCCTCCTTTTTTACTGCAATCTGTGGATTGGCCTTTTATTGTTTTGTTTTATTTGTTAACCGCCCAGAGTTCCAATTCGGAAGATGGGCACGATACAACTGTTCTAAATAAATAATAAATAATAAATAAATACTTTTAATTATTATATGTTTTATATCATATGAGGTGGGGGGTAGTGTGACACATAGAAGCGAAAAGAAAAAAAAGAGAGGATGCAGCTTAGGACCGGATAAATTATTTATTATCTATTATTTTGTGTTTTATTTTGCTTTATTGAAATAAATATATTTCGAAAAAAACGGAAGTGACGCATCGCAAGGCGGGGTTAATTGTGAGCCAGACCTAGGTCAAAGGAAAGAAAGGGTGCTCCTGAGCTGGTGCAGAGTGCCTTTAAGGCAACCCCCGTCCTCCTCGGCTCCAACCATCCTTCCCAGGCCCTCTATGCCCCTTCCTCCACTACCACTAAGAACGGAATTCTCAAGTCACCCATAGGTTTGAATTTATTAGATTAATTAGATTAGAAAATAGCTCTATCTATCTATCTATCTATCTATCTATCTATCTATCTATCTATCTATCTATCTATCTATCTATCTATCTATCTATCTATCTATCTATCTATCTATCTATAGCCCAAAGGCTATATCCGCAGAGAGCCACCTAGCCCAAATGCTACTCTGGGCAGTTTACAAAGTGCAGAATACAAATTATAAAACACGTATAGTAAATATAAAGTTCTAATGTGACTATAATAAAAATTATAACCCTGAGTGGGCCAACCCTTTGCTCTGTCCAGGCATAGCTCTGGTCTGACAGGGTGGCTTCTCAATTAATTGACTGCTTAATTGGTTGGTTGTGTTTCTTGAATCCAGATTCAGTGTGTCGCCTCAACAATTAAATTGTAAAGAACCCAGAGAGTGCTTGAAGTGCAATGGGGCAGTATATAACCAGAAGCAGAACAGTTTACGTACAAGGATCAGGAAAGAAGAACGGCACTTCTGAATATTATGAAACAAAGAATCTATAAAGTTGCCCTATGAAATATCCATCTACTGTATCTACCTAGCTAGCTAGCTAGTTGTTGTGGCATCCTGCTAGATGAGGCCGGATAAAAAACCTGATAAGTAAATAAATAAAAACAAAACATCTACTGTTTTGGGGAAACACACACACAGAAAAATATACATATATATAATTGAAAAGGGAGAGGAATCCACAATGAAAAGGGTCTAGAGCAGTGGTTCTCAACCTGTGGGTCCCCAGATGTTCCTGGACTGCAACTCCCAGAAACCCCTTCCGGCACAGCGAGTGGTGGAGGCTTCTGGGAGTTGCAGTCCAGGAACATCTGGGGAACCACACACAGGTTGAGAACCACTGGTCTAGAATGCCTGGCATTTGCTCAGTGGAAAAGGGCAGGCAAAAACACCCCTGTAAGACACGATTCCCATCCTGAAAGTAATTACTGGGTTATTATTTTGCTGACCGTCTACATCACTGTCAAAAATAGAGAAAGAGGGAGAAGAAAACCTTACAAGATTTTCCAGTCTACTTGTTTTATTTTATTGGCAGATTATTCTAAGAATGCGTCTTTAGCTTCATCTCCAAAGAAGACAGTCAGAGATGGAAGGAGCGGAGAGAGAAGAGCAGGGAACACCACCAAAAAAGGCCATAGAATAATTTTCTTTTAAGTAGATTTTCTGGTAAACAAACCGCTTGTTATACGAGCATGCACTGCATCTATATGGTATGGTTTATACACCATATACGTCGTTTGAATCCTTCCCGTGGATGGTGGAAACTGCAGATAATAGTATGCCTTATACATAGCACAGTCTCTGGTTAGTGGCTATTTCTGGCCATTACACAGTGGAAATGCTTATTTCTGGTTTTGTTCTGTTCATATTTCCAGGCGGTGGGTACGTGGCACCGTGGGTGAGGAATTCCTGCGGCAATGGGGAGCCTCTTGGGCCCTCGGGCCCTTCCTGTGCTTCGCCTCCCCCAGACATTCCTCTCCCCTTCCGATGCAGGTGTCCATGGAGCTCGAGCAAGGAAAGAACGTGGATTTCTGGAGGGACATGACCATCACTATGGAGGAAGAGATCGCCAAGCTGTGGAAGCTGGAAGCCATCGGGAAAGGGCCCGGTAAGCGGTCTCACTGAACAGTAGGTGGAGCGGGGATACACCTGCAGCTCGCACTCACAGCCTAAACCGAACCGTAACGCTAACTCTGTGCCCCCCCCGGTTTCCTACAGGCGAGCGCCAGGAAGGAGTGAACGCCTCGGTCAGCGCTGATGTCCAGACCGTCTTGAAGGGGAAGACCTACAACCTGCTGTAGATCATCCACCAGGGGATCGAGGGAAAGATTGTGGCCAGAACGCCCAACCTAGATCCACCAGGCTAGTTCGGATATGCAACTACAACAAAAAAGACTCCATCATTCTAAGGGCTTGTTGACGTTTAGCCTAGGGCTGCTACAAGGGGCATTCCTTGATCCTGCAGGGGCTGGTTTGTGTTGGCTTGGAAGCGGTGATGCCAAGGTAGTCAGGGAAGATCTCATGCCCTCCTATGGCCTTTGGGAAAGACTGCCACAGGGTCAACACTGGGCAAGGCACTTTGTGCGGTGAAACCCGGAGAAGAAGAGGCCTCTAGCACTGTGATTGAGGTCAAAACCAGAGCTGGCACCTTGTGTTTAAAAAATGCTCTTGTATTGCTGTAAAAAACTTCCCGGTGTCTAATGGTGGGTCTTCCCCTTTGCATGCACAAGGAGAGGGAAGAGATTGCAAGACAGGAGGAAAGTATCCTAAAATTCGCCTGTCAAAATACAGGCAGTTGTTTTAAGTGAACACATCGGTCAAGGGGAAAAAATACAATGAATTTTTAGAAATGCTGAGCTGCCAAGGTTTTAACCGGATATCAAAAGGACCTGGCTATAAATGACTGTAACAACGTTGCCTGCAATCATACTGCTAATAAAGGCTTGGAATTCTCGGGCTTGTGGTCTAAAACATTAGGAGCGCCGAAATTTGGACATGCCTGGCTTAAATGTACCATGGAGGACAGACGAAAGATATTCACTTGAGCTCCGCAAGGGAGAGGGGAGTTCAAAAGCTCCTCCTTGCCCTGTTCACACAACAAATATTACTCTCTCTGTATATCTATGTTTTTTTAAGAAAAATAAAACCAAATAAAAAGACAGAAAACCATAGATAATGATTAAAAATCTTTATCAACTCTGCAACTTGTTTCTCTCCTTTTTTATTTTAGCTCTATCTGTCAAAGTAACCCCCACCCCATATATATATACCTCTCTCTACTTTCTCTTTCTTTATAAGCATCTCCCACGCCCGTGGCTCTTCTGGCGTGGACCCGCAACGTTCCAACAGAGATAATCCAATGCTTTTTTTTTTTGCATCCAGAAAGATCGGAGCTGCCGGCTGATCCAGATGGGCGTCATAATGTTCCAAGACGTTGAGAGTTGTACGTACTTACGTTGTTCCCCGTCTGGCCTTTCCGGGAGGAAATTCAGACTTGTCTGAATTCATTATTCGGAAAATTCTTCTCTCCATTCCGTGTGTCGATATCGTGTCTTCCCGGCTGCTTCAGAAACCAAAATCGCGATCCTGATGCCTGGTACCCACTCAAGATGTAAAATTCCAGACATTCTGAGAAATAAACGGGAAATAAATATTTAAAAAATACCACACACCTTCCCCTTCATTTTCCCCAGCCCCAGTTTTTCTCCAAAGTTGTTCCCAATGGTTACAAAATGTCTGGAAATTGTACCTTTCTAACTTCCAATTTACTGGACAAAAGGAGAACATCCCAGCATAAGCCTCACTACTTCAGTGAGGACCAGCACCTTGGGAAAAAATGTCTCCAGCGTTTTCAATGGGGCTGAGTTCTTAGTTTCCAACCCTCAAACTGACAGTTTTTGTTATTTTCCTTGGGAAAAACATAATCTAAGATCCCTCCTCTTATCTTGGAATTAAACCAAGGACACTCACCAACCCACCCGGTCTGCACCCATTTTTGAAGAATCTTACTTTCTGCAGCTCCAGGCAGTTGTCTTTCTGGATCCGCTTGTTCCATGCCTTAAGTTCTTTTTGGACAGGTGACCGATCCCCTTTTTCTCCAAAGCCTGAAAAGAGATGAGGGGGGGACAGAGAACCCGTCAGAGGATCCTTAGCAGGCTTAGAGATTTAAGGATCTGTAAAACATTAGGAGAAGGTGGCTGAAACCAGCCCCTCACGTCTGACCAACAATCTTTGATATTAACTAGAGAGCAAGGCCCAGGGCTCAGCGTGGACAAATGTAAACTGCGCAGAAGGAGTGACAGAATTAGAGACGGTTGTCAAGTGTAAGGAGATGCGTCGCTGGAAACCACAGCCAAGATTGTCTTCCTGATCACCAGGTATGGGTGTGAAAAGCTGGAGAGTGAAGAAAGCTGAGAGGGAAATGATTGATTAATTGAAGGTCACTTGTCCATGGGATTGCCATGAGCCAGAGGCAACGAGATGGCTGGGGCAGTGCAAAAACGAAACAATAGTGCCGGAAGATGATGAGACTCCCAGAGTGGGGAAAAGAGAAGCAAGAGACAGTGCTGCAAGATGAGACTCCCAAGGTGGGGGAAAAAGAAGCAAGAGACAGTGCTGGAAGATGAGAAACCCCCCACCCCACACTGGGAAAAGAGATTGCGTCTACAGAGGGGTGCCATAAGATGCAACTTGACAGCACATAACAACAAACAGAAGCACCTGAAAACCTGGGACCTCTTACTTGGCCAAGCACCGGGCCCGTTTCTCCTCGGGGTTCTCCAGACCCTTCATCAGCTCCTTCTGCGTCGTCTTCTCCTCTTTCAGCCAAAGGCGCTCCTGGAAGCTTAGCTGCTCACACAGGTCCACCCGGGAGGGCGACGGGAAGGTCACGGACACCAAGGACTGGGACGCTGATTGACTCTGTGCTCAGGGAGCAATCCCGGGATCGTGAGGAGCGCTTTGGGGGTCTTTGGGGTTGACCTTCCCGCTCTTCTCTCTCCGAATCCTCCATCTCCGGCTGTCTTCCTCGGAGCTGACGCAAAAGACGTATTCTTAATATAAACCACCAATAAAATAAAACCGATAGGTGGAAAATCTTGCTCTCTTCTCTCTCTCTCTGTCTCTTTGACAGTGATGTAGATGGTCAGCAAACTAATAACCCAGTAATCAGTTTCAGGATGGGACTCGTGTCTTACAGGGATGTTTTTGCCTGCCCATTTCAACAGAGCAAATGCCAGGCACTCTGGACCCTTTTCACCCTGGATTCCTTTCCGTTCTCAATTATATATATATCTTTTCCTGTGTGTGTGATTCCCCCCCCCCAAACAATAGATTTTTTTTGTTTATTAACTTATCAGGTTTTTATCATGCCTTATGTAGCAGCATGCCTCAACAACAACTAGCTAGCTAGACAGGCAGGTGGATACAGTGGATGGATATTCATATGACAAGTTTACTAATTCTTTGTTTCATAAGTTTCAAAAGTGCTGTTCTTCTTTCTTTATCCTTGTACATAAAGTATTCTGCTTCTGCTTATATACCGCCCCATAGCACTTCAAGCACTCTCTGGATAGTTGACAATTTAATTATGCAGCCTACATAGTGAATCTGGATTCAAGAAATGCAACCAACAATTAATCAGTCAATTAATTCAGAAGACACTCTGTCAGACCAGAGCTATGCCTGCATGGAGCAAAGAGCTGACCTACTCAGGCTTATAATTTATATTATAGTTATCTTGATTACGGTTTGTTTTGTTATATAGAACTTTGTTTGTATTTGACTTGTATATATTTACAGTATGTGTTTTATAATTTGAATTCTGCACTTTGTAAACAGCCCAGAGTAGCCTTTGGGCTAGGTGGCTGCTGTATATGAAGCTCATAAATAAATAAACTAATCAAGCAAGCAAGTAATTTTCAAACCTTATTAATCTAATAAATGCAAAGCTATGGATGTCTTTAGAGTTCCCTTCTTAGTGGTAGTGGAGGAGGGGGCATAGAGGGCCTGGGAAGGATAGGAAGAACCGAAGACAGGGGATACCTTAAAGGCATTCTGCACCATCTTAAAAGCACTTTGCACCAGCTCAGGAGCACCCTTTCCTTCCTTTGACCTAGGTCTGGCTCACAATTAACCCAGCCCAAAAAAAGAAAAAACCTTGGGAACGCAAATATCCCCAAATTGCGGCCCCTCGTATACAAACCGCTTCTTCCCCATGGAAATTTTCGCCTTTTCCTTCTTAAAAAGGAGAAAATTCACTATATAGAAAAAGCAATATAGGTGGGGGAAAGGGTGCCGCTCTATCCCCGTTGACTCTATGGTACCCGAACTCTATGATCCCCCGAGGAGACTCCCACCTTTTTCGTCCACCTTTTTGGACTCACCTCCCATCCCGGTCTCGTCTCCTTCTCCTCCGACTCTCCCTCGATCCGGATCTGGACCGGATTCTCCTCCGGCGCCGTTCTCGGGACCGGGACCGCGAACCCGTGGCCGCTCTAGCTCGGCCCTACCTCTTAGCGACGCGTCACTTCCGGTATCCCCGATGACGCGCCAAGGGCCTTTCGGACGCGCTTTTTCCGGTTTTTGCGAGTGACGCCAGAGAGGGCCTTCCGGGAATGCGAGGCTATGACTGGACTAACTCAAGCATTGCCTGAACGAATTTTTAAAAACATTATGCATATTTTCACTATATACTTATTATTCCCTCCAGCGGAAGTGTGGTAAACGCATCAGTGCCACGACGCTCCGTATCTCTAATATGAAACGAGGGAAAAACTCAGTTAGCGGAGAGGAAATTTAATTATTGTTCAGGCAATGATATAGACAGCCTCCCATTCTTTCCTATAGGAAACCAAAGGGCGGTCCAGTGTCTCCCTCCTGTGGCCCAACTGGGCATTGCAGCCTCCCGTTGTTTCCAATGGGGAATTTAAAGGCCGCACCAGTGCTGACATCCTGTGGCCATTTCTGGGAATTGCAGCCTCCCATTATATCTTATGGGAAATCATCGCAGAGTAGATTTGTGACACATAGAGCCAAATTTTTTTGAAGAGAGGGGCGGGAGTAGTGTGACCCATAGAGCTAAAATCAGAAAGAGAGACACGAAGGAATGGTTATGTCCTTACGTGATAATAATTTTAATCATTTTAATAATGTTTAATTATTCTAATACTCACCTTTTTAAGGAGGCGTTTGGCGACCTTTCCACTTAATTTCTTCCCCCCCCTCTCTTTTTTGCCGCTTGTGTTATCCCGCTGGAGGGTTTGCCTCCCCTCCTTTTTTACTGCAATCTGTGGATTGGCCTTTTATTGTTTTGTTTTATTTGTTAACCGCCCAGAGTTCCAATTCGGAAGATGGGCGCGATACAACTGTTCTAAATAAATAATAAATAATAAATAAATACTTTTAATTATTATATGTTTTATATCATATGAGGTGGGGGGTAGTGTGACACATAGAGCGAAAAAAAAAAAAGAGAGAGGATGCAGCTTAGGACCGGATAAATTATTTATTATCTATTATTTTGTGTTTTATTTTGCTTTATTGAAATAAATATATTTCAAAAAAAAAAAAACGGAAGTGACGCATCGCAAGGCGGGGTTAATTGTGAGCCAGACCTAGGTCAAAGGAAAGAAAGGGTGCTCCTGAGCTGGTGCAGAGTGCCTTTAAGGCAACCCCCGTCCTCCTCGGCTCCAACCATCCTTCCCAGGCCCTCTATGCCCCTTCCTCCACTACCACTAAGAAGGGAACTCTCAAGTCACCCATAGGTTTGCATTTATTAGATTAATTAGATTAGAAAATAGCTCTATCTATCTATCTATCTATCTATCTATCTATCTATCTATCTATCTATCTATCTATCTATCTATCTATCTATCTATCTATCTATCTAGAGCTTCATATACCGCAGCCACCTAGCCCAAAGGCTACTCTGGGCAGTTTACAAAGTGCAGAATACAAATTATAAAACACGTACAGTAAATATATACAAGTCAAATACAAACAAAGTTCTAATGTAACTATAATAAAAATTATAACCCTGAGTGGGCCAACCCTTTGCTCTGTCCAGGCATAGCTCTGGTCTGACAGGGTGGCTTCTCAATTAATTGACTGCTTAATTGGTTGGTTGTGTTTCTTGAATCCAGATTCAGTGTGTCGCTTAAACAATTAAATTGTAAAGAACCCAGAGAGTGCTTGAAGTGCAATGGGGCAGTATATAACCAGAAGCAGAACAGTTTACGTACAAGGATCAGGAAAGAAGAACGGCACTTCTGAATATTATGAAACAAAGAATCTATAAAGTTGCCCTATGAAATATCCATCTACTGTATCTACCTACCTAGCTAGCTAGTTGTTGGGGCATCCTGCTAGATGAGGCTGGATAAAAACCTGATAAGTAAATAAATAAAAACAAAACATCTACTGTTTGGGGGAAACCACACACACAGAAAAATATACATATATATAATTGAAAAGGGAGAGGAATCCACAATGAAAAGGGTCTAGAGCAGTGGTTCTCAACCTGTGGGTCCCCAGATGTTCCTGGACTGCAACTCCCAGAAACCCCTTCTGGCACAGCGAGTGGTGGAGGCTTCTGGAAGTTGCAGTCCAGGAACATCTGGGGACCCCACACAGGTTGAGAACCACTGGTCTAGAATGCCTGGCATTTGCTCAGTGGAAAAGGGCAGGCAAAAAACACCCTGTAAGACACTAGTCCCATCCTGAAAGTAATTACTGGGTTATTATTTTGCTGACCGTCTACATCACTGTCAAAAATAGAGAAAGAGGGAGAAGAAAACCTTACAAGATTTTCCAGTCTACTTATTTTATTTTATTGGCAGATTATTCTAAGAATGCGTCTTTAGCTTCATCTCCAAAGAAGACAGTCAGAGATGGAAGGAGCGGAGAGAGAAGAGCAGGGAACACCACCAAAAAAGACCCTGGAATTTTTTTCTTTTAAGTGGATTTTCTGGTAAACAAACCGCTTGTTATACGAGCATGCACTGCATCTATATGGTATGGTTTATACACCATATACGTGGTTCGAAGCCTTCCTGTGGATGGTGGAAACTGCAGATAATAGTATGCCTTATACATAGCACAGTCTCTGGTTAGTGGCTATTTCTGGCCATTACACAGTGGAAATGCTTATTTCTGGTTTTGTTCTGTTCATATTTCCAGGCGGTGGGTACGTGGCACCGTGGGTGAGGAATTCCTGCGGCAATGGGGAGCCTCTTGGGCCCTCGGGCCCTTCCTGTGCTTCGCCTCCCCCAGACGTTCCTCTCCCCTTCCGATGCAGGTGTCCATGGAGCTCGAGCAAGGAAAGAACGTGGATTTCTGGAGGGACATGACCATCACTATGGAGGAAGAGATCGCCAAGCTGTGGAAGCTGGAAGCCATCGGGAAAGGGCCCGGTAAGTGGTCTCACTGAACAGTAGGTGGAGCGGGGATACACCTGCAGCTCGCACTCACAGCCTAAACCGAACCGTAACGCTAACTCTGTGCCCCCCCCCCGGTTTCCTACAGGCGAGCGCCAGGAAGGAGTGAACGCCTCGGTCAGCGCTGATGTCCAGTCCGTCTTGAAGGGGAAGACCTACAACCAGCTGTAGATCATCCACCAGGGGATCGAGGGCAAGATTGTGGCCAGAACGCCCAACCTAGATCCACCAGGCTAGTTCGGATATGCAACTACAACAAAAAAGACTCCATCATTCTAAGGGCTTGTTGACGTTTAGGCTAGGGCTGCTACAAGGGGCCTTCCTTGATCCTGCAGGGGCTGGTTTGTGTTGGCTTGGAAGGGGTGATGCCAAGGTAGTCAGGGAAGATCTCATGCCCTCCTATGGCCTTTGGGAAAGACTGCCACAGGGTCAACACTGGGCAAGGCACTTCGTGCGGTGAAACCCGGAGAAGAGGAGGCCTCTAGCACTGTGATTGAGGTCAAAACCAGAGCTGGCACCTTGTGTTTAAAAAATGCTCTTGTATTGCTGTAAAAAACTTCCCGGTGTCTAATGGTGGGTCTTCCCCTTTACGTGCACAAGGAGAGGGAAGAGATTGCAAGACAGGAGGAAAGTATCCTAAAATTCGCCTGTCAAAATACAGGCAGTTGTTTTAAGTGAACACATCGGTCAAGGGGAAAAAATACAATGAATTTTTAGAAATGCTGAGCTGCCAAGGTTTTAACCGGATATCAAAGGGACCTGGCTATAAATGACTGTAACAACGTTGCCTACAATCACACTGCTAATACAGGCTTGGAATTCTCAGGGTTGTGGTCCAAAACATCAGGAGGGCCGAAGTTTGGACATGCCTGGCTTAAATGTACCATGGAGAACAGAGGAAAGATATTCACTTGAGCTCACACAACAAATATTACTCTCTCTGTATATCTATGTTTTTTTAAGAAAAATAAAGCCAAATAAAAAGACAGAAAACCATAGATAATGATTAAAAATCTTTATCAACTCTGCAACTTGTTTCTCTCCTTTTTTATTTTAGCTCTATCTGTCACAGTAACCCCCACCCCATATATATATACCTGTCTCTACTTTCTCTCTCTGTATAAGCATCTCCCACGCCCGTGGCTCTTCTGGCGTGACCCGCAACGTTCCAACAGAGATAATCCAATGCTTTTTTTTTTTTGCATCCAGAAAGATCGGAGCTGCCGTCTGATCCGGATGGGCATCATAATGTTCCAAGACGTTGAGAGTTGTACGTACTTACGTTGTTCCCCGTCTGGCCTTTCCGGGAGGAAATTCAGACTGGTCTGAATTCATTATTCGGAAAATTCTTCTCTCCATTCCGTGTGTCGATATCGTGGCTTCCCGGCTGCTTCAGAAACCAAAATCGCGATCCTGGTGCCTGGTACCCACTCAAGATGTAAAATTTCCAGACATTCTGAGAAAAAAACTGGAAATAAATATTTAAAAAATACCACACACCTTCCCCTTCATTTCCCCCAGCCCCAGTTTTTCTCCAAAGTTGTTCCCAATGGTTACAAAATGTCTGGAAATTGTACCTTTCTAACTTCCAATTTACTGGACAAAAGGAGAACATCCCAGTGTAAGCCTCACTACTCAGTGAGGACTAGCACCTTGGGAAAGAAATGTCTCCAGCGTTTTCAATGGGGCTGAGTTCTTAGTTTCCAACCCTCCTCTTTGTGTGGTATCTTGGAATTAAACCAAGGACACTCACCAACCCACCCGGTCTGCACCCATTTTTGAAGAATCTTACTTTCTGCAGCTCCAGGCAGTTGTCTTTCTGGATCCGCTTGTTCCATGCCTTAAGTTCTTTTTTGGACAGGTGACCGATCCCCTGTTTCTCCAAAGCCTGAAAGAGATGAGGAGGGGGGGACAGAGAACCCGTCAGAGGATCCTTAGCAGGCTTAGAGATTTAAGGATCTGTAAAACATTCGGAGAAGGTGGCTGAAACCAGCCCCTCACGTCTGACCAACAATCTTTGATATTAACTAGAGAGCAAGGCCCAGGGCTCAGCGTGGACAAATGTAA
The DNA here is from genome assembly GCA_029282475.1 of Phrynocephalus forsythii. Lineage (NCBI taxonomy): Eukaryota > Metazoa > Chordata > Lepidosauria > Squamata > Agamidae > Phrynocephalus > Phrynocephalus forsythii. Next base: position 9,696,604 of record JAPFRF010000018.1, read on the forward strand.
ACTGCGCAGAAGGAGTGACAGAATTAGAGACGGTTGTCAAGTGTAAGGAGATGCGTCGCTGGAAACCACAGCCAAGATTGTCGTCCTGATCACCAGGTATGGGTGTGAAAAGCTGGAGAGTGAAGGAAGCTGAGATGGAAATGATTTATTAATTTAAGGTCACTTGTCCATGGGATTGCCATGAGCCAGAGGCAACGAGATGGCTGGGGCAGTGCAAAAACGAAACAATAGTGCCGGAAGATGATGAGACTCCCAGAGTGGGGAAAAGAGAAGCAAGAGACAGTGCTGCAAGATGAGACTCCCAAGGTGGGGGAAAAAGAAGCAAGAGACAGTGCTGGAAGATGAGAAACCCCACACCCCACACTGGGAAAAGAGATTGCGTCTACAGAGGGGTGCCATAAGATGCAACTTGACAGCACATAACAACAAACAGAAGCACCTGAAAACCTGGGACCTCTTACTTGGCCAAGCACCGGGCCCGTTTCTCCTCGGGGTTCTCCAGACCCTTCATCAGCTCCTTCTGCGTCGTCTTCTCCTCTTTCAGCCAAAGGCGCTCCTAGAAGCTTAGCTGCTCACACAGGTTCACCCGGGAGGGCGACGGGAAGGTCACGGACACCAAGGACTGGGACGCTGATTGACTCTGTGCTCAGGGAGCAATCCCGGGATCGTGAGGAGCGCTTTGGGGGTCTTTGGGGTTGACCTTCCCTGCTCTTCTCTCTCCAATTCCTCCATCTCCGGCTGTCTTCCGCGGAGCTGTCCCAAAAGACATATTCTTAGAATAAACCACCAATAAAACAAAACCGATAGACTGGAAAATCTTGCAAGGTTTCCTTCTCTCCCTCTCTCTCTCTCACTTTGACAGTGATGTAGATGGTCAGCAAACTAATAACCCAGTAATCAGTTTCAGGATGGGACTCGTGTCTTACAGGGATGTTTTTGCCTGCCCTTTTCAACAGAGCAAATGCCAGGCACTCTGGACCCTTTTCACCCTGGATTCCTTTCCGTTCTCAATTATATATATATCTTTTCCTGTGTGTGTGTTCCCCCCCCAAACAATAGATTTTTTTGTTTATTAACTTATCAGGTTTTTATCATGCCTTATGTAGCAGCATGCCTCAACAACAACTAGCTAGCTAGACAGGCAGGTGGATACAGTGGATGGATATTCATATGACAAGTTTACTAATTCTTTGTTTCATAAGTTTCAAAAGTGCTGTTCTTCTTTCTTTATCCTTGTACATAAAGTATTCTGCTTCTGCTTATATACCGCCCCATAGCACTTCAAGCACTCTCTGGATAGTTGACAATTTAATTATGCAGCCTACATAGTGAATCTGGATTCAAGAAATGCAACCAACAATTAATCAGTCAATTAATTCAGAAGACACCCTGTCAGACCAGAGCTATGCCTGCATGCAGCAAAGAGCTGACCTACTCAGGCTTATAATTTATATTATAGTTATCTTGATTATGGTTTGTTTTGTTATATAGAACTTTGTTTGTATTTGACTTGTATATATTTACAGTATGTGTTTTATAATTTGAATTCTGCACTTTGTAAACAGCCCAGAGTAGCCTTTGGGCTAGGTGGCTGCTGTATATGAAGCTCATAAATAAATAAAATAATCAAACAAGCAAGCAATTTTCAAACCTAATTCAAACCTAATAAATGCAAAGCTATGGATGTCTTTAGAGTTCCCTTCTTAGTGGTAGTGGAGGAGGGGGCATAGAGGGCCTGGGAAGGATAGGAAGAACCGAAGACAGGGGATACCTTAAAGGCACTCTGCACCATCTTAAAAGCACTTTGCACCAGCTCAGGAGCACCCTTTCCTTCCTTTGACCTAGGTCTGGCTCACAATTAACCCAGCCCCCAAAAAGAAAAAACCTTGGGAACGCAAATATTCCCAAATTGCGGCCCCTCGTATACAAACCGCTTCTTCTCCATGGAAATTTTCGCCTTTTCCTTCTTAAAAAGAAGAAAATTCACTATATAGAAAAAGCAATATAGGTAGGGGAAAAGGGTGCCGCTCTATCCCCGTTGACTCTATGGTACCCGAACTCTATGATCCCCGAGGAAACTCCTACCTTTCCCGCCACCCCCCCTTTATGGACTCACCTCCCATCCCGGTCTCGTCTCCTTCTCCTCCGACTCTCGCTCGATCCGAATCTGGACCGGCTTCTCCTCCGGCGCCGTTCTCGGGACCGGGACCGCGAACCCATGGCCGCTCTAGCTCGGCCCTACCTCTTAGCGACGCGTCACTTCCGGTTTCCCCGATGACGCGCCAAGGGCCTTTCGGACGCGCTCTTTCCGGTTTCCGCGAGTGACGCAACGAAGGGGCCTTGCGGGAATGCGAGGCCATAACCGGACTAACTAAAGCATTGCCTGAACGAATTTTTAAAAACATTATCCATATTTTCACTATATACTTATTAATCCCTCCAGCGGAAGTGTGGTAAAGGCATCAGTGCCACGACGCTCCGTATCTCTAATATGAAACGAGGGGGAAAAACTCAGTTAGCGGAGAGGAAATTTAATTATTGTTCAGGCAATGATAAAGACAGCCTCCCATTCTTTCCTATAGGAAACCAAAGGGCGGTCCAGTGTCTCCCTCCTGTGGCCCAACTGGGCATTGCAGCCTCCCGTTGTTTCCAATGGGGAATTTAAAGGCCGCACCAGTGCTGACATCCTGTGGCCATTTCTGGGAATTGCAGCCTCCCATTATATCTTATGGGAAATCATTGCGGAGTAGATTTGTGACACATAGAGCCAAATTTTTTTGAAGAGAGGGGCGGGAGTAGTGTGACCCATAGAGCTAAAATCAGAAAGAGAGACACGAAGGAATGGTTATGTCCTTACGTGATAATAATTTTAATCATTTTAATAATGTTTAATTATTCTAATACTCACCTTTTTAAGGAGGCGTTTGGCGACCTTTCCACTTAATTTTCTGTTCCCCCCCTCTCTTTTTTGCCGCTTGTGTTATCCCGCTGGAGGGTTTGCCTCCCCTCCTTTTTTACTGCAATCTGTGGATTGGCCTTTTATTGTTTTGTTTTATTTGTTAACCGCCCAGAGTTCCAATTCGGAAGATGGGCGCGATACAACTGTTCTAAATAAATAATAAATAAATACTTTTAATTATTATATGTTTTATATCATATGAGGTGGGGGGTAGTGTGACACATAGAGAAAAAAAAAAAAAAAAAGAGAGAGAGGATGCAGCTTAGGACCGGATAAATTATTTATTATCTATTATTTTGTGTTTTATTTTGCTTTATTGAAATAAATATATTTGAAAAAAACGGAAGTGACGCATCGCAAGGCGGGGTTAATTGTGAGCCAGACCTAGGTCAAAGGAAAGAAAGGGTGCTCCTGAGCTGCTGCAGAGTGCCTTTAAGGCAACCCCCGTCCTCCTCAGCTCCAACCATCCTTCCCAGGCCCTCTATGCCCCTTCCTCCACTACCACTAAGAAGGGAACTCTCAAGTCACCCATAGGTTTGCATTTATTAGATTAATTAGATTAGAAAATAGCTCTATCTATCTATCTATCTATCTATCTATCTATCTAGAGCTTCATATACCACAGCCACCTAGCCCAAAGGCTACTCTGGGCAGTTTACAAAGTGCAGAATACAAATTATAAAACACGTACAGTAAATATATACAAGTCAAATACAAACAAAGTTCTAATGTAACTATAATAAAAATTATAACCCTGACTGGGCCAACCCTTTGCTCTGTCCAGGCATAGCTCTGGTCTGACAGGGTGGCTTCTCAATTAATTGACTGCTTAATTGGTTGGTTGTGTTTCTTGAATCCAGATTCAGTGTGTCGCCTCAACAATTAAATTGTAAAGAACCCAGAGAGTGCTTGAAGTGCAATGGGGCAGTATATAACCAGAAGCAGAACAGTTTACGTACAAGGATCAGGAAAGAAGAACGGCACTTCTGAATATTATGAAACAAAGAATCAATAAAGTTGCCCTATGAAATATCCATCCACTGTATCTACCTAGCTAGCTAGCTAGTTGTTGTGGCATCCTGCTAGATGAGGCCGGATAAAAAACCTGATAAGGAAATAAATAAAAACAAAACATCTACTGTTTGGGGGGGGGGAAACAACACACACAGAAAAATATACATATATATAATTGAAAAGGGAGAGGAATCCACAATGAAAAGGGTCTAGAGAAGTGGTTCTCAACCTGTGGGTCCCCAGATGTTCCTGGACTGCAACTCCCAGAAACCCCTTCCGGCACAGAGAGTGGTGGAGGCTTCTGGGAGTTGCAGTCCAGGAACATCTGGGGACCCACAGGTTGAGAACCACTGGTCTAGAATGCCTGGCATTTGCTCAGTGGAAAAGGGCAGGCAAAAACACCCCTGTAAGACACTAGTCCCATCCTGAAAGTAATTACTGGGTTATTATTTTGCTGACTGTCTACATCACTGTCAAAAATAGAGAAAGAGGGAGAAGAAAACCTTACAAAAGATTTTCCAGTCTACTTATTTTATTTTATTGGCAGATTATTCTAAGAATGCGTCTTTAGCTTCATCTCCAAAGAAGACAGTCAGAGATGGAAGGAGCGGAGAGAGAAGAGCAGGGAACGCCACCTAAAAAGGCCCTAGAATATTTTTCTTTTAAGTGGATTTTCTGGTAAAGAAACTGCTTGTTATACGAGCATGCACTGCATCTATATGGTATGGTTTATACACCATATACTTGGTTCTAAGCCGTCCCGTGGATGGTGGAAACCGCAGATAATAGTATGCCAGATACATAGCACAGTCGCTGGTTAGTGGCTATTTCTGGCCATTACACAGTGGAAATGCTTATTTCTGGGTTTTTCCTGTTCATATTTCCAGGCGGTGGATACGTGGCACCGTGGGTGAGGAATTCCTGCGGCAATGGGGAGCCTCTTGGGCCCTTGCGCCCTTCATGTGCTTCGCCTCCCCCAGACGTTCCTCTCCCCTTCCGTTGCAGGTGTCCATGGAGCTCGAGCAAGGAAAGAACGTGGATTTCTGGAGGGACATGACCATCACTATGGAGGAAGAGATCGCCAAGCTGTGGAAGCCATCGGGAAAGGGCCCGGTAAGTGTTCTCACTGAACAGTAGGTAAAGCGGGGATACACCTGCAGCTCGCACTCACAGCCTAAACCGAACCGTAACGCTAACTCTGTGCCCCCCCCCCCCGGTTTCCTACTGGTGAGCGCCAGGAAGAAGTGAACGCCTCGGTCAGCGCTGATGTCCAGTCCGTCTTGAAGGGGAAGACCTACAACCAGCTGTAGATCATCCACCAGGGGATCGAGGGCAAGATTGTGGCCAGAACGCCCAACCTAGATCCACCAGGCTAGTCTGGATATGCAATAAGAAAGACTGCATAATTCTAAAGGCTTGTTGGCTTTTAGTGGAGGAGGCTAGCGCTGATACAAGGGGCCTTCCTTGATCCTGCAGGGGCTGGTTTGGGTTGGCTTGGAAGCCATGATGCCAAGGGGTTCGGGGAAGTTCTCCTATGGCCTTTGGGAAAGGTGGCGGCAGGGTCAACACTGGGCAAGGCACTTCGTGCGGTGGAGCCCAGAGAAGGGGAGGACAAACTTGGCTACCAGGCGTTCCTCCAGCACTGTGATTTGAGGTCAAATCCAGAGCTAGCACCCTTTGTTTTTTTAAAAATGCTCTTGTGTTGCTCTAAAATAGCATCTCAGTGCCTAATGGCAGGGCTCCCCCTTTACGTGTACAAGGAGAGGGAAGAGATTGCAAGGAAGGAGGAAACTATACCAAAATTAACCTGTCGAAATACAGGCAGTTGTTTTAAACGCGCACATCAGTCAAGGAAAAAGAAATACAATGAATTTTTAGAAATGCTGAGCAGCCAAGGTTTTAAGCAAATCTCAAAAGGCCCTGGCTATAAATGACTGTAACAGTGTGGCCTGCAATCACACTGCTAATTTATAATTTATTTAATCACAGTCACTGGAAAGGGACATTGTACAGACCGTTGCATAGAGCACACACACATTGAGTGCAATTGCTGTTATTAAAGACATTCAGAGAAAAATGTACATACACAATAGTTAGGCTTGGGGAAGTGGGGGGGGGAACCTGGTTAACAGTAAGAGGGGCTTTCCTCCCCTGAGCCTAAATGTACCATGGAAGACAGAGGCAAGATTTTCACTTGAGCTCCGCAAGGGAGAGGAGAGTTCAAAATCGCCTCCTTGCACTGTTCACCCAACAAATATTACTCTCTCGGCATACCTATGTTTTTTTTTAAAAAATTAAAGCCAAATAAAAAGACATAAAACCATAGCTAATGATTAAAAATCTTTATCAAATCAGCACCTGACCAGCACCTTGTGTCTCTCCTTTTGATTTTAGCTCTATGTGTCACACTAACCCCCCACCCCGTATATATATGTCCCTGTCTCTACTCTCTCTGTATAAGCATCTCCCACACCCGTGGCTCTTCAGGCGTGGCGCCGCCATGTTCCAACCAAGATGATCCAATGCTCCCCCTCCCACTGGCATCCCGAAAGATCGGAGCTCCTGGCTGATCCAGAAGGGCGTCATAATGTTCCAAGACGTTGAGAGTTGTACGTACTTACGTTGTTCCCCATCTGGTCTTTGCCGGAGGAAATTCAGACTGGTCTGAATTCCTTATTCGGAAAATTCTTCTCTCCATTCCGTGTGTCGATATCGTGGCTTCCCGGCTGCTTCAGAAACCAAAATCGTGATTCTGGTGCCCGGTACCCACTCAAGATGTAAAATTTCCAGACATTCTGGGGAAAAACTGGAAAGAAATACATATAAAAATACCACACACCTTCCCCTTCATTCTCCCCTGCCCTGGTTTTTCTCCAAAGTTGTTCCCCATGGTTACAAAACGTCTTGAAATTGTACCTTTCTAACTTCCAAACCAACCACTGAAACAAATTTAAGAATGCAAATTTTGAAAAGCATAAAAAGCTACTCCACCGCTTCTCTTCTGACATCGGGAGCGAACAAGGAGTTTGAAATTCTGGGAGACACATTAATATTTCTCTTCCTTTAAACTTTCCTCTCCCCCTGTCATTGCATAATGCTCTCAAGGGGTCCATCCTGGTGATCCATATAAGTCTTAGCCAGCAGCTGATAAATGAATCAGCGGATACCGATCCTGCAGATAAGGGTGATGGTGGTGGTGGTCGCTTTTCCCCTTGGCCCTCTCTGTTTGCGCTCGGCCCCTTGCACCGCTGAGATGCCCACGCGCTCTGAAAGGGAATCCAACCCTTCTTCCCGGGTCGGGGGTGGGGTTGGTTTGTTAGTATCGGCGGGATGTATTATCCGCTGTCCTCCTTCGTCCAGGCCGAAGCAGAGGTGGCCGCTCTGAACCGCCACATCCAGCTGGTGGAGGAGGAGCTGGATTGGGCCCAGGAGCGCTTGGCCACCGCCCTGCAGAAACTGGAGGAGGCCGAAAAGGCAGCGGACGAGAGCAAGAGGTACAGGGTGGGGTTTGGGTTAGGGTTAGGGTTAGGGTTAGGGTTAGACTGTTTTTTGGCTCCAGGCACAGCCCAAGTGAAGGGCAGATCCAAGCATGGGGTCCAACGGGAGTCCTGAATTGGCCGCCGTGCTGAATTGTTGGCGGGGGTGATGGCAGTGGTGGGGAACTGCTTGTCTAGTCGGCCTCCCCCCAAAAATCCTGCCACTGGTTTGGAGCGGCCGGCTGTTGAGCCTCGTCCGGGGAATTCAGAAAGACCTTTTTGTTGTTGTTGTTGTTGTTGTTTGCAGAGGGATGAAGGTGATCGAGAACAGCGCCATGAAAGACGAGGAGAAGATGGAAATCCAAGAGATGCAGCTGAAGGAGGCGAAACACATTGCCGAAGAGGCTGACCGGAAATATGAAGAGGTATGCGAGGGTCATCCTCCAGAATCCAGCAGGCAGGTGGCGCCACAGGGTGCCAGGAGGGTCCGTTTGGACTTGGGTCTTCCTCTCTCAGCCTTAACTCGGACAGGAAATAGTCCTGCGCTCACCGGGCCTCTTGTATCCGCGGGATCGGTATCCGCGGGTTTGTTTCTCCCAAGTCATCCTGGAAACAGTTCCTTTTGAAGACAGACGCTCCATTTTCGGGGCCCAGAGGCCGTCATGTTGGCGATCATCTGCGGTTTTCGGTATCCGCGGGGTGGGGGGCCATCTTGGAGCCAACCGGTGGCTTGATAGACATTCTGTTTTTTTTGTTTTTTGTTATTTTATTGTTTCTTTCCCCATTCACGCAAGCTACTCTGTTTCTCTGCTAAGCAAACAGCGACGCCGTACTCGGATAAAGGGGAACGGCGGACATAGCTGTATATAAACAGAAATAAAACACATCGGGGGCAGTTCAATAACAACAGCAGTGTATTAGAAGTATGTTCGACCCACTCTCGCAGCACAGAAGGAAACTCTTCAATCCCCCACAAATAAAACCAACAACTTCTAACTGTTCCCCCCTAAACAACCCCAAAACGTCCTCAAAAAGCAGGGGAAATCAGGCAAGGTCCTCATTTCGTCCAGCTGACTTTCGGTATGTCGTAATGCTCCGTTAAGGTGTCCAGGTGCCGGTTAAAATCCTAGGAAAAGTAAAAGGGGGCGGGGTGGGGGAGAAATAACGTAAATGGAAAATGAAATGCAGCGACATGATCTTATTTAGGATGATATCCAGGGTCCCCTTCCAGCCTGTTACATCACCACAAACCGCAATACAGGCACAGAAGTCGGATTCACCAAATTGCTATAAAGAGCTCTTCCAGAGAGCTCAGAGACGTTGGGCTGTGGAGGTTGGGAGTTCGAGTCCTCCCCGGGGGGGCCTCCTTGGCAGGGGGCTGGGCTGGATGACCGCCAGGGTCCCCCGATCCCAGCCCTGCAAGTCTTAAGATTTATGATGCAGACCGCAGGAGCTGCGGATACTGCATTCCAAAGGTTGTCAACAGTGGCTGGGCCGCCCCTTCCAAGTGGAAATAAGGTGTTCCCCCGACCAACGCCCCTCTTTGTCCAGCTCCGTGGGACTAAGGCGAGCCCCGGCCTCATCAAAAGTGAAGCACTTACCTCAACCCTCTGCTTGTGGGTTTTGGAAGCTTTCTTCAGGATCCGTTCGATTTGCTATCAAGGAGAAAAGAGACCCCGTTATTTGCAAAGCCGTTCCTCAGGAAGGCAGGGCCCCCAAAGCAGCCGGCTGGTCCTGCTGGAGCTAATTGGGAATTTTTGGGGGGACCTGCCGGGACTCCTAACGAGATCTTCGGAAGAAAGACTCTCGGGCCTGAGAAGAAGTCTCCTTGGTGCACGACGGCCAAATTAGGGCCTCTGTTATCGGCAGGATCTGTATCCACCCCACTCCCACCCCAACCCTCATTCACTTATCGGCTGCCGAAAAACATCCCACGGAGTGTGGTGGTGGGGGATCCTAGTAATAACTGCCCAGAGTTCCCTTTGGGGAAAATGGGTCGCAATATACAAAAAAGAGAAAATAAATAAATAGGAGATTCTCTGCAGATAAAAATGTCATTGATGGGGAGATGAAGAGGACCTTAAGGGTGTTCCTCCCTACTTTAAAAGTATTGGTTATCATCTGGGTTTGGGGGGGGGGTATATTCTGCGGGGTGGAACGGATCTCGGAACGGACCCCGAGGGGCAGGATCCGAGGGTGCCGTTTCCACCTCCAAGCCGGTCAGGACAGGAGGTGCGAAATTCCCGACCGATGGCGCTCCTCCTGCCTCCCTGAGCGTGGCTTGGGGCCACGTGGCCTCTCCTTTCCCAGCCCCAGAGGATGGGTGTGTGTGTGTTGGGGTAGGTGGGTGGAGGAAGACTCCTCTAAGGAATATTTGGGTGTGTGTGTGTGTGTGAGGCCACCGAATGCTAAAACCATGAGAATCGGAAAATGTGGGGGCACCCCTGAGGGCATCCAGTCCAACCCCCCCTTCTGGCTCAAAGCCGCTGCTCGCAAACCCTGACACCCCCACCTCCCTGTCCAGAACCCCACCCTCTTCTCCTGCATCTTCTCGTAGGCCAGCTGGGCGGGGGTCCGCTTGTCCAAGGCCCGCTTCTCCTCCTCTTCCTCCTCCTCCTGTTTTTTGCTGCTCACAATCTGGTCCACGATTTTGCTTTTCTCCTTGTCTTTCTTCTTCTTCCTGCAGAAAAACCAGGGGGAGAGAGAGAGAGAGAGAGAGAGGGAGAGAGAGAGAGACGGTGTGTGTGTGTGTGTGATTGTGGGGTCAAACCCAACACCAGAACACCCCCCCCAAAATGCTCTTTTTAAGAGCCTCTTTCTCCCCCCTTTGCACTTGATAAAAAGCCACTTAAAAGGACTACTTTTTTAAAAGAAACCAGGTATCCACTGTTTCCTTTATCCGCGGGTTAGGGAAACAAGGCGGGGAGGGGGAGAGAGAAAAATCCGAGCTGCACTCTTCCCCAAACCGGCCGCTAGAGGGAGCCCGCGGTGATCGCAGGGCCGTTTGCTGCTACCCGCCGTTGCCAGCATCGGCGAGGCCCTCTCCGCCAACCCTCCCGTCCTTACCAGAATCCGCGGAAAAGAGGGAACTCGCCTGCTCCCCGCCCGAGAGGGTGGACCCCCCTCCTCACCTCTTGGCGGCGGAGGCCCCCCCGGCCCCGCCCTTCAGCCGCAGCGCCCCCCGTTGAACCGCCTCGTACTCCGAAGACATCCTCGGTCGACAGAGAGAAAGGCCAACGGCCAGTAAGGCGTCTTCCGCCCGTAGAAAGGCCACTTCCGGAAGCTACTTCCGCATCGGTGGGCGGGACTTCCGGAGTACAGAGATAGACGGACTTATAGACCCATAATCAGAAAGAGAGACACACACGCAAGAGGCTGATGACTTTCAGCCCATCCACCCTTTCATCTATTTTGCATTTTTAATCCTTATTCTTTGTTGAAATTATTATTATGCATTATTTCGTGCCACGCTTTAAATCTTTTTATTTTGCTTTATTAAAAAAATAGAGATATAAAGTAGAGATGGGGACATATATAAGGGGTGGTGGTGTGATTCATAGAGCCATTATAATAAAGAGAGACAAAATGTGCTGGTTAGGTCTTCGTTTGGTGATGATTTTTAATTATTATCTATTTTTAATTTTGTTTTATGTCTTTCCATTTGGCCACGACTTGCCTTCCCTCTAATATCAAATGAGGGGGAAACTCATAATTGTTTTGCTTTATTTAAAAAATATAGATCTTTAAAGAGAGTAGCTCTATGTTCTAGCCCGGCCCTCCCTCCTTGTGACGCGCTACTTCTGCCTAGCGTGATGACGCGCACGGGGGCCTTTTGGGACAGCGACGCCATGGTAGGGATGTCGAAAGTATTGCCTGATCGATTTTTAAAAATCATTATTAATCTTTTCACTATATACTTATTTTTCCCTCCAGGGAGGTGCGGTAACCCATCAGTGCCACTACGCTCCTTATGTCTAATATGAAATCTCTGTCAGACGGAGAGAAAATTAATTATTTTTCAGGCACTAGTTAAGACAGCTTCCCATTCTTTCCTATGGGAAACCAAAGGCTGGTCCAGTGTCTCCCTCCTGTGGCCACGACTGGCAATTGCAATCTCCCATTCTTTCCAATGGGAGCACAGACAGGGCTATATATATATATGTGTGTGTGTGTGTGTGTGTGGGGGTACATAGAGCCACAAGAAGAAAGAGTGACACTTATTATTATGTATTATTCCTTGTTACGCTTTATGTCTTTTTATTATGCTTTATTAAAAAACATAGAGATATAAAGTAGAGACAGGGAGATATATATATAAAGTATATGGGTTGGCGGTTAGTGTGACACATAGAGCCAAAATCTTAAAGAGAGACACAAGGTGCTGGCTAGGTGCTGATTTGCTAATGATTTTTAATTATTATCTATTGTATTGTGCTGGTTAGGTGCTGATTTGATAATGCCTTTACATTATTATGTATTATTTCATGTTATTTTAATGTATTTTCATTTAGCCACGACTTGCCTTCTCTCTAATATCAAAGGAGGGGAAAACTCACTTAGGCGGAGAGGAAATTAAATATTCTTCAGGGGCTGCTTCATGTCTGCCTCCCATTATTTCCTATGGGAAACCCAAGGGCAATCCAGTGTCTCCCTCCTGTGGACACGCCTGGTAATTGCAGCCTCCCGTTCCTTCCTATGGGAAATCTACAGTAGAGAAAGGAATATATATATGGGGGTGTTAGTGTGGCTCATAGAGCCAAAATCAAGAAGAGAGATACAAGGTGCTCGTTAGGTCCTGCTCTGACAATGATTTTAAATTATTATCTATTGTTTTATGTTATGCTTTATGTGTTTTTATTTGGCTTTATTTAAAAAACATAGATATATAGAGAGAGTAGACATATGTGTGTAGGGTGACAGATAGAGCAAAAATCAAAATGAGAGACGTAAGGTGCTGGTTAGGTGCTGATTTGACAATAATTTTTTTAATTATGTTGTTTTTGTCTTTTTATTTGCCTTTATTTAAAAAATAACCCATAAATATAAAGAGAGAGTAGAGACAGGGACATATATATGGAGTGGGGGGGGAGTAGTGTGACTCATAGAGCCATAATCAGAAAGAGATAGATAGATAGATAGATAGATAGATAGATAGATAGATAGATAGATAGATAGATAGATAGATAGATAGATAGATAGATAGATTTCACTCTGTGCATCCTTACACTTCCACTGTGTGGAACCGGAAATTCAAAGCACGCAGCCACTTTGGCTTTCTCTACAAAAAATAAATTTATTTTGAGACAGCCCTTCCACAACGGCTAAGGCGCCTTTCTCCGCAGAACAGATAAGTGCAATTTCTGGCCCTGGATTTTTCTTCTTTTTAACAAAAAGGAATGTAGACAAGTTTTTCCCAAATCCACCGCTGCATTCCCCCCCCCGACCCTGTCAACGTTTCCCCATCTGTCCCCAATCACACGTCTACAGCGATTCTGACCTGAGCTAAACCTCCCCCCCCCGAATTGAAAGCATCCCAGAGAAAAAAAGAAATCTGATTAAGAAACGTCCAGGTATCTCGCGTGCCCCCCCTCACCAACGAGCGCACGCCCTTGAGCGACCGCCGGCTGCGTCGATGGAGTGGACGAGGCCGCCCTCGGAAGGAGAAGGAAGCTGCTGGTTGAAGTGAGGCCGGGGTTGCTGTTCGTCGGCTACCAAGGGGGTCGGATCCAAGAAAGGGGAAAAGACCCCCCCTCTTTTTTTGCCAGTCGGGCAGGAGAGGCTCACGCCTCCAGGCCGCCATCTTTAGAGAAGGCCACATCGGAAGAAACTGCTTTTCTTTTGCTGCTCGGGGCTGATCCGGACGTTCTGGCTGCTGCCTCGGGGGGTGCCGGTTTCCTAAAGGTGTCGACAAACAGAACGGCAACAATTAGGCTCCCAAGAAGTCCAGAAAAACAATTCCCCCCCCCAGTCAGACTTTAACTCACGAACAAAGTAGGGTGAACGGCAGAACCATCCCAGAAAACCACGTGGCTTTATTTGATTTGATTTTGTTTTTTTTCATTTGACACCATCTGAACACAGGGTCGTTCAGCCGAGACCCCTCGTCCTGCCCTCCATGGTTTTTTTTTAAGCTTTGGTTTTATTTTTGCCAGTTTCAGTTCTATGTTATGTTCTCTGCCCTCTATTTAATTTTGATTTGAGTTTGTTTTGTTTTACTGTCACTTGTATTCATGTCAAGCCGCCCTTACATGGTACTGGAGTCAACCAACCTACCTACCAGCCATCCAAACATCCCATCCCATCTTCCAACCAATCAGCCATCCATCCATCCATTCATTCATTCATCCATCCATCCATCCAATCAACCCTCCCTCTCTTCATCCATCCATCCAACCAACCAACCAACCAACCAACCCTTCCTCTCTTCATCCATCCATCCATCCATCCAATCAACCCTCCCTCTCTTCATCCATCCATCCATCCATCCATCCAATCAACCCTCCCTCTCTTCATCCATCCATCCATCCATCCATCCAACCAACCAACCAACCAATCAACCCTCCCTCTCTTCACCCATCCATCCACCATCCATCCATCCATCCATCCATCCATCCATCCATCCATCCATCCAATCAATCCTTCCTCTCTCCTCCATCCATCCATCCATCCATCCATCCATCCATCCATCCATCCATCCATCCATCCATCCATCCATCCATCCATCCATCCATCTAATCAACCCTCCCTCTCTTCATCCATCCATCCATCCATCAATCCATCCATCCATCCATCCATCCATCCATCCATCCAATCAACCCTCCCTCTCTTCATCCATCCATCCATCCATCCAACCAACCAACCAATCAACCCTCCCTCTCTTCACCCATCCATCCATCCATCCATCCATCCAATCAACCCTCCCTCTCTTCATCCATCCATCCATCCATCCAACCAACCAACCAATCAACCCTCCCTCTCTTCACCCATCCATCCATCCATCCATCCATCCATCCATCCATCCATCCATCCATCCATCCATCCATCCATCCATCCAATCAATCCTTCCTCTCTTCCTCCATCCATCCATCCATCCATCCATCCATCCATCCATCCATCCATCCATCCATCCATCCATCCATCCATCCATCCATCCATCCATCTAATCAACCCTCCCTCTCTTCATCCATCCATCCATCCATCAATCCATCCATCCATCCATCCATCCATCCAATCAACCCTCCCTCTCTTCATCCATCCATCCATCCATCCATCCAACCAACCAATCAACCCTCCCTCTCTTCACCCATCCATCCATCCATCCATCCATCCATCCATCCATCCATCCATCCATCCATCCATCCATCCATCCATCCATCTAATCAACTCTTCATCCATCCATCCATCCATCCATCCATCCATCCATCCATCCATCCATCCATCCATCCATCCATCCATCCATCCATCCATCCATCCAACCAACCAACCAATCAACCCTTCCTCTCTTCCTCCATCCATCCATCCATCCATCCATCCATCCATCCATCCATCCATCCATCCATCCATCCATCCATCCATCCATCCATCCATCCATCCTAGTCTCAAACTCATCACATTCAGCACTACATACAACGTTGGCGGGGGAGGGGGCGTATTGTGGGCCGGTACTGTATCTACCAAACAGTACAGCAAGACTCCTCTATCTGCTGAATCAGTGTCCGCTGATTCGCTTGAAAACAATCGATTAAATTCACCCGAAGTCCTTATTTCCAGGGCGTATTTGCCCAGAACTGGCATGGGGGAGGGAGCCAGAAACCATACCGCGTACGTCGTTGGCTGTTTCCGCGGTTTTCACCATCTGGTCTCCAAATCCACCTGACGGTAAACTTTAGGGACCCGTCGGACGAAAAACACGCTGTATAAGATTTCCAGGCTACTCACCAGTTTCTTGTCCATTTTGGCTTTGATGTCCCTCGCGAGGGTAAAAAAGGCCTAAAAATTGGAAAATGAAATACAAGATTGTTAACAAAAAATTAAAAACCCAACAAAGACAAAAGCCCTTCCGATAAAACCGGCCTCTCTCTCTTGGCTTCCGAAACATAACCTTTGGGAGGATGGTACAAAAGACCCGTCTCTCTGGCACGTTCCTCCAGTAATCTTCACCCACGTCGGGAGACCTGATTTATTTATGTTTACTTATTATTATATTTGTACTCTGCCCATCTGGCCAAAAAAAGAGGCCACTCCGAGAGACTTTCGATGTCATATCGAAGAAGGGGACTGGTTTTGTTTTCCGTGGCTTCAGCGACTAGGACTCGGGGCAATGGTTTCAAACTGCAGGAAAAGAGATTCCGTTTGAACATTAGGAAGAACTTCGTGACGGTTAGAGCTGTCTGCCAGGGGAATAATCTGCTGGCCCAAAGGAGGGTGGTGGAGTCTCCTTCTTTGGAGGTTTTTAAGCAGAGGCTGGGTGGCCATCTGTCGGGGGAACATGGATGGGGGTTCCTGCCGGGCAGGGGGTCAGACTAGATGCCCCTCGAGGTCCCTTCCAACTCTGTGATTCTATGATTCTACGATGTTACACTGTGACCCCCTTAGGATGTGAAACAGGCCATTTCTGCAAAACCTATTTTCAGTATGTCCCTGCCCCCCGTCTCTGCGGGAGGGAGTCAGTTCCCAGCTGTGGATACCGGGAATCGCGGATGGCAACAAACACTGTTTTAATAACGAAGCACGGCGTGGTTTCTGCCTCCCTCTCCTGGCCGGCTCCTTCAACGTCATCTTTAGAAACAGGCAATTCTAACGGGGAGGGGGTGTCTTTCTTTCTTTTTTGGATATTTTTAAGTTTAAGATGTCTCCCCTGTGTGCTCTTGCATGGCTTGGGCGGAAAGAGAAATAGTGGTCCCAAAACCTCTCCAGTACTTACATTTTCTATATTAATGTTTGCCTTTGCGCTGGTCTCCATGAATTTAACTCCAAAACTCATGGCTAGCTGGAGAGGAGAGGGGGGAACAAGGAGGAGGGGAATTCAAATCAGTTCCACAGGTCAGGTCTGGAATTGAGAGTGTCTTTTCTGGACGTGCCCCTCTTCCCGTAAAAGCAAACATTAATCCCAGCTAGAAAAAAAATTGCATTACCAAAACCAGCCACGAGACGGCGACAGAGAACATGCTGGAATACTTGTAAGGGAAGAATACATCGCATGCTCTTTGGTGCCCCCTCGTGGTCAGTTCTGATAATGCACACAATTTCTCCCCCTGGATTTTTCTTTTTTTTCTTTGACTAGACCAGTGATGGCGAACCTTCGGCCCTCCAGATGTTTCGGACCGCAACTCCCACAGTCCTTTGTCCTTGGCCGCCTAGGCTCAGAGAATGCTGGGAGTGGTGGTCCAAAACATCTGGAGTGCCAAAGGTTCGCCCCCACTGGACTAAACTGTCTATACACGGACATGGGGGTCACAAAGAGTCGGTCGCGGCCGTAACGACGCAACACACGCACCCATTTATTTATAGCGATCACCGTTATCTGCAGTTTCCAGTATCTGCGGGGGACATGGCAGCAAATGTCTAGTGGATATGGGGAATCAACCCCCCCCCCCCAGCCAGTGATACTAAAGCACTTCTTGTTTTTTTTTTGAAAAGCTGAGCATGTCTGCATCTGGGCGCATTTTCGTTGCGAACCTTCGAACCTCGAAATGCTAGAAGGACGCCCCCCTCCACACTTTCTCACCTTCTCCCCTTGCTCCTTCGAAACCTGACGCTTATGGTTCATGTCGCATTTATTCCCCAGTATCATTTTTTCCACGTCCGGAGAGGCGTGCTGCAAATATAGAGAGACCTTGGCCTCATTCATAAGCCCCGGCCAGACACCAAGCTCGTCTAGGATGGCGCTTTGTTTAAATAATTAATTTAAACTATTTTTGAAACCCAGCCTCGCTCCTTTAAAAAAGATCCGATTTGTCCTCACTCTGGCCCAAGGAAAACAGTATTAGGCCAGAATGAGAAAGACAAGTCCACAAAGCCATACCGCAAACTCATAAGCAAAGACTTATGGTACAGTAAGACCATTCTTATCCCTAGGATATTGAAAATAATAAACTAAAACAAAACAAAAAAATAACTATTTATAAATACCTATTTACAGTGGACCCTCGTATAACAAATGTTTTGTATAATATAAAATCTGTACAACATAATAAGTTCTGGAGATAGAGGGAAATTTGTTTAACAGAATCATCTATGGGGTGAAACCATACAGGATAAAAATGGTCGCGATTAGGGATTACTCTGTTTTCAATGCCTTCCTATGGGAAATCTGTATACAGGAAAATTTGCTTGACATAATTTCATTTGGAACAATTAATTCCTTTATGCAAGGTACCACTGTATATGTATTTCCAGGGTGCCTTTACCAGAACCGGCCACTTGAGGGAGCCAGAGGCCATGCTCCAGTATATTGAGAGAGCCTTTCCTAGTATAATAGTGTTTGCTATTATCCACAAATTTCAGCATCCGCGGGTTTGGATGTGATTCCCCAGTGGATACAGGGCTCCTGCTGATACTATCTACTAGATCTAGGATTCTGATTACAGGTCCGGAGAGGCGACTTACCTCTTCAATATTTCTGACCCAGTTCTGGATGTTCTCAAAGGATTTTTCATTGGTAATGTCATACACCAGCATGATGCCCTAAAAGAGAGATACACAAACAAAAAAGCCCCCAATCAAGATCAACAATCCTCTTCCTTTACTCTTCCAAAGATTTGAAAAGGAGCATGAAGGAGGACCCCTTTGCCGCTATCCACTGATTCCCTTATCTGCTGCCTGAAGACATGAAACAAAGCCTCCACCCCAAAAAATACAAGTTTATGCAGTATGTACTTCCAACGGTCTGTTTCACAGAACGAGGGGCTCCTAGAGGAAGTCAGGGGCTGTGCAAGATAAGGCATTCGCGACGGCCATGTGTTTCGGCGGCCGCAGGGCGTACTTCGAAACCGTCTCCCTGCGGCCGTCCGAGGTGTGCTGATACACACCGGACCGTTCAGAAAAAGAGCAGATGCCGGAGCGCGCGCTTACCATGGCTCCTCGGTAGTAGGCCGTGGTGATCGTCCGAAACCTTTCCTGCCCCGCTGTGTCCCTGGAGGAAGGAAGCGTGCGAGAGGAGAAGGGGATGAACAGCCAATGGCAATGCCATGGGACACCCTCGTGCCCATGGACTACAACTCCCCCGGGGGAAATCCTGGTCCCAGCAACAGCTGGCGACGAAGGCTTATGGGAGATGTAGTCCAAGAACATCTGGAGGAGGGTTCCCCCCCCCCAGAAGGGAGACCTCGACCGAGGGCGAACGGTAGCGTCTCCCCGAGGCGCCGCCGCCTACCATATCTGCAGTTTGATCTTCTTTCCGTCCAGCTCGATCGTCCGGATTTTAAAATCGATCCCTGCGAAAAGAAGATTTAATGGGATTTAATTCGAGAACCGGGGGGCTTGTTGCCTTGCTTTTAAGAGTTCTGAGCGTGAAGGTAGGCGGAGAGTGATGGTCCAAATGAACCCCCCCTTGGCCATGAGGAACAGAACTGGCAGTGGTGAATTCATTCATTCATTCATTCATTCATTTCATTCATTATTTTATTTTATTTATTCAGGATCGAGTGGCAGCAGCAGCCAAGGAGGGTAGGTTCTGCTTGCAAAGGAACACCTCAGCCTTTCTCAAACGGGGTCTATTTGCTGTAAGTTAATCACGACTTATCAGCTGCAATGAGAAAATCCCAGGATTTGGGGCTCCCCAAAGGTCATCCAGTCCAACCCCCTCCTCCAGTGCAAGAGGTCATCTTCATTCCTGGGGATGAAATAAGATATGTGTGTGTGTTTGTGAAGCCTTGCCTAGAGGGTCAGTCCCTGCTTCCCAAAAAAATCCGCGGTTCCAGGCATCCGCAACCCACCCGCGGATACCGGGGACCGCCGTTACTAGGAAACCTCGGTGTGGGAGCGGGGGGAGGCCGAAGAAGAGAAGCGGAACACACACACACACCGTGGAATGGCAGCCCACGCACGCCCTCTCTCTCCGCCGGTTGAGATGGGCTGCCAGTTGCACAGGGGGTGCCGCGGAAAAGGGGGCAGCGCGGATACGGGGGGAAAGAGAGGCGACGACGCACCGATGGTGGAGATGAAGGTGGCGTTGAAGGCGTCCTCGCTGAAGCGGAAGAGGGCGCAGGTCTTGCCCACCCCGGAGTCGCCGATCAGCAGCAGCTTGAAGAGGTAATCGTAAGCCTTCGCCATCTTCCCTTCTCTTCCTCCATCCTCCTCCTTCAGCCCCGGCCCCGGAGGCAAAAGGAGGACGCCCATTGGTGGATGTGGCCGTCCATCACGTCAGCGCCGGCACCCATTGGCCCAGGCGGCCTCCTCTCTTCCGCCTTGCCTCTCCGGAAGAGCCAGGGAAAATAGCCATTGGTCGCCGCGGGTGCCCGTCTCGGCGTGATCGGCTCCCATTGGCAGAAGGGCGCCCGCCCCTCCTCCAGGAAGAGTTGCGGAGGAAAAAAATACCCATTGGTCAATGAAGCTGTCCGTCTGGGCTTCGCCGGCTCCCATTGGTCCGTGCGAGTCCCCTTTCGTCTTTCTTGACCATTTTAAAAAAATAGGGAAATAGCTATTGGTCGTTTCGCCGGTCCGTCTCAGCGGCGCCGTCTCCCATTGGTCCAAAGAAGGACCCGCCCTCCTTTTTTTCCGGGCACCGCCCAACAGGAAGAGCTGAGTGGGGGGGGAGTTAAAGAAAAACACCCAAACCTCATTGGTCCGTCTGCGGCGAGGAAGACGTCCATTGGCTGAGGTGCGGGGGGGGGGCGGGGCGGGGCGGGCCCGGGGGCGGCTCTCCGAGCGGCGGAAGGAGGGCCAGAGCGGCTTCCGCCCCTGGAGGAAGGCTTCGCCGGAAGTGTAGGCCGCGGAGGACGCCGGCGAGGAAGCCGGAAGTGGTGAAGCGGGGGGGGGGAGAGAGGAGGAGGAGGGGGGTTGCTCTTCGCGGGGAGCGGCGTTGCCAAGGCGGCCCTCGCGATGTCGGCCAGCGCCGTCTACGTGCTGGATCTCAAGGGGAAGGTGAGGAAGGGAGGAAGGAAGGGACGGTGGGGCCTCCTCCAAACGGGGGGGGGAGGACCCGGGGGAGGGGGGTCAGTTTCCCTCCAGGTGTCATCGGACTACAAATCCCATCAACCCCGGCCAGCAGAGGGAGCGGCGGAGGCTTCTGGGAGCGGTAGTCCCAAGAAACATCTGGACGGGGGTGGGGGAAGGAGAAACCCAGAGATTCTGGTCCAGTGCTTTCTCTAGCCCGACCCCCCCCCCAAAAAAATCATTGGGTGTCCTTGGACTACAACTCCCATGAGCCTCCACTGCCCCCACCCCACCCCGGGCTGGCCAGGGTTCATGGGATCTGAAGTCCAATGGCACCTAAATGCGAGGAAAGGGGGAGGGGGGGAGGAAGCCGAGGTTCTCTATAGTGTCCCAACAGTTCCCCAAATGCCTTTGGGACTACAACTCCCAGCACAGCTGGAAGGGCAGGGGCTTCTGGGTGTCGTAGTCCCAAGAACAACCTGGGTTGACCCCAAAAACCCCTGGACTGGCTCTTTAGTTCCCCAGATATTCTTGGACTACAACTCCCACGGGGCCTTTGTTCATGGCCACCACCTCCACTGGCCAGGACCTCTGGGCGTTGTAGTCCCCAGTAGCTCCTGTGGTGGGTTTCAGGTCGGCCTGGAAGCCTATATGGCAGGCATGTCCAAACTTTAGCCCTCCAGATGTTTTGGACCCCCCAAACTCCCACAGTCCTTTGCCACTGGCAGTCTAAGCTTAGAATTCTGGGAGTTGTGGTCCAAAGCATCAGGAGGGCCGAAGTTTGGACATGCCTGCTCTATAGCCTTTCAACACTCTCCTGCCTTCTCCCCCTCGGCCGACCAGGTGCTGATCTGCCGGAACTACCGGGGCGATGTGGACATGTCGGAAGTGGAACACTTCATGCCCATCCTGATGGAGAAGGAGGAGGAAGGGGCCCTGGCGCCCATCCTGGCCCACGGAGGCGTCCGTTTCATGTGGATCAAGCACAACAACCTGTACCGTATCCTTTGCTGAAGCAACCGAGAGAGAGAGAGAGAGAGAGCCCAGCAGGCCCGCTTGAAAACTATGGCAGCGTGGCATGGGTCTCCGGCTCCCGGCGGTGCCCGGTCTTTGTCACAATACCCTGGAAATCTGCATCAATGGGTATTTGATACCTTTTAATTTGTTCTTCTCAGCCAGCGGATAAGCACGTCAGCGGATACCGGTCCCCGCGGATAGGGAGGACCCTGCTGTACCACACAGGAACAAAGTACGCAGACACGTGTTAAAAAAAAAAATCCTTAACACGGTAATCCCAGTGGTGGCTACTTCGAAGAAGAACGCCTCCGTCTCTTTGGTCTTCTCCTTTCTGTACAAGGTCGTTCAGGTGAGCGTGGGGCCCGTCTCTCAGTTCACGCCTTCTGGGTTTCTTCATCCCGATTGGATTCTGCTTGGCGGATGAAAGGCGGCACAGGAAGAGATCTCACGGGTGGTGAAGGGGCAGCAGCCTGCGAATCAGGGGTTGAGGTCTCTAGCTGCGGAGCCAGAGATCTGGAGTTCGAATCCACCCACGGGGGCCTCCTTGCCTGAACTGGATGTTCTCAAGGGTCCCCTCCAGACCCAGGCCTCCGTGGACTTACCCTCCCTTCCTGCCCCCCGTCTTGTTTCAGGTTTTCTCGGAATACTTCAAAGAGCTGGAAGAAGAAAGTATTCGGGACAATTTTGTCATCATCTACGAACTCCTGGACGAGCTGATGGATTTCGGCTACCCTCAGACCACGGACAGCAAAATCTTACAGGAGTAGGTATATCAGGCCTGCGATCCATTTGTCACGATTCCTGCTGGGTCCTTGTCCCCCCTCTCTTTGGCAACGGGTGAGGTCCCCTCTTGAGTCTGGCCTCTGGTTCTAGAAGCAGCACTTCGAGAAAGATGCTGACAAGTCGACACAAGTTCAGAGGAGGGCAACAGAACAGGGATGGACAGCAGTTCCGTCTAGAGGTTGTCTTATTAAAATGTTGATGGTTTTGTTTTGCATTTGATGGCTAGCTCCACCCTGTTTCGACCTGGTTTTTTGGGGGAGGAGGGGGGCTTCTGGGGTCCAGAGATTCACACAGCCCAACTCTGTCGCTGGCTCGCCCTCCAGGTACATCACGCAGGAAGGCCACAAGCTGGAGACGGGCGCCCCGCGCCCCCCGGCCACGGTGACGAACGCGGTGTCCTGGCGGTCGGAAGGGATCAAGTACCGGAAAAACGAAGTTTTCTTGGATGTCATCGAATCCGTGAACCTTTTGGTAAGTGAATGTTTAGTACAGGCGTCTAGAAGCCAAATAAATGCATATTTTTGGGGGCAGGGGGTGCCGTTTAACAATCCAGGTACCAGGAAAAGTTAAATAAAAGGTGATCTGGCGCCAGAGGCACAGGGCATGACGTACTCGCTTCCTTCCCATTTAAACTGCATGCTACTGTTAGGAATTTATAACGATGAGAAAAAAATTATTATAAGCATTAACAGACCCAAATGTGCTGAGATACATAAAGGTCTCAGTGACCTGGCAAGACTTGGCATAAGCGCACATTGCGGGGGTGTCATTTTGCTGAGAACAACATTGGGCGGTTAGCCAGGAATAAGGAACCAACTTGAACTATCAAACAAACTGGGAAATAGGGTCAAGTCATTTTGGCTTTAATGGCCAAATGGCTGTAAGCCAAGAACATGTGCCAATGAACAGGCCCGTGCAGGTACGTGTGGGCATGTGAAGGGGCACACAAAATACGCAAGTCTTGAGATCATACAGACCATACAGAGAGTATATAAATCATGGGAAACCATTTGAACTCTGTCCAGGCCAGCAGGGCGTGATCTGTACAATGGATCACCCAAGCCGCTCTGAACCCTTAAGCAACAGGCTGAAGAATTCATACTAATCATATCTATGTTCTGTGTACTGCTGGCTTGCTAATTACTTTCTGTATTTCTGTAGTCCTGTCTATGTCTAATAAAACCCTTGCTATACAACTAACTCTCATCGTGGCAATTTTTCAAGAACCACCAAAACTTATCAGATGGTGCATTGGCAATATTTTTAAGAAACATCTTAAAACTTATCACTACAAATCCTTGGCAAAGTTCCTTCTTTGAGACTTCTTATTTGGCCTTTGACCGGCATCGGTTTCTGCCCCGACGTCTAGGTGAGCGCCAACGGGAACGTGCTACGAAGCGAGATTGTGGGGTCCATCAAGATGAGGGTGTTCCTTTCCGGCATGCCAGAGCTCCGCCTTGGCTTAAACGACAAAGTCCTTTTTGATAACACTGGCCGTGAGTATATCAGTGGCGGTTATCACACACACACACCGGGGGTGTCCTTTTGCCCACCTGCCTCCCTCTCCTCTGGAGAGCTGGTACGGCCAGAGTCTGGGGAGTCTTGCCTCGGCCTGGCGCATCCTGGATCAGGTTCAGGGCTTTTTTGGGGGGGGGTTGCTGCTCCTATCCAAAGCGGCCACCCACCCTGAACCTCCAGATCCTCACAGGCTGTGACGGCAGAACCGAGGGACACCCTCGGCGAGGCGCAAAGACTCCTCCCGGTGGCGTCCGGGAACCCAAATCTTGAAAGAAAAAAGACGGCCGAGGCCGTTCCTGGTCCTTGGGACGATCGCCCGGGCGTGCAGACACCCCTGGCGTTTACAACGGCCCACATTGTGACCTTCTCTCCTGGCATTTCCTTCCTCGCCCCCCCCCC
Organism: Phrynocephalus forsythii; assembly: GCA_029282475.1. NCBI lineage: Eukaryota > Metazoa > Chordata > Lepidosauria > Squamata > Agamidae > Phrynocephalus > Phrynocephalus forsythii. The sequence goes on from JAPFRF010000018.1 coordinate 9,720,865, forward strand.
TCCACAAACTTGCAGGTGGGAAGAGCAAATCCGTGGAACTGGAAGATGTGAAGTTCCACCAGTGCGTGCGTCTCTCCCGCTTTGAGAACGACCGGACCATTTCGTTCATTCCTCCGGATGGAGAATTTGAACTCATGTCCTACCGCCTGAACACCCACGTATGTTCCTCTGAGCCCAGCATGTCAGAGCAACTATCTTTATCTATCTATCTATCTATCTATCTATCTATCTATCTATCTATCTATCTATCTATCTATCTATCTATCTATCTATCTATCTATCCCTTCCTCCTTTCCTTCCTATCTATCTATCTTCCTTTCTCATCTATCTACCTAATCTATTTCTTCCTTTCTAATTTCTCTCTTCCTTCCTTCCTTATCTATCTGTCTGTCTGTCTGTCTGTTTCTTCCCTCTTGCAGGTGAAGCCTCTGATCTGGATTGAATCGGTCATCGAAAAGCATTCTCACAGTCGGATTGAGTACATGATTAAGGTGAGTTGAGTCCAGGGCCGGTGGCTGGGACACGAGGTAGCCGCCTGGTCTCAGATCGCTGCCTCGAACCAAGGAGGTCAGACTGGATGGCCTCACAGCCTCGCCTTCCAACTCCATCCTTGAGTTATAGGACCCCCGTGGCACAGCGGTGAAACGCCTGTGCTGCAGCTAAAACTGTCCTCACGACCCGGGGGTTCAATCCCAGGTAGCAGCCGGCTCATGGCTGACTCATCCTTCCGAGGTGGGTAAAATGAGTCCACAGCTTGCTTTTTTGGGGGTGGGGTGGGGGGCGTGCAATGTGTAGCCTGCATCCTGCAATTCAGGCATCTCCAGACTTCAGCCCTCCTGAGGTTTTGCACCGCAACTCCCAGAATCCTAAGCTTAGATTGCCAATGACAAAGGGACTGTGGGAGTTGCCGTCCAAAACATCTGGAGGGGATGAAATTTCAACATGCCTGCTGTAATTAAAACGGCAAACCGCCCAGAGATGACGTGAAGTGGTATGGGGTGGCACATAAGCTCTGCTTTTTGCTTTTCTGCTTTGGCCGGACGTTCCTCAGGCCAAGAGCCAGTTCAAGCGCCGGTCGACGGCCAACAACGTGGAGATCCACATCCCGGTCCCCAACGACGCCGACTCGCCCAAGTTCAAAACCACCGTCGGGAGCGTCAAGTGGGTGCCCGAGAACAGCGCCATCGTGTGGTCTATCAAGTCCTTCCCGGTGTGTGTGTGTGTGTGTGTGTGTGTGTGTGTGTGTGTGTGTGTGTGTGTGTGTGTGTGTGTGTGTGTGTGTGTGTGTGTGTGTGTGTGTGTGTGTGTGTTTGCTTCAGGGCTGGGGGGGGGGAGGCTAAAAGGCGACCTCGGATGACCTCCCGCTTCCCCGCAGGGAGGGAAGGAATACCTGATGCGGGCTCATTTCGGGCTCCCCAGCGTAGAAGCGGAAGACAAAGAAGGGAAACCTCCCATCAGCGTCAAGTTTGAAATCCCGTACTTCACCACTTCCGGGATCCAGGTGAGTCGGGTCCGTTAAACCCCCAGGGTTTGGGACGACTTGTTTCCCCCCTCCCTCCACTGGTTTTGAACATATAAGAGCATAAGAACCTAAGAAGAGCCCCTGCTGGATCAGGCCAAAGGCCCATCTAGTCCAGCTTCCTGGATCTCACAGTGGCCCCACCAGATGCCTCTGGGAGCGCATGAGACTCCATCTCTGTCTCCTGATACACCAGTCCCCTGCCTCTGGCCCTGGAAGGAGCCCGGTTTTAAGCCTGGAGATGACACACATCTCCGTCATGGTTTGTCACCTGAGACAGACTTTTCCTCCAGGAATCGGTCCAGTCCCCTTTGGAAGGCATCCAGGCCAGATGCCATCACCCCATCCTGTGGCAGGGACTTCCACCGACTAACAACGCGCTGGGTGAAAAATATTTTCTTTTATCTGTTCTTACTCTCCCAGCCCTCAATTGGAGTGGATGTCCCCTAGTTCTGGTATTTTGTGAGAGGAGAAGAGCATCCCTCTATCCACTTGACTCATGCCCTGCATTATTTTGTACATCTCAATCCTATCCCCCCTCAGACGCCTTTTTTCCAGACTAAAGAGCCCCAGATGTTTTAGCTTTTTCTCATAAGGTGGTTCTAGGAGCACCCTGAAACCTCTAAAAACATTAAAAGAGGAGGATAAAAACCAAACAACCTAGAAATACAGTAATACCTCGTTAAGATGAATGCCCCTTAAGACAAAAAAAAAATCGTAAGACGAATGAGATGTCCACAAATAGGAAAAACTTCGTATGACGAATTTTCCTAACCTTCGCAAGACGAATTCTGTGCCTTCCTGTGGGAAACCGCATTAAACCGTGTTGCGTCGGACGAATTTCCGTAGGGCGAATTGACCCGTAGAACGAATTACATTCGTCTTCAGAGGTACCACTGTATACGTATTTCCAGGGTGTCTTCACCAGACCAGAACCAGAGACCGTGGAATGGAGACCGTTTTCCAGGGGTTGTATTTTTATTGATTGATTTATTTTTTTGCGGGAGCGTGGAACCATTCTTTTAGGCCATGGAGGAAAAGAATCAGCGGATATTGGTCCTGCGGATAGTGGAGAACTAAACCCGTGTTGTTGTTTTTTAAACTCCACTCTCAGAAGCAATAAATTCGGTTCTATACGTTCCCGCCGAACGTGAGCTCGAGTGTCCAGCTCGCGTCCCGTCGATGAGCTGGATTTAAAATGGCCGTTGGGGCTGAACACCCCCTGTCTTCTTCGCTTTAGGTCCGCTATTTAAAGATCATAGAGAAAAGCGGGTATCAGGCCCTGCCCTGGGTGCGCTACATCACCCAGAACGGAGGTACGTCTCCCGAGATCCTTGTTCTGGCTCGCCAGGCTCGGCCGCCGCCCACCCTGTTACTTCCGGTGCTGAGTGATATCGGAGGGGAACGGCGGGGCGGGGCGGTGTGCCTAACCTGGTGGTGGAGGTGTGTGTGGGGGTGGGCGACGCTTCCCTCCCGAGATGGAAGGTTTTCTGAACGGAGGACCAACTTTCGTCGGAACTGGCTGGCCAGCGAGAAGTGTTGTACCTCTGCAAGGTGGATGATAGCCCACAGGGCTGTGGGGAAAAATGTGAATTTTAAGGGGCACACAGAGAAGTTGAGTGTTCAGATCCTGCAAGGTACCGGTCCCCATCTCTTTGGCCCCCGTGAGGCCTCCTCTCGGGTTCCCGTGTCCGGTGATGAGCGGTGCGCTTGAAGGAGGACTCGGACAAGTTGGGGACCAGTTCAGAGTAGACAGGAGACCTCCCTTCGAAGACTTAAAAGTTGGTCCTACCAAGGAGAGGAACTTCCTGACTGTTAGACTAGTACGGCAACAGGACCTGGCACCTTGGGAGGGGGTGAGCGCTCCAGCGCTGTGGCGGCATTCAAGACAATGATCTGGGTCCCTGCCTTGAATGCAGGGGGGATGGACTAGATGGCCTCAGGGTGGACCCTTCGGACTCCATCCTCCTTTTAGAGGTCTCATGAGCTCTGCAGGATCATTCCCCCCCCATATAAACGACCGTTGCGTAGGGATAGAGCCAGAATTGCTGGATTTAAAGCTCCTCCGGTTGATGGCCCAGAAGTTGGGGGTTCGAATCCTTCCACGGGTGCCTCCCTTGGCAGGGGCTGGATTGGATGATCTCGAGAGGGTCCCGTCCTCCTAAGACGACGAGGGCGTGAAGCCTCCTGATTAAAATGCCCTCCTGTTCGGTCCTAGATTACCAGCTGCGGACCCAGTAACCGGAAGGAAGCCGGCCGCCGCGGACGTGAACGGAAACCCCTCCGGATCGGGAAAAGTTTGGTGCGGGCTTGTCGGAAGGCATCGGACTGTGTCCCACGGTTTAGTTTTGTCATTTTTCTCTGCCTTCTTCAGTATTGTTGACGTTAGAGAGTCAGGAAAGAGGAAAAGTTAGACGCTAATGTCGGAGAAAAGCCACCCTGGTCCGTAGATTAGGTTTCTTCTGGAGCCCCCCGCCACGAGACAAACCCCTCTCTCTTGTACCCTAGGTCCTAAAATTACGAAAACGGAAAGAACCCCCCAGATATGTATTTCTATAAATAGCATCCCGGAAAACCTCGTTGGCAGTCTTAGAAACGGCATTCTCCAAGCATGCGGGAACCGTGTTTTGTTTTGTTTTTTTACACGCAAAACGAAAGCCACGGTGACCACCGGGGCAGCGCCAGGCCAGTGGTTTCACAGAGAATGGACCGTGTGTGTGTGTGTGTGTGTGTGTGTGGGACGCACAACGTCGCCACTTGAGAAGCCGCTCTTAAAACAACAATTTCTTTTTCTCCGCTTGGCGACTAGCTGTTCTCTCTTTGGTCGCTCGAGATGTTACATAATGGTTTAGCGATGTCTCTTGCCAATTTTTGTGTGTGTGTGTGTGTGTGTGTGTGTTTCGTTTCCATTCCAAACAGCTGCGTTGCCACTTTTGTGATAACCCCCCCCCCGTGTGTGTGTGTGTGTGCTGGGCAGCTGTAGTGAGCCCGTATATCTCACTTTGGAGCCGACCTCCCGTATCAGCCTCCCTGGTTTCCACATCTGCAGCCTGAAAATTAACTCTTCATTTTTTAAAAAAAAATGCAATGTTAAAAACAAAAAACTAGACATGCGCCTTGTTTGCATCGTTTCCCCACAAATGGCCATTCGAAGAAACCAGGGGGTCCTGTTATGTATTTTGACTGAAGAAAACAGCGGGGGGTCTCTGGCTCCATTTAGTGGCCACTTTTGTTAATACACTGGAAATATGTATTTCTGAGGGGGGGGGAACCACCCTGTAGAGTGTGTTTGTTATTATCTACAGCTTTCCACATCTACAGAGGAGGGGCGTGGAAGTACAATCCCTGTGGATACGGGAGCCCAACTCAAGCTTTGTCGATCGGAGGGGGGAGGGGGGCTGTCAGAAATGTGCGGAAAATGTGTGTTGAAAAACGCAGGCGGTTTGTGAGATTGGACGCGACCCGAAGACGTAAGATCTTGGTTCCCTTCCTTTAACCCACCACCCTCTCTCCTGCCTGCCGACATGTGACATGTGTGCCTGTGAAAAAAGCTGTACCTGTTACCTAAATATCTGTTTTTTAAAAATAAATAAACCGAACATTCCCTGGCTGTGACGTCGAACCCTTTAATCCCGCCTCCGGGGGTTCCAGGATATTTCAGCGAGGTGTTTTGGCTGGCGAAGTTGAGACAGCGAGGATGAGTTCGAGGTGTTTGGCGGAAGAGTGAGCTTTGTTTTAAAAGAAAAAAAGTTGCACTCCCTCCCTCCACGCGCATGCGTGAAGACCCAAACCTAAAAAAGGGCAGAGGCTTTAGCGGAGGGCCCAAGAGATGAGGACGACGAAACCGAAACAACAGACATTCCCCCCAAAAATATATGTAAACCGGGCTGGGCAGACCTTTGGACGACCCCTCGTGATCATGAATTGCTTTTATTGTTTTTGCGCAGTCTGCGTGATTTCCCTAAACACTGTATAGGCCGGGGAGTGGATTTTTAAATGAAAAACTTTCGACCCAACAATTGGGGTAGGGGATTTGACTGCCTCCTTCCTCTCTTAACGGATCGGAGGAATGAGAAGCGGGATTTTCTTGAGAGATCCTCGCTGGGAGCAAATAGGAGCTTTGTATCTGCAGGGGATCAATTCTGAGTCACCCCTTGTGGGTGCTGAAAACTGCGGATAAAAGAGAACATGAACTATAACGTGGGCTCTGCTGCCCTCTAGTGGCCGGGTCTGGTAGATATGTCCTGAAAATACGTGTCTGTCTTTTCATATTTTCAAGACCGTGGGTACGGGTAGTTCACAAGATTTGTTTGTCTCATATGGATGTTGGGTAAAATGGTATCGCCTACAGATTCAAGCATGGGGGCAAACCTTGACTTTTCTGTCCATGGAAACGCGGGGCGGTTACCTCTCTCATGCCTCCTCCGACAATGCCAAGGAAGCTTGGCAGGATTCGATCTGCCAAGTGAAACTGGCAACACCAAACGGGTGCTCTCATAGAGTCAAATACCATACACACCCCATATCGACAGGAGATAGGTTCCAAGGGGGTGGGGGTGTGTGGATACTGAAATCCACAGATAATCATGAATGCCACATATGTAGCATACTCAAGGCCGGGGGGGGGCACATCCCAGAAAAAAAACATTTTAACAAGCGTTACCAGATACCATGCTACGTAAAATATCTTCAGATATGTAACTCCGCGGATACTGAATCCGTGGATACAGGGGTCCTGCTGTATCTTCATTTAAAAAAAAAAACAGTCCCCACCTGGAAATTCCAGGGCAACAACAAATTCTCCGGTGTTTGGAGAACAACCCTTTTATTATTATTATTATCGAAAGGACCCCGCCAACTGAAACCCTACAAAAGTCCCTTGGCACTCCCTTGCCGCTAGGCGAGGGAGGGTGCTCTGAACAAGCCGGCAATGCGAGCTGCCTAAACTTCTGCGCTTCATCCGACCACTCGCGTTTTCCCTTTCCGACGCGCCGGGAATCGGCCAAAGAAAAGGCCACCCGGTGCTAAGTTAGGGCACGTACCTTGGCCACCCTGGAGAGACACTTAGTGCTTCAGCTTTCCCCTCCTCCAGCCACCTCCTCCGGCGCCATCGAGGCCCTTCAGCCAAACGCCTTGCCTTTCGGGGGGGGGGTTTACGCGGTCTCGTACGGTTCCGGAATAAACAGCACACGCCGGACGCACCGGCGCTTGTCCGAACCGGCAGCGTCCGCCCCCTTCAGCAGCCGACTCGGCCATGCCAACAGATTTCGTCCGACGGAAATGTTCCAAACGGAACTGAAGTTCAGCGTCATCTTCTTTTTTATTTTTTTACTCCGCTTCCTTGTTCCGCAGCAACCCAAGGATATGCTTTTCGATCACTTGTTGGACTGGAAGAGGAGAAATTAAATATTTCGTTGGTCGATCCACGCAGGAACGCATTCAGTAGATCCCCTGTATCTGCAGGGGGATCAGTTCTAAGCCCCCATTACAGAGTCTGAAAACTTTATGCTCTTTTTACTAGCCAACGGTGTTCCCCCGCATTCTCTCTCACGGCCAGTTCTGGCCCTGACATCATAAGAAACATAATTTTTTTCGCAACCACAACCCATAGCATCGTCTGTGGCTCCTTCGAGTTGTCGAGTCGGTAGATAAATGTTCCGACTCCGACTCCTAACTCCGACGCTTTTTGTACTTCCGACTCTGACTGCCCGACTCCTCTGTATTAATATGCGAATGTATTTTATACATTCCTTGAACTATTGTCCTTCCATTCCCTTCCCTTATACAAGTGTCTCTAGTCCTGCAAAAAACATGTTTACTTAATCCCTTATCAGTGGGAGGCTAGGTTACCCAGGGGTGCTGTGTAACAGCAGAAACACAACACTAAGGAAAGTATAAGTATTGCCGCTCCTAATTGTGCGTTGCGTGCCATATAGTGAAGCACATGAAAAGCATGCTTCTTCACGGTCACTTAACGTGTTCGTTTTGCGGTTACGGGAGGCACTGCATGCATTGGTCTTTATTCTTACAGTAGAGAAGTCATTAATTATCACTTTTTGTGAATTGGGACATTTAAACTTGCTTTTTTAAAAAAAACTCCAATCTAAATTTAGTAGGAGTCGGAGTCAGAGTCGGTGCATTGTTTGCCAACTTCGACTCCGACTCCAGGTACCCCAAATTTCCTCCGACTCCGACTCCTCCCTGGTGGCCAGTTCGGGGGACTTCATCTCTAAAAATCTATTTTTTAGGGTTGCGTGGATTTCCCCCCCCCCTTTAATATTTTTGTAACGCTTCCAATCCGTGGCTATGTGGGACAGCAAGTATCGATCTTACAGATCCCGGCGTATCCGGCAGGACTAAAATCTCCTCTTCCCAGAATGAGGATTCGGCCCAAAAGAATTTCCCAAAAAAGGATGCCAGGTGCCGCATTCCCCAGGGGACATACGATGCCAAACGGAGCTGTTGGGCGACCACTTTAGAGGCGAGGGCGGCCTGGGGTGACCCCTGCGGGCAACCGAGCCAAGGAGCCGGTGGCCCCAGACGTACCTTTTCTGTGTCCCAAAGCCACCGCGAGGTCCATGGGTGTGTAACCGGAGTCGGCCTCGATCGTAAGGTCAGCCCCTCGAGCTGCGGCGACACGGGAGAAAGACCGAGGTTGGTACCAACAGGCGGCTTGTCAAGGCAGGACGAACCGCGAGGGAGGTGGGTTCCAGTTCCCCATGAACCAGGAAGCGCCCCACCGGGCGTGAGAATACAGCTTCCCGGCGAGATTGAAAATAAAAATGTTCCAACTGACTGTGTTATTTATTGCGTGGGTCTCAGCAGACAACAAGATCTCCAGGTTGCCATTGGGAGAGAAACCGTGTTCTGGTCAAACGCAGAACAAAAAAAAAAACCCGCATGTTTCTGTGGACGTCTGTCTGCCCATCTTATCTATAGCATTCACTCTTATCCAACGGATTTCGGCATCCGCAGGAGTGAGGGGAGGGCTGGCTTAGGGAGCAACTCCCCCCGGGACTTACCCAACAACGCCTCCACGCACTTCACGTGGTTCCCGCGCACGGCGTAGAGAAGGGGCGTCCCTCCGTTCTGTGAAGAGAATTGATAAGACTCAATGGGAGGGTGGCAACGACAAATCTCACTGCGGCCGGCGAGAGGATGCCCACCCGCAAGTAGCTTGACAGGAAAAGACAGGCCGTTCCCTATAAGATCTCCCCTGTATCTGCCAATCCCCTTATCCACGCTCTGGTGACCCCGCTCGTTTGGGTGCGGTAGAACTTCCCCGGACAAGTTCACGGAGAACAAGGGTTTCTCAACGGCTATGATTATCGATGCCTATAAGGACCACCTCCGGGTTGGGGAGAGAGAGAGGCAGGAGATCTCTCAACGCCATTTGCAGGGACTCTCATCAGCAGGTGAAGACATCTGCTGGGGAAGGCCCTGAAGCAAACGGTGAGCCGCTGAGCGAGACAGAACGCTGGACTGGATGAGCTGTGATGGCCTGTCCCAGCAAAGCTGTTCTTCTGTTCTGAAGTTGACCGCCGGTCAAACACTTCTCAACTATCCCTCAAGGAAACCCCACTAGCTGGTACAAATCGGAAGTCGCCCGGTGCCCGCGCCATGGCCTTCTGTCCGGCGGCGCAGAGGTGATACTGCCGCCCCCCAACGGTTCTCGGGGCTGGAGGTTCGATCCCAGCGGGCCGGCCGGGGGTGGGCTCAGCCTCCGATCCTTCCAAAGGCAGGGGGCCCTTCCCGAGTGGGCTGAGAATTACCCAGTCGTACGTGTTGATGTCCACATTCTTCTCCAGAAGCAGCAGCGCTATGTCGGTGTAGCCGCCGGTGGCTGCCAGGGACAAGGCACTCTCCCGCTCTTTGGCCAGGGCGTGGGGGTTGGCTCCCTGCAGGAGAGCACACGCAGGGTGGGCAGGTGGCCTGGGCGTGTGGGGGGGAACCCAGGCCCCCCCTGCTCCTCCCCGCGGCTGGACTCCCCGGCCAGCTTACCCACTCCAGCAGGCTACGGACGGCCTCTATCTCCCCGAACGCCGCCGCCCACATCAACGGGGTGAATCCTCTCTCGTCGGGCCTGTTCAACAGGCTCTCGCCTGCCAACGAGAATTCGGGAAGTGTTTCCTTGCGGAACGAGGCGTCCTCCGCCCAGGACGGGGGGGGGGGATGAAGAGTCTGCAACGGATCGCTTTGCCTAGGAAACGTGCCGCCACATGGCCACGAGACAGCCGGGCGGGTTGTCCGTGTCGCCACGCTAGACTCTCTGGAGAAAGAGAGCCCCCTCTGTCCCTCCATGAAAGCTGGCGCACCCGGGGGGGGGAAACACGCACCTTTGCGTAGATTCTCCTTGAGAAGGGTGAGCTCCCCTTGGGCTGCCAGCTGGTGGACGGACAGGGCTGAGGAGGCGGAAGAAACACAACTTTCGAGCACGAAAATGACTTAAGATGAAAACTGATTTAATGATTCGCTCTGTTCAATTTCAGTCGAGAGGGCCTTTCTCGACAGCCGCTCCGGGGCTTTTGAACTCCCTGCTACTGGAAGCCAGGCCGGGCCCGTCTTTGCTTCGAAAGCCTTTGATCGGCATCGCTTTTTGTTTATCCCTTGTCAGCGTGGACTTGGCTTCCCCCTTTTTAGTACCTGCGTGCTGGCTGTTTCCCGCTTTTTAAAACCCACGGCGGCAGCCTGGTTAAAGAGTTAGCAAGTTGGAAAAAAAATCTCGAATAAATAGATAAGGAAAATAAAGGAATAAAGGCATCCTAAAACGGCCTTGCTCTCCTTGGTTTGAGCGGCCAGTACCGTGTTTCCCCGAAAAGAAGACACTGTCTTATATTTATTTTTTTCTCAAGAAGACACACTAGGGCTTATTTTCAGGGTAGGGCTTATATTGAACAAATGCATAGAAATCCTGCTAGGGCTTATTTTTGGGGGAGGTCTTATTTTTAGGGAAACAGGGTATGGGCAAGAACAGAGAAGCGTAAAGACCGAAGTCTCTTCCACAGGGTCGCCGACGAACAAGTACTTAAAATGCCTTCCAAATTCTCATGCCCTCCCTCGTTTGCCCCTCTGATGAAGACCCTCTGTTCCGCCTCTGTGGATGCACAGATGCCCGCTTCCCACACCATTTTGTCCGCTAGAAAGAGGAGAACTCACTGTCTAAGGTGGCGGGGAGCGCAGAGACTTCGTTCCCTCGCTGGCGATTCGTCAGGGTGGTCGAGAGCTTTGGAATGCCGCCGCCTGCGTTTCCAGGAGGGAGAAAACAAGAATCAGAGGCAAATCCGAGCCAGGAGCTAAGAAATCACGCCGTCATTTTTTTTTCTTTTCTGTACCTCAACATAAATATATAACACAACATAATAGTGTATATCCCCATGGTTTATTTAAATTGATTTTAACATTGTGATCAATTGGTTTTGTTTTACATTTTGTTTGTCTATCTGAATAATATGGATTTTTCTTTGTTGTGAACCGCCCAGAGTTCCTTTGGAAAGTTGGGCGGTCTATAAATATAAATAAATAAGTAAGTAAGTAAGTAATATCTTCTTCTTCATGTCCGCATAGAACGTTGGCGATCAGTAGCCTGAACTGGTTTCTATCTAAATTAAGTAAATGCGTAAAAATATAAATTATGTAACACAGTGGTATCTCATCTTACGAATTTAATCCGTTCCGAATGCATGCTCTTAAGTCGAACTACTCTTAAGTTGGGGTACCTATCTAAATAATTGAAAAAAAAATAAGTTGAAACATGGAAAAAATATTTGTAAGTCAAGCAGACTATATCTAAAATTTGTAAGGTAGCAGTTAAAACGCCAACAGTTTTCTACTCTTAAGTCAAATTGTTCTTAAGTCAAGGTACCACTGTATATAATATTGCACAGTATAATATTGCATGTTGTAATTGTAGTGGACCCCACCACCCAATGGGACAGATGCTAAGAAAAAGAAGACCATTATAATTATATAAAATTATGCAATACATACATTGCAATCGCTATTAGCTTTCCAGCTCCGGGAACTTACCATCGGATGCCTGCATCCCTTCCTCTGACGGGTCATCTTTTCTCTCCGAATAAGAGTACAACTGCACGACCGCGGAGGCGTCCTCGTCTCCATCGCTAGAAGATCCTTCCAAGTCCGTGGCGGACGCGATCTGGGTCATTTTCCCAGCGGTGGCTTCCCTGAGGACATGCCAGCCTGTCCCGAAAGCCTGGGAAATGACAGGGGATTCAGAAACATAACGGAAAACGTTAATGTGGCCTACCTTACAAGGCTGGCGCCAGAGTCCCATAAACAGGCACAGCCAGCGGCCAAGGCTTAGGGGAGTTGTAGTCCATCAACCGCAGTGGCACCCAAAGGGTCTATAGGGGCCAGCAAGGCTCCCAACCTCGGGTGCCCCCCGGCTGTTCCCGGACTACAACTCCCAGGAGCCACCATGATCATCTGTGCTTGGCCAGGGCTTCTGGGAGTTGTAGTCCAAGAACAGGAGGGGTGGCTTAAGGCGCTAAACCAGTCACTCCCAATCCGGGGGTTCACACACACACACACACACACACACACACACACACACACACACACACACACACACACACCTGGCAGGGGTCCTTGGACTACAACCCCCCCCCCAGAAGCCCCCCAGGCAGCACATCGGGGTGGCGGCTGCGGCTGCTGGGATTTGTAGTCCGAGATACCCAAGGTATCCACCCACCCACCCACCCACCCATGTTCGTGGGTGCTACATCTGGGTGTCCCTGGCAAGGGGGTGGCGGCTGCGGCTGCTGGGATTTGTAGTCTGAGATACCCAAGGTATCCACCCATCCACCCAGGTTCGTGGGTGCTACATCTGGGTGTCCCTGGCAAGGGGGTGGCGGCTGCGGCTGCTGGGATTTGTAGTCCGAGATACCCAAGGTATCCACCCACCCACCCAGGTTCGTGGGTGCTACATCTGGGTGTCCCTGGCAAGGGGGTGGCGGCTGCGGCTGCTGGGATTTGTAGTCCGAGATACCCAAGGTATCCACCCACCCACCCAGGTTCGTGGGTGCTACATCTGGGTATCCCTGGCAAGGGGGTGGCGGCTGCGGCTGCTGGGATTTGTAGTCCGAGATACCCAAGGTATCCACCCACCCACCCAGGTTCGTGGGTGCTACATCTGGGTGTCCCTGGCAGGGGGGGGGTCCTTGGACTACAAACCCCAGAAGCCCCCACCCCAGGCAGCACATGATGGGGGTGGCTGGCGGCTGCTGGGATTTGTAGTCCGCGGAACCTGGCCGCGGAGGAGAGACTCCTCATCCTTCCCCTTCCTTCCCCTGGAGAGCCCGAAGGGGCAAGAGCCAAACCGAACTCACCACTAGGCGACGCTGCCCTTTCTCTTCCCCCACCGCCGGAGGGAAAAAGAAAGTAACTTTTCCTCCCGCCGCTAACAAAGCCCCCCTCCCCTCCCCCCGCCCGACGAGCAACTTCCGCCTCCCCAGCATGCACCGCGGAGCCGACGTCACCTAGGACGCGTTCCCGGAAGCGAGCGCTTACCGCGCCACGGGATTGGCTGGCTCCCGGAAAGGGCGGAAGAAGGGCGCCGAAGCCGGACCCCGCCCACCCACCCACCCAGCCCCTCCGTTCCGAGACCGGAAGGGACTTGCTGTCCCGAAAGTGTCCCCCCCTTCCACACACACCCCCCACACGGCCCCCCTCAACTTTGAATGTGGGAGCCCGAGGGGAAACCGAGGACTGGGGGTGGGTGGGCCTGAAAGCGCCTCACATTTTGGGATTTGACCCCCCCCCACAAACACTTCAAAAATTAAAACCTGCTAGGAACGTTTGTTCCTCGGGTGCGGTTTTCACATCGGACCCATTAGGGAGACGTACCGAGTCTCCCGGAAGTGCCTCCGCCGCCGCTTCCGGGGCGTTCCGGAAGATCAGACTTCCTGGTTTGGGCGCCTCCGCCCCCTGTCGGCGGGCGGGCGAAGCGTCGACCATGGAGGAGCCCGAGATGCAGCTGAAGGTGAAGAAAGGTAACGGCGCCGGGGAGTAACGCGTTGACAACTGGGCGCGTTACTAACGCTATCCTCGCCCAACCTCATTATGGGGGAAGTCTAAAAAGGGGGGGGAAGGGGTCGTCGTCCTTGGACTACAACTCCCAGAAGCCCCGGTCCCAACGCAGCCTTCTGGGAGTTGTAGTCCAAGAACATCTGGGGACACCCCCCCCCAGGTAGGGAGGGGACAGACCGGTTAGAGCAGTGATTCCCATCTTGGGGGGGGGAGGGGTTTTCCCCTGCAGGCGATCTTGGACTACAAGTCCCATGAGCCTCTACCACCACCTGCGCTGGGAGTTGTAGTCCAAAGGTATCTTGGGGGGGCACCCCATGTTGGGAGCTGGTGGGCTAGAGCTTTTTTTGGGGGGGGGGTGGGGGGTCACCCTGGGGCTCATGGATGACAAATCCCAGAAGTCCTGGCCAGCCAGCACAACCAATCCCAAAGGCTTCTGGGAGTTGTAGTCCAAGAACATCTGAGGACACCCCCCCAGGTAGGGACAGACTGGTTAGAGCAGTAATTCCCATCTTGGGGGGGTTCCCTGCAGGCGATCTTGGACTACAAGTCCCATGGCCACCACCAGCTGCACTGGGAGTTGTAGTCCAAAATCCCAAAGGCTTCTGAGGGGGAGTTGTGGGGTCCAAGAACATCTGAGGACAATCCCCCAGGAACATCTGGGACAGGGACAGACTGGTTAGAGCAGTGATTCCCATCTTGGGGGGGTTCCCTGCAGGCGATCTTGGATTACAAGTCCCATGAGCCTCTACCACCAGCTGCACTGGGAGTTGTAGTCCAAAGGCATCTTGGGGGTGGGTGGGGACACTTCACATTGGGGGCTGGTGGGCTAGAGCTTTTTGAGGGGTGGGGTGGGTCACCCTGGGGCTCATGGATGACAAATCCCAGAAGTCCTGGCCAACACAGCCAGTCCCAGAGGCTTCTGGGCGTTGTAGTCCAAGAAGATTTCCATCCTGGCGGGGTTGGCAGGTATGAATTAATTATAGAAGAGGTGTGTGGGTGGGGGAAACACACCACATTTTTTTCCCTCCTGTCGTGAAGTGACCGACAAGTTCACGGAGAGCATGTACGTTTTGGCCAACGAACCTTCCGTCGCTTTGTACCGGCTTCAGGAACACGTCAGGAGGTCCCTCCCAGAACTGGCTCAGCACAAGGTCGGTTTTTTTTTTAATTGCCATTCCGAACAGAGAGATGGAAACTGGGTTTAAAAAAGAAGAATTCTTTAAAACGGCCAATAAAACCAGTGAAGTTAAGAGATGACAAGGGGAGGTAGGACCCTCTCTTGCCTTAATTTCTTGAATGGCACACAGAGGACACGATTTCCTGGGATGGCGTGCGGAAAATATGATTTCCTGGCAGGGGATAAAGGTAACGGACGCAGGACTGACCTATTCCCCCCCAAAAAAAACCCCAGGAAAGATCTGTGTGCTTTCTGTCTCTACAGGCTGACATGCAGAGCTGGGAGGAGCAGAGCCAAGGGGCCATTTACACCGTGGAGTACGCCTGCAGGTACATGCGGGCCTGAGAATGTTAAAAACATTGAGAGAGAGAGAAATCTTAGAAATATATACTTCTAAAGATGAAGTTACCGGTTGTCTCGGCTCCTATATTGAGTCCCAAAATTAAACACACACACACAGTGATTGGGGGGGGGGGTGGAATATGGGTTGGTTATCGTGCAGGCCGTCTGCTCTCTAACACTGTCCTTCTGCTCTCTCCTGTTCCAGTGCCATCAAGAACATGAAGGACAGCACCGTCTACTTCAAGAGCATCGAGGGACTCCTCAGGCACGCCACGGCGGTGAAGGATCGGCTGAACGCTGCCAGCCGGTAGCTAAAACCGTCCCGGGGCGCTCCTCCTCCCCCCCGGCCGATTCCTGTAGATGCCCAAGGTGGCCGGCCTGCGGTCTCTGGAGGCAGGGCGGGGTCGTGCTGGCATCCAGATGCAGCTATTTAAACACGACAAAATCAGTATCGCTCCCATTGATCGGAATGCCCAATGAAGCCGGCGCCGGAAGAACAAGTGTTGTCAATGGGTGGGAGTGGGAAAAAAAGCCCGTGGATATGGGGGCCCTGCATTACTTCTTTGTCAAGCAAAAATAAATTCTCTGTCCTCTTATCAGGCCAGGTGGCAGTATGGAATATGTATATACCGTTGCCTATGAAACAAGCGCCCTGAAGCCGGCCTTTCGGGAGAAGGAACGGAAACTGGCATGAGTCGCAGAGCCGTTGATAAGTTCAGGTGGTTCTTTAAAATTGCCACGCTGAGAGTTAGTTATATAGCAAGGGTTTTATTAGACATTCACAGGAATACAGAAATATAGAAAGTATATAGCAAGGCAGCATAGCAAAGCACAGATATGATTAGTATGAATTCTTCAGCCTTTGCTTGAGGGTTCAGAGCTGCCTGGATCGATCCATTGTACAGATCATGCCCTGCTGGTCTGGACAGGGTTCAAATTTCTTCTCATCATTGTTATCTACTCTCTGTATGGTCTGTATGATCTCAGACTGACGTTATCTTGTACGCCCCTTCAGTGCCCGCACGTACCTACACGTGCCTGTTCATTAGCTCATAGCCAGTTAGCCATCAAAGCCAGAATGACCTGACCCAGTTTGTTTGATAGTTCAAGTTGGTTCCTTATTCCTGGCTAACCGCCAAATGTGGTTCTCAGCAAAAGGACACCCCCGCAATGTGCGCTTATGCCAAGTCTTAGAGGATGGGTCACTGAGACCTTATGTTTTCTCAGAGAAATGTGTCTAGCACCCACAGTCGGGTTTGTTAACACTTCAATAATGCTTATAATAATTTTGACTTTTCTCATAAATTCATATCACCGTTTTGAAAACGACGCCTGGAAGACAAAGCTTGGTTTTGTTTTTGTTTTAATTGTTATCAGGCAGCTGCTAGATCGCCTTTTACAGAAATTTTTGCCAGCACTGAAATCACTCAGTGGTTTAGTAGGCTCACTGTATGTTGGTTCTGAGTGGCGCGTGGCGCCCGAATATTCTCAATTCTCTCCTGTTTAAAGGCTCCCTGGAGTGGCAATATGCCTGGGGAAATAATCTTTCGGGCAGCGTCTAACCTTCAATCAGCAGGGCTGGAAGGGACCTCGGGAGGCCATCCAGTCCAGCCCGTGCCAAGGGGAGATTTGAACTCCCAGCCTCTGCCTCCATGGCCACAGACCTAACCCACTGAACTATCCAGCAGTTATACAGGGATGGGGGGAGGGCACTTTTAGGGCCTCTTTCCCAGGCCTCACCTCTCTACCTTGTGGCAGTGAGTTCCGCCTGCCCTGGGCAGGAAGCCAAAACCTTACTAGGTTTCCAAACGTGGCCTCTAGTTTTGGAAGGCTTCACCCAAGATAAAAAACATTCCACCTCACACCAAGGTCGAGTCTTTCCCAGATCCTACGGGTTTCCAGGAAAGGACATTCTTCATTTCCCGGGTGACCCCATTCCACGGTTTCCCGTGCGCTCGCAGGAGGCCAGAATCCGGCGACAGCGTGCCGTGCATCCGGGGGGCGCCGTAGCTCTCTTTCTCCGAAGCCGGGTCGCCGCTCCGGGACGAGCCCAGGTTGCTGGCCGCCGGAGTGCCGTCCGGCGACTTCTGCTCCGCGCCCGGCAGGTACGAGAACTCCCGGTGGATCTCGGGACGTGGCCGGGGAGATGCCACGTTCCTGACGTTGTTGAGGTGCGCTGCTGCCGGGGCCTCGCAGGCCGAGTCGTTCTCGTAGAGGGTGTGCGAGAACTCCCCTTGGCTGCCCCGTGCCGTCCGGGAAGCCCGGATGAGCGCGTGAGTGGCCGTCAGGACCAAGACCACGACTCCGGAGGAGAGGATGCAGGCGCTGGTGATCCCCACCTCGGGTTCAAAAGCGACCAGCATGTACATCGAGAGAGCTGCCATTTAGGAGATAAAAGCAAATGTCTTGGATTTCTGAACCATGCATTCTCTTATCTCATCATCAAATATACGGAAGGATTAATGGTGTGGCCCTATGTCGGTTTTACTAGCCTTAATGCGGCATCTGACTCTGTTCCAAGATATTGCCTTTATGGGGGGGGGGAACCCTTCATCCAGTAGCCTCTCCATATCCACAAGCGATTGGCTCAAAGTTCCCCGCGGATACTGAAAAATGTGGAAAGAGCAAACCCTATTCATTGCATGGTCTCTGGCTCCCTCCAGTGGCCAGGGCTGGTCAATGCATACACCTACAACTTCCTGTGGAGGTTTTAATGGAGTATTCTCAGGTAGCGGATAAGTGAAGTGGCAGATATCGAGTCCGCAGATACACGAGTCCCACTCTCTTGACTTGAGCTTGTTAGAGAAAAGTCAAGGTTTCCTTGAAGATCAGAAATGGCCTTTCAGGTGAAGGGTCTGAGAGATGAAGTTCCCAGAACTGGCCGCAGGAGGGAGACAGAGACCAGGCTATAGATCTTGTTTGCTATTATCTGCATTTTTCAGCATCCGCAAGCAGGGAATAGCTTGGAATGGATAAGGCGCTCCTAGTGGATTGGAGATGAATGCTCCTGGCAGGGAGACAAATAGGGGTGTTCTAGGTGAAGTCTGCACTTCCCCAGAAAGCAAATATGGGGTTAGGGTTAGGGTGCCACCTTGCATCTCAGGAGGGCTGGACCCACTGAGAGGAGGAGGAGGAGAGGAACGTAAGAGACGGTTTAACTCCAAAAAGGAAGCCACTGGGATGAGCTAAGCAAAGCTCATGCAAACCAGAGCTGCTCTGAGCCGGGGAAACGCTTACCCGCAAGGTAGGCCGAGACCCCGCAGCAAAAAAGCCGACGGCGACGTGCCGCACCGGACGGCTCTCCACGAGGAACCACTCACCCCTGCGGGACCGAAGAGGAGAAATCGGAGTTACGGCTTTGGGCACCTCTCAGTATCCGCCGATTCCCTTATCCACGAGTGGGATACATTCTAAGGGGAAATCCTAGGAACTTGGTTCGCTATTATCTGGGTTTTTTAAAAAATAAAAAAATCTTGTTTTGTCCTCCGTACTTTCTCTTAATTTCTCTCGCCCCATCCTGTCTTCTCCTTCACCCCTCTCTCGGCCCGAGGCAAGGCAAGGATGCGCCCCCCCCGTGAAGGTGCCCGGGTGGCCACCAGGCCAGTGGCTGGAAAAAAAAACCCTTTGCCGGACAAGGCTCATTGCCCAAGCCACGGAGGCCTTTCCCTGCACCGTTGGCCGCGAGAACAGAAGGAGCTTTGTTTTCAAGGGGTGGCGGTGGCGGGGGAGAGGCTGGTCGGGGCGGCCACAAACTTTGTTTGCCGAACTTGCGTTGTTGTTGTGAAGGATGGGGGAAAGGGCCCCTCGGGGTGGGGGGGTGGAGAGAGACTATCCAAGGAATTAATTCATCGTGACAGCCGTCCCACTGGTGGACGTGAGCAGGACTTCTAATGAGCCCAGCCCATCCGCATGGAATTTTACTTTGCCCGTTGGCCAACGGCTCGCCATTGCCGTCAGCCTGCATTATAATCGCTCGGCCCCGTTACAGCCGCGATGAATCCCGTTGACCTTCACGGGCCCACGAGGGCATATCCTGACCCTCCATGGGTCCCATGGGTCCAAATCTGCCTTTGGGTCCTTTCGGGGAGAAAAGCCGGGCGGAAATATTTTAAATATATCTAATAAAGGACCCATCCCCGTTTCTTCTGAGGTGGCACAGGGTGCGGCCTCCGAAACGCGAGCTCCAGGCCTCTGTCTCGGCAGGTATCCTGGGACGGTTGCAAAGTCACCCTTGCTGGTCGTCAAACTGGCCTATATCTTGCCATAATCTGCATTGGTTTTCCCCACCAGTGGGGTAACCCATCCGCTGGGGACTTCAGAGGCCCTCTGGGACCACTGCACGGGCCTCCCTGGCTCCCACTTTTTTTGGTGGAGCTTAAAGAGACTCCGGAACGGATCGCCAAACACCAGCTCAGGTTTACGGAGGCCGCGTTTTAACGCTTGGGGAGTCCTCTTTTAGTCTGTTTTAAAACCAAAAAAAAAAATTCCCTTCCAGTTGCATCGCAGCTCACCCTGGGCCCCTGTATCAGGATCAGTGTTGGCAAATCGATGGCACGGGTGCCAAAGGTGGCCCTCGGAGCCCTTTCTGCGGGCACCCCGACATCGCCACTCCACAGCCACCCGGATCCCGGTTAAATGGCTGTCTTGGCCCCTTGCGAAAAATTAGTGGGTTCTGAATCGCCGTTGGGGCGCCCGGTCTCTAAAAGGTTCGCGGCCACTGCCCTATAGACCAGCGGTGGCAAACCTTCGGCAACCCCAGCGGTTTCGGACTACCACTCCCACACTCGGCCACACAGGCTGGGACTTGTGGTCCAAAAGAGCTGGAGTGTGGAAGGTTCCCCACCAACAGTGCCAAGACCCCATCCGCTGGCATGTGTGTGTGGGGGGATGATGGGGGTAGTAGTAGACCCTCCTTCCCCAGCCTGGATCCAAATGGCCACCGATTCTGGCTCGCTCGATCTCATTTTTCTCCCTGCTCCGTCCTGTGAACTCCATTGCCCTCTTTCTTCTCTGTCTCTCTTCCTTCCCTCCCTTCCCCACCTAAATAAATAAAAATTGAAGGGGGTGTCTTCCCTCCTTCGCCCCCAACCTTAAATCTCCCAAGGGGGAGAAATCAAGACACACACACACCCCAAAAAGGAGAGAAGATGGAGAGAGAATCCCCAAAGGCTGTCAAAAAGTCTCCCTGTATTTTGGGTTTTTAAAAAATGTATTCCTTTGTTATTTGTCATGTTATTACATGTTGTAAACCGCCCAGAGTAGCCCTAAGTCTAGATGGGCGGTATAAAAGTAAAATAAATAAATAAATAAATAAATAATAGCCCAAGCCCTCTGGGGAGGTTTTTGGGGGACAGTGCTAAAGAGAGGGATCATGTCCTATTGAAGAGGGAACATGTTTGTTGTCCATGGCTTCAGAGACTAGGATTCGGGAAACGGTTTCAAACTAAAGGAAGAGAGATTCCATTTGAACATTAGGAAGAATTTCATGACAGTTAGAGCTGTTTGGCAGTGGAATAATCTGCTGGCACCAAGGAGGGTGGTGGAGTCTCCTTCTTTGGAGGTTTTTAAGCAGAGGCTGGATGGCCATCTGTCGGGAGTCCTGTGATGGGGGTTCCTGCATGGCAGGGGGTTGGACTAGATGGCCCTTGGAGGTCCCTTCCAACTCTAGGATTCTATGATTCTATGTTTACCCAGCGCTGCCAAAAACCCTTGTTCCTAACGAAAAAGGGAGCCTCATGAGCAATCGGATAGGACAGTGATGGCGAACCTATGGGCACGGGTGCCAAAGGTGGCCCACGGAGCCCTTTCTGTGGACACCCGACATCACCCCTTCATAACCACCTGTACACAGGTTAAATTACTGTATTGGCACTTTGGGGAGGGGGAAAAATAGTGGGTTTTGAATGGCAGTTTGGGCACTCGGTCTCTAAAAGGTTCGCCCAAGGGACATCACTGGGATAGGATATCCCGCGCGAGAGGGGCAGGACGCGGGCGGATTAGAGACTCCCCGCCGGGGCGCAGCTCGCCCAGCTCGCGGCCAAGGATGCCGCGGACTCACCTATCGGCGGGTCCCAGTGAGGCGCCCCCTGGCGGTGCGCCCTGCTCCGCCCCGCAGTAGCCGTGCAAGAGGCTCAGAAGGAGCGCGCTGAGGCTGAGCGCCAAGCAGAGGGCGGCCAGGACGGTGGCGGCGGGCAGGAGGAGGAGGCGGCGGCTCCCGGCGCTTTCGGGGACAGCCCCGGGCCCGGCTCGCCCTCCGCCCTCTGCCCGGATCTGGAAGAGGAGCGTGGCGGCCAAGAGAGCCACCAAGCCGGCCACAGCACCGAAAAGGACCAGCGCGCCCATGGCGCGCACGCCGTAGTTGGAAAGCGGCGCCATGGCCGAGGCGCGCGGATGGCGAGGGACTTTCATGCACCCAAGCCAAGAGGGAGGGAGGGAGGGAAGGAAGGAAGGAAGGAGGCGCCTCCGGCTTGGGGAGGGGGATCCTGGAAAAGGGGTGGGTTGTGGGGGGAGAATAGAAGCAGCCGCGGCTCCCCAGCGCCCCCAAGCGCCTTTGGACGCCGCGCCCGCCCGCGGAACGCCCGGCCACTTGGCCATGCGCCACGCGCCGCGCATGGCGCGCCTCGCCTCCATCGCCTTCCCCACTCCGTCCACCCCCAAAAGGGGAACTTTTCCTCCCCACCCCACCCCCAAATTAATTCGACCCAGCTGTCCAGCCCTCCCCCTCCCCTGTTTTTGTTTGTTTGTTTGTTTCTGATCTCCTTTGTTGTTGTTGTTGTTGTTCTTGCGGGTTTGGTAGCGCAAGAAAACGGACGGGCGACACAAGTTTCGCGGCGCTGCCCCGAATCTGCAAGGAGTGCTTCGAAGCTGAACGGGAGACGGACCTCGATCCCAGCAAGAAGGGTATAAATAAAGAAATAGTCATATTCTCCAAGACGAAATAGCTGCTTGCTCGCTTGGTTTTGTTTGGGAACTGATGCCGGCGAGGCACCGTTTGGTTTTGGTTTTGTTTCCGGACGCGCCCCTCCATCGGCTCCTGCTGTTTGTGGGGAAAGAATCGGATCCTTCGAGCCACTTGCGAGGGAGAGGGGGGGCACAGGAGCTTGGGGAAGGGGGGTGTTCCTCCATCATCTTCGCCAAGAGACGCAGCCCAACTGCAGTGAGTGATGATGATGGTAGTCCAGGGAGGCTGAGCAGGTGACCTGGAATTCCATGATTGTGTTCTCCAAAATCCCAAACTACCCTTCGTTCCCCCCACAAAATCTGAAAGGCACCACACATTCCCCCCAGCGGGATAGATAGATAGATAGATAGACAGAGAAGGAATAGAGAGATTTGTCCAATGAATAGATAGATAGATAGATAGATAGATAGATAGATAGATAGATAGATAGATAGATCCAGATAGAGAAGGAATAGAGAGATTTGTCCAATGAATAGATAGATAGATAGATAGATAGATAGATAGATAGATAGATAGATAGATAGATAGATAGATAGATAGGAAGGAAAGAAGGGATAGATAGATAAAAAGGAAGGAAGGGATAGATAGATAGATAGATAGATAGATAGATAGATAGATAGATAGATAGATAGATAGATAGAGAAGGAATAGAGAGATTTGTCCAATGAATAGATAGATAGATAGATAGATAGATAGATAGATAGATAGATAGATAGACAGAGAAGGAATAGAGAGATTTGTCCAATGAATAGATAGATAGATAGATAGATAGATAGATAGATAGATAGATAGATAGATAGATAGAGAAGGAATAGAGAGATTTGTCCAATGAATAGATAGATAGATAGATAGATAGATAGATATAGATAGATAGATAGATAGATAGATAGATAGATAGGAAGGAAAGAAGGGATAGATAGATAAAAAGGAAGGAAGGGATAGATAGATAGATAGATAGATAGATAGATAGATAGATAGATAGATAGATAGATAGATAGATAGATAGAGAAGGAATAGAGAGATTTGTCCAATGAATAGATAGATAGATAGATAGATAGATAGATAGATAGATAGATAGATAGATAGATAGATAGATAGATAGATAGATAGATAGAGAAGGAATAGAGAGATTTGTCCAATGAATAGATAGATAGATAGATAGATAGATAGATAGATAGATAGATAGATAGATAGATAGATAGATAGATAGATAGATAGATAGAGATTCTTTTACATCAGGGGCGTTGTAAAGATCAGGACAGGTTTTTCTTTCAGGGTGGCCTTTGGTACCCGTACGCTTGACTACAAGAGCTCAATAAATAAACAGCCCGTCTTTTCTCGGGGTTGCACATGTGGGATGGGTGGCCAGCTTTGGGGTGGAGGGGTATAAACCCGACCCCCGGGTGGTGGTGCAGAAGACAAGGTGAGCGCTCTGTCCGTGGTGCTGAACATTTTAATACCATCCAGAGTTTGGCTCAGTACATTTCGGAGAAGATTGGAGCCTTTTCCTGCGACTTCAAGGGAAACGCCGGAGGCTCGGAGTGGTGAACGAGACTGAATGTCCAAAGTGATGTCTCCCTTTATGGGTTTACCCTGTCCTTCCGCAAGCGGGCTGATAACTTTTCTCTTCAGGCAGGTTTTCCCTGGGGGACCGGTGGTGTGCGAGGGTGTTTCGAGGCCTAAATGTGCTTTTTAGTGGTTTTTAAAGTTTGTTTTTAGCATTAGCTTTTGCCTTTTTTATATAAAAAAGTAGCTGTCTAATTCTTTGGGCACGTCATGGTTTGAAGCTGCTAAACCTTGCCCGTTTAATGGACAAGAGTCACCTCGGGTTAATTTTTAGGATAAAGGCTGGGTAAAATATCATTAGATAGATAGATAGATAGATAGATAGATAGATAGATAGATAGATAGATAGATAGATAGATAGATAGATAGATAGATAGATAGATAGATATAGACTGACCAGGAAGGGAGGGAGGGAGGGATAGATAGATAGATAGATAGATAGATAGATAGATAGATAGATAGATAGATAGATAGATAGATAGACTGACAAGGAAGGAAGGAAGGAATGGAGGGTTGGAGGGATAGATAGATAGATGATAGATAGATAGATAGATAGATAGATAGATAGATAGATAGATAGATAGATAGATAGATAGATAGATAGATAGATAGACAGACAGACAGACAGTAAAGAAGAAAGGAATAGACAGATAGATAGATAGATAGATAGATAGATAGATAGATAGATAGATAGATAGATAGATAGATAGATAGATAGATAGATAGATAGATAGATAGAGTCGAAAGCAAGATCTTGGAATAATCTAGACAGATAGTCCCCTGGGACTGCTCTGGCACTTTATCATTTAATAGTGGAGCTATTAAATTTGATTCAGATCCAGAAGGTGCATCTCTCTCTATCTGTCGGAGCCACAAAGCGGATTCCCCGTTGCTGCCGAATCCGCCCCAAAATTATCTGTAGCTTCGATTGAGCGATATTTCCATCTTGCCGCTTGCTTGAAAGAGTCAACAGAGCCTTCCCGCAGCCAAGGAAAGGTGCAGGGTTTTTTTGGCAGATCTGGAAAGTTGCAAGGGCTCTGGAAACCTGGGGGGGGGGGGAACAGAGGGGGCAGGCGGTATTGTGCGGGCCCTGGGGACAGGGTCTCCCCACCCCCACCCCCTCCTCACCCAGACCTCTAAACTTGGGTGCCGTCTGCATCCAGATGTATGTCTCCAAGGCACCCTCCCAATGGCAGTGACATCACGGTGGCTTTCAGGAGTGACCCCTGACCTCGTCTGCTTGTCCTGAATTGAAAGGCTGTCGCCTTCGCCCGTCGTCTGGCATTGTCCCTCCGTTTCCACCCACCCCGATTTTCCCAGGGTCTGCGAGACGCTCACAGACACACACACACTGCCCCCCAACCCGCCCCCCCGACCAGCGGCTCAGATTCGGCGAAGATGCCACGGAAGGCTTTTCCCGTCGGGTCCCGGAGGCTGAGCGGCAAACCCACTGCAGCCGACAACTTCTATTTTAAGAAGGCTTGGGAATTTAAAAAAAAAAACCCATTAAAGTTTCTTTTCTTACCCGTCTGCTCTTCGGAAAAGAAGAAAAGGACCATTCGTTTGGACGAATCGAAGCAAGGATGGCCGGGCGGGATCGGCCTCCGTGGCGAAACTGGGAGCCAAACGGGCCAGCGAGTGAGTGTCGAACTTTTCCAAACTTTATCACACTAGAAGCGCTGATTTCCGTGAAACCGGCCCGTGCACGGGCCAAAAAGCCAGCCGTGAAGGAAATGACGATCTCTTTCTCTCTCTTATTCCCACGACTGGGACATATTTTTAATTTTATTGTACTATTTTGAAACGGAGTGAGTGTTTTTTTTTTTTTTTTGACACTCAGGTGCGGAAAAGTCCCTTCCCGATTTCAGAGGCGAGAGCAGCTGCCGCAAGCTGAAAGGTGAAGGGCAAAGGACGCAGCCCCAAAATAAGCCCAGTTCTGGAAAACAGTGGCTGTCCTGTCTTAATTTATGGTGGCCAAACTTTGCCTCCGTCCTAGAAACAGGTATTATGAAGTAATCTGGATCTCAGGGTCACGGAACGCCTCTCCCAAGTCATCAGCTTTGAAGGCGCTTTGAACGCGCAGAGAGGCGTCAACTCTCAAGATGTAAAATTTCCGGAAATTTGGAAGCCATGCAGGACTTGGAACTTGGTAAGAAAGACTTGGACTTGGGACCTGGACTTGGTAAGAAAGACTTGGGACTATGGACTTGATCCCAAAGACTTGGACTTGGGACTTGGTAAGAAAGACTTGGGAGTTGGGACCTGGTCCCAAAGACTTGGACTTGGGACTTGGTAAGAAAGACTTGGTCCCAAAGACTTAAGAAAGACTTGGGACTATGGACTTGATCCCAAAGACTTGGACTTGGGACTTGGTAAGAAAGACTTGGGACTTGGGACTTGGTCCCAAAGACTTGGACTTGGGACTTGGTAAGAAAGACTTGGTCCCAAAGACTTGGACTTGGGACTTGGTAAGAAAGACTTGGGACTATGGACTTGATCCCAAAGACTTGGACTTGGGACTTGGTAAGAAAGACTTGGGACTTGGGACTTGTTCCCAAAGACTTGGACTTGGTAAGAAAGACTTGGGACTTGGGACTTGGTCCCAAAGACTTGGACTTGGGACTTGGTAAGAAAGACTTGGGACTATGGACTTGATCCCAAGACTTGGACTTGGGACTTGGTAAGAAAGACTTGGGACTTGGGACTTGTTCCCAAAGACTTGGACTTGGGACTTGGTAAGAAAGACTTGGGACTTGGGACTTGGTCCCAAAGACTTGGACTTGGGACTTGGTAAGAAAGACTTGGTCCCAAAGACTTGGACTTGGGACTTGGTAAGAAAGACTTGGGACTTGGTCCCAAAGACTTGGACATGGGACTTGGGACTTGGGATTTGGGACTTGGTACCAAAGACTTGGACTTGGTAAGAAAGACTTGGGACTATGGACTTGATCCCAAAGACTTGGACATGGGACTTGGGACTTGGGATTTGGGACTTGGTACCAAAGACTTGGACTTGGTAAGAAAGACTTGGGACTATGGACTTGATCCCAAAGACTTGGACATGGGACTTGGGACTTGGGATTTGGGACTTGGTACCAAAGACTTGGAGTTGGGTCTTGGACTTGGTAAGGAAGACTTGGGACTTGGGACTTGATACCAAAGACTTGGGACTTGACCCAAAGACGGACTTGGGACTTGGTAAGAAAGACTTGGGACTTGGGACTTGGACCCAAAGTCTTGCTGGAGGCCAAGAGTCTGTTCCTCGCTGGCCATGAACCTACTTGCTCCATTTAGTTTCCGGATGTGATTCCTGGCTTCTCCGTTGAGTTCAAGGGCGACCTCTGTGTTGCCAGCATCCCTCCTGGTCAGTGGACTCGAAGCTCACCACGACTTCACGGAAACACAACCAAGGACCTCCACGCACCCACCTGGCGTGGTACCCACGCACGGCTGCCGGTCAGGGGGTCCCGCTCGCCTTCCCACCACCACTGCCGGGGGTGGGTTTTTCTCTTTGGTTATCTAGCTGTATGAGTGGATGTGGCTTCATAAAGCTAGACAACCGAATCTACAAACCCACCTTAACGCCGCAACGCCGCTGTGTGAGATCCAGGACGCTGGACTAGATGGGCCTTTGGCCTGATCCAGCAGGGCTCTTCTTACGTTCTTAGGTTCTTATAGCGGCGCATCGGGCCAGGCGGCACCTCCCCTCCTCCACATTTTATTTTCGGAAAAGCCCCCACCCCTCCCAAATTTATGCCAAGCTGGGAAAGCAGTGTTGGCTGTCTGGACATACCATCCCCGGGGGTCTCATTGCCTGGGAAGCAGAGGGCAAACGCGAGGGGACAGGCCGGGGTTGAACCCAAACAACCCTTCCCCTCTTTCTCTTGGGGGTGGTGGTGGTGGTCCTGCACCTTCTCCCAGGGTCTTGGGGGCCAAACGCCCCAGGGATGCTCAGCCTCACCCCCCCCCAAACCCGTGATTGCAAACCTCCGATTCTGGATTGCATCCGATTCTGGAGCCACGGGGCTGGGTCTCCAAAGGAACCCACGGGGTTGGAGGGGCCACAGTCCCCAATTCCCACGGCTAAACCCGAAAAGGATGCCGGGGAACCCCAAGCCCGCCAGGCCAGGGGAGCTGATGGGGAAACCGCCATAAATATGATATGGTAATTCCCCCGGAGGTTGACCTCGCCTGTCGGCCCTGGGGAGACAATGGCGGCATTGATCGCCCCCCCCCCCGGGCAGTGGCGAGACGGACCCAGCTGTCCCCCTCCGATGCGGGGTGTGTGGGGTGGAGGCACGGGGCCTCAGCGGCGTTGAGGCCAGGCGTCCATCCCCCCCCCACACCATGCATTATTCACGCCGGGTCCTTTCGCAGTTCGGGGGAAGCGGGCAAAGTTAAACGCGAGACTTGGGGGGGGGGCAGAAAAATGCCGATTGCAACATCTTGCCCAGTGTGTGTGTGGGTGTGGGTGTGAATAAAAGACATTTTTGGGTGAGATATTTATCAGACACCCGGGGTGGAATCGGAGACAGAGGGTCAGACGGAGCCTCCCGGGCTACTGGGTTTCAATCCGTCCTCACTGGGAGGAGGGGGCAGCAACTGGTAAAAATCTCCATAGCCTTTTTAGGTTTGGCTGCTCCCTGGTCTGAAAAGAGGAACAATATTGGAGGATCCTAGAAATTCATATTTTTTAAAGGAGAAGTGACCACAACTGGCCACCAGAGGGAGCCAGAGGCCAAGAGCATCCACTATCTCTATAGTGTTCTTTATTACCCACGTTTATCGGCATCCGCGGGTGGGTTCAGAACTGACCCCCCCTTCTCCTCAGACGTGATTCTTTTTTAAATTCCCTTATTTTAAACATTTATCACACCCGAGATGGACTAAATTGGCTGATTTCTCCCCACCTTCTTCCCCCACAACACCCTTTCTTTCCCCCCAATTGCATGACATTGCCAGAGCTGCAAATGCACAAATAAATAAACCCATTTAAGGTAAACACAGTTTTTAAAAAAATTGCAAGCCCTAAAACTTTCAATAAATAAATAAATAAATAAATAAATAAAATCACAAGCCTTATAACTTTCAATAAATAAATAAATACAATCGCAAGCCCTAAAACTTTCAATAAATAAATAAATAAAATTGCAAGCTCTAAGACTTTCAATAAATAAATAAATAAAATTTGCTATCCCTAAAACTTTCAATAAATAAATAAATAAAATTTGCGAGCCTCAAAACTTCCAATAAATAAATAAAATCGCAAGCCCTAAAACTTTCAATAATTAAATAAATAAAACTGGCAAGCCCTACAGCTTTCAATAAATAAATAAATAAATAAATAAAATTGGCAAGCCCTAAAACTTTCAACAAATAAATAAATAAAAATCTGCAAGCCCTAAACATTCCAATAAATAAATAAAATTGCAAGCCTTAAAACTTTCCATAAATAAAAAAATAAAATTTGCAAGCCCTAAAACTTGAAAGAAGTAAAAAAGAAGAAAACCCTCTCCAAGGGGGGGCATGGGGCGGGGCTAAGGCGCCAGCACTACAAACCCCATAATGCACCACGCCCGCCAGCCTCACCCAGGCGGAAAGGCTTTGGCAAAGGAGGGAGGGACTCGAGAAGCACCGCCTCCCAGCCGGCGCCTCCTGATTGGCTCCCGCACTGTCCATCAACCGCGGAGTCCCTTGCCCCGCCCCCTTTTTGCAAGAGGTTGCAACGTGACTTTGAGCTCCAGTTTTTCTCTTTATATTTATATTTGCATTTATATTTATTTTTATATTTATAATTCCCCCTCCTCCTCCTCCTCTTTGGCTGGAGACCCTTCCCCGGAATGGTGAGTCTGCTTGCACCAGCATTTAAATAGGGGTGGGGGTAGGGGTGGGGGTAAAGGGGTAATCATCATCCTCTTCATCATCCTCTCGGCTCAGCCCCTGCCAAGGAGGTCCCAGAAAAAAAGGGGGGAGGGGGGAATCGAACCCCCCCGTCCCTCTGGCTCCCCAGCCGGAGCCCTAAAAACCCCTGACCTCCATCCTCAATCATCATCATCATCATCATCATCATCATCATCATCATCCTCAATCATCATCTCAGAAGGGCAGACACCCACTTCCTGTCCCTCTCTCAAGGAGCCATCCTGGCGGGGATTCGAACTCTCAATTTCCAGCGGCCCCATCAATTCATCCATCTGTCAATCTATCTGTCAATCAATCCATCCATATTATCAATTCATCTATCAGTCCATCTATCTATCCATCCATCCATCCATCAGCTGGGGCCAGACAGCAGGAGAAGAGTGCCTCTGAGCCTGTGCAGAGTGCCTGCCCCCCCCCTCCAGACACACACTGTGTATTCCAAATCGATCGATCAATCAATCCTTTTATTTTTAGAGAGGTTTACAGCGGGGTGGTGGTGGTGGTGTTTGGGGGGGTCAGTGTCCTGGGTTCGAAACGTGGGGCTGTGGTGGGGTTCCTCCCTCCACCCAACCACCCCACTAGCCTCTGTTTCGAGAGGGGGGCGAGTCCCCTTCCACCCGTTCCCCCAAACCCCACAGGGAAGCTCCGGAGGGTATCGGGTTCCCCGTGGGAGCTTAAAAATAGATCCAGGCGGGCACATCCTGACCTCTTTCTTGCCCGCCTGGATTTTAGTAGAGAAGCTGTTTTGCAACCCGGGAAGCAGAATTCCAACCCCCCTCCCCAACACACACAAATATATATATTTATTTATTTTGATTTTTATACCCCCATGAGCCATCTGGCCCGAAGGCCACCCTTGGTGGGGGTAAAAAAAAATATTCAAAATAAAATAAATTAAATAAATGGACCAACATGACAAAAGGCAAAACAGGGCAGTCCAGAGAGAGAGAGAGAGAGAGAGGATAGAGACCGTAAGCGTCAAAAATCAAAATAACATTGGCGTAGACATGAATTGTACCAAAAAAATCATCTAATACAACCAGGAACAAAACAAGACCACCACCCCCTTAAAAAATTAAATTAAAATCAAACCTGCTGGTCGCCAAACAGGTCAAAATACTGTAGCAGTGAGATGGTGAATGGGGAGGAGGGGGTCAGATTGGATGCCCTCGCGGGACCCTGACCTGAGTTCTCCATTCTTTGCGTCTCCTGAGGCTTCTCCGGGTGGACGACGGCGTCTCGGTGACCGGCCGGGGTGTGGGTGGCGGGGTGGGGATTGGGGTCCGGGGCGGATGGTCCATCCAGCGGCACTTGAACCCCACCCCACCCCTCACCCCCAGCTGGTTCTCTTTTCTCCCCCTCGGCAGGCGGTGATGGGGGTCCAGCTCGTGGTCTCCCTTTTCGTGGCCAGCGTGATGCAGAAGATGGCCCCCCACTGGTCCTTCGCCCGGTGGCTGCTCTGCAACGGAAGGTACGGGGTCCTTTTGGGAAGGGGGGCACCCCTCTCGTCCACCAGAATGCCCCGTGCCATCCCCAGACCACCCCCCTCCCCAGACCCCTTGGGAATCATCCCCAAGCTTCCTCTTAGTGTGGATACTGAAAACCGTGGATAATTGCAAACCCTCAGTATTAATGACAAACGGTGCCTGTGGCATGGGTCTCTGGGTTTCTCCAGTGACCACTTCTGGTCACTTCACCTTTAGAGATACATATCGGGGGGGAGGGATTTTGTTTGTTTGTTCTAATAATTTTCATGTGTTCAAATCAACAAAGAAAAGGTGCCCCCCCCATTATTCTATCATAGAATAAAGGGGTTTATTTTTATTATTATTATTATTATTATTATTATTATTATTATTATTATTATTATTATTATTATTATTATTATTATTATTATTTGGCTTCCTGCAGTTTCGAAGGGGGAGGGAAACGAACAGAAATGAGGGATCTGCAGATTTCCCAAGGATTTCTGAGCCGAACGAAGATATAATTTCTTTGTCTTAAGTAGAGGCCTTGTACAGTAGGACCCCTGCGTCCGATGATTCATTAACCACTGATTCAGTTATCCACGGTTGGCAGGGGGGAAAAATAAATAATTCAGCAGCCATGAAGCAAGCTACTCTACTGTCGCAAAACAGCAGGGTTTATTTTTTGCGGGTGGGGTGGGATGGGGTGTTCTCCCTTATCCACAGTTTCCATTATCCGCGGGAAGGATGACGAGAACTCTTTTCCCCCATCTCTCCTCCTCCTCTCCCGGCAGCCTCCGCCGCTACAAGCACCCGTCCGAGGACGAACTCCTGGCCCTCGCCGGCAAGCAGAAGGCGAGAAGCAAACGGGAGAGGTGAGAAGCTCGCGGGCGTGCGGGCATCGTGTCCCGCCCTGGTGGCTCCTGGACCACAAGGGACCTTCAGAGGTCATCCAGTCCATCCCCGGCGTTAAAAAAAACACACACTCCGTTTGGCCCTTCCAGGAGGATCAACGGCGTGACGGACGACAAGCCTTCCACCGTCCCCAGAGATATTGACCTGCGGCTCGAGAGCTGCCCCGTCACCGCCGTGGATGCCCTGGGTAAGGCCGCCCTCCCTCCCTCGTCCTCCGTCGACCGGGGGGGGGGTGTTGCAAGGGAAGGGGATACCCCCCTGCACCAAATGTTTCTTGGAGCAAACAAGTCCCGGTTTTGCACACGTGTGTGTGTGTGTGTGTTTGTGGTCACCTGGGTCCTGCTATCTCCCCTGGACACAAAATGGCCGCCCTTCCGTTCCCTCCTGCAGTGCTGTGCTACTTCCTGGAGTACCAGTGGTACGTGGACTTCGGAGTCTATGCCACCCTCGTCTACCTCTTCACCGAGGCTTACTACTGCCTGCTGGACCCCCAGGCAGAGGTCAACATTCGGGATATTGTGGTGCCTTTTGACCGTGATCTTCTCCGTGTATCCTTCTTGAGCGGGGCCCTTCATGGCCTTTTGGCCGTTTGTGGCTTCAGAGGATGGATCCCCGTGTTCGTTCCTCGCGGCAAGGCGGTCAGGGAGGGTGAGCCCGGCCAGAGGCTCCCCCACCCACCCCACATATGTTCCCCGTGGTTTTGGTGGCCCCAGGGAGGGGCTCCAGACACCTGGGCCACCCGCATGGTTGACCTCGGTGTCAAGCTTGCCCTTGGCTCTGTCGACAGCCACAGGTTGGTTAGGCGGCTTCTGTGAGGTCCTTGAGGCCGCCTCCCCTGCGGATGCTGAGAACCGCGGATAACAGTGAACGCAGTCAAACACTCTCTGTCTCCCGGTCTCTGGCTTCCTCTGGTGGCCAATTTTGGCCGCTTCGTCTTTAGAACAATGTATTTTCTTGCGTCTCACATGCCCCCGCCACGGATAAGCGAATCAGTGGTTACCGATGCCGTGGATAAGGGAGTCCTGCTGCTGCAATTCCACCCTCCCTCTTTCCCACGGCCGGCGTTGCTGCCTGGCGTCTCCCTTACCTCCAAGAAAGGGGTTGAAGCCAGAGGAACCAGGTTTGCTTCTTTAACCTCGGGGACCACCAGCAAAATCTTCTCCATGGTGATGCGCCACTACTTCCGGTCCCCGGAAGGCGGGGAGCGCTCTGTCTGCCTGACCTTTGCCCTCTTCTTCCTCCTGGTGGCCATGCTGGTCCTGGTCGTGCCTGAAAAATACCTTGAGTTCGGCCTCGACGCAGGTGAGTCAGGCTGCCGGCCTTCGGTTTTTTGCCGGCGCGAACCCAAAAGGCCCTTGACCTGTTTCTCCGTTTCTCTCCGCACAGGGCTGGCCAACGTGTACGGGAACTTGGAGCTGTTCTTAAAGGAAGAAGGATGGGAGTGGACGTAAGTAGAGCCTTTCCCAGTTCCCGGTCGTGTTCTCTCCCGGAAAAAGTGGCTGATCGCGTTCGGAAATATCTCTTTTTTTGCCCAAATTCGGGTCGTCCGAAAGTGTGTTCCTCTGGATTTTTCAACCTGTATGAGATGTTCTCTGTCTTTTTTTCCCCCCCCTTTTAGCATCCCCGTGAGTAAGCTGACCCTGAAGCTGGCCCTGGTGGGGTTCTGCTCGTTCATCGGGGCTTGCCTGACTTTCCCGGGACTGCGCTTGGCGCAGACCCACTTGGACGCCCTCAAGATGGCGGCCGACCGGCCGGCGGTCCAGTTGCGTAAATACCACCCATCCTGGGGAAAGCCCGGAGGTGGGGTGGGTGGGTGGTTGAATCTGTTCGCCTTCCGAGGAACAGTTTGTACGTAAGAGCAACATAGTCTGGCCCCGGTATCCGCAGCTTCTAAGCCCTCTCTCTCCCGCGGATACTGAAAAGCGTGGGTGGCGGCAAACGCGACTCTAACAACAGCCATAACTCAAGCTGGGGCTCCCCCAGGTGGCGAGTTCTAATAATGACATCGTATAAATACATCCCTGTGCATCGCTTTGGCCCTGGGTCCTTTTAAAAGCCAGTCCTGGTAACGACAGAATCTCATTTAGATAAACAGTTACCGCCATAAAAAGCGGGACGGTAAATATTGTTTCCTTGCAGCCACGCCGGCCCTGTGGCCACAGACTTGCACAACACTGGCTCTTTGGCTTGGAAACGGAGATGAGCCCCGCCCCCCCTAGAGTCGGACACGACTAGCGCACATGTGTGGCGGTGTGGGGGTGGAACCTTTACCTTTTACCTGGCAATTTCTTTAGTTTTATTTAAAGTATTTCCTCTTTCATTTCCCTCCCCAGAAGGACCCAAATGCATATAGAACGTACTCCTTGAGCGAATGCTATAGGTCCCGGGAGTGACCAGAAAGACATATTTATGGGGTTTATATCTAAATATATTTTCAGGCTGGTGGGTCACAGGGATCAGCGGATTCTGGTCCCCGCGGATAAGGGGACCTCCTGTATTACAAAGAGGCCAGAAGCGGTCGAGATGGGTGGGTGGGTGAGGAACGGAGATCCGGCAGGGGGTGGTCGATGGATGACATTTCCCATCATCCTTCCCCCTGTACCTCAGCTCCTGAGAGCAAAAGTCCCGAACGGGAACTGGGATTGACTGATTGATTGATTGATTGATTGATTGATTGATTGATTGATTGATTGATTGATTGATTGATTTGGCAGGCTCCTCCTCCACGCCAGCTTCCTCTCCCCGTCATCGTCATCCTCCTGTGGGTCAAACCCATTGCCCGGGACCTCGCCCTCAACGCCCCGATGGGAAGGGAAACGGTCCAGATGTAAGTCCCACGCGCTGTTCGTCTGTCTAACTGGGGGCCGGGAGGATAATCTCCCTTTCAGAGCCCCAGCCTGCCGCTTGGCTACGTCCCCCCCTCTTCTCAAATCCTCCGTCCAGTCTGTCGTTGATGCGAGTGCGGTAGGAGCCCCGTCTCTCCCGCTGCCGCCGCCCTGCGGATGCTGAAAAACGCAGATAAGAGCTAACCCGCTCCGTCGGCTGGCCTCTGGTGCTTGCCGTCGGCGTTTACCGGCATCCGGGTGGGCCGGGCAGGCTGGGAACCATCTCCACCAATCCCCCAGCCCTCCTTTTTTGCACTCAACACCTGCCCAGTGCTGTTGTTTTGAACTTTTTTCCAGCATGTCCGACGCCGCCTTCAATTCCGCCCGCCTCTGGACCATCGCGCTGCTGTGCCTCCTACGCCTGGTTGTCGCCCGCTACCACCTCCAGGCCTACTTGAACCTCGCTGAGCGGTGGGTGGAGCAAATGAAGCGCGAAGCCGGCCGGATCACCGTCCTGGAGATCCAGCGGAAGGTATGGACCCGTCCCCCTGGGCCCGACCCCGGGGGGGGGGCGGCTACGATCTACCCCACGCCCCACCTCCGTGGTGGGGATTCTGCGGGCCGTGAGCGTCCTTCTGCGC
Organism: Phrynocephalus forsythii; assembly: GCA_029282475.1. Classification (NCBI taxonomy): domain Eukaryota; kingdom Metazoa; phylum Chordata; class Lepidosauria; order Squamata; family Agamidae; genus Phrynocephalus; species Phrynocephalus forsythii. The sequence goes on from JAPFRF010000018.1 coordinate 9,756,247, forward strand.
CTCCGAGCCAGAACCGACGTCTCGGAGAGCAGCGCTTGCGATACGTTGAGACGTTTCATTCCACCGGCGATTCGAATCCGGGACCCACCCATCCATCCCGAGTCCGCCGCTGTCTCCGCTGCACCGGACGGGATATCCGACCAGTTGGTAGCCGGTGGAAACTCACATTCAGCATTCCCGTCTCTGTTCTTTTCCTCTCTTTTTCTCTCCCCGCCCTCCAGGTCACCAGGATTTTCTGCTACCTAACGGTGGTCAGCTTGCAATACCTGGCTCCGATCCTGCTCACGTTCCATTGCACCCTGCTTCTCAAAACCCTGGGTAAGGAAGACGCTTCCCCAGCCTCCGCCGGAGAGGCGTTTCGGTTTACCCCACGGCCCTGAGATCTGTGGGATTGGGGGGGGGGATCCCACCGCTGCCACCGAGTCGTTCCCTGACGGCCCAAGATATTAAAAGAAATACAGCAGAACCTTGTATAACAAACGGTTTGCAGAACATAAAATCTGTACCACATAAAAAATTCTGCAAGTAGGGGGAAATTTGCATAACAGAGTCGCCTATGGGGCGAATCCGTACCAGATAAAAACGGTCGCGATGCGGGTGACTCCGTTTTCAATGCCTTCTTATGGGAAATTTGTCTAAAGGAAAATTTGCTTAACAGGATTTCATTGGGAACGAATGAATTCCTTTATACAAAGGTGCCACTTGTACAGAATTCTCCATCCGAAGGGACTGGATCTGGTCACTCCAAGGAAAACAGGAGACCGTGCTATGGATTCGTTAGCATCGCCCCTGTTTTCCTGTCCCCACGGGGCTGGTTGGAACCGACTGCATTTTAAATACATTCTTCAGCCAGAATTCGTTGTGGGCAGCATCTATTTTAAATCTAAACTCACCCGAGTCTTTTTGACTTCTGGGAGAGATTTCTTATTTAGGATGGCTGACTCAGAGGACAGCTGGGTAAGAATATTCTTGGGATGGTTGAGGAAGACGAGGGTGGGTCATCCGCCCGCAGCCTTGGGGTGGGGGTGGCGGCGAGATGGGGTGTTGAGAGCAACGGAAAACTGGGCCGCTGTTGTTTGTCCCCCAGATTATTTTGAACTGGGATCCCTGCCTCGAGGAGTGGGTTAGATTGGATGACCTCAGGGGGGCCCCTTCTGAGGTTTCTACGATAACGGCTCTTTTCCCTTGTGATGTCGCAGGGTTTTAATTGGAATTTCTGCTCCTTTCCCCTTCCCCCCACATACACCACCTCTCCTTCCATTTTGCTTTGCCCTTCAAAGGTGAATACTCCTGGGGCTTCTATCCAGAGCCTGCTTTGACCCCCGCAGCCCCCCGGGCCGACCGGACCCCCCAGCGCGCCGAGGGGGACGAGGTCCAGGCCGCCGTGCAGCAGATCACGGGGACGTTGAACGCCCTACGGAGCCTCTTCACCCCTCTTTTCTTCCGGGGCTTTCTGTCCTTCTTCACCTGGTGGGTATCCGCCTGCCAAACGGTCGCCGCCCTCTTCGGACTCTACTTCCACCAACACCTGGCCGCTTCCTAAAACCCGTCGGGGCCTCAGCCGCCGGACAGAGCTCGGGCTTGCTCCGGTCGGGAGCTGACTGGCCATCGCGATGGGACTCGGAGTTTCATCGGCCGCTGAAGGAGGGAGCCGACCTTACCTGCTCCGCTTTGTGGAAGCGCATTGAGGAACCATCAGAAGCTCCACGGGGGACCCTTCCGAGGCTCCCCCTCGTCTCCCGCGGATGCTGAAAACTGTTGATAATCACAAACTCTAATCCATACCCCGGTCCCTGGCTCCCTCTAAGTGCCCCGTTCTAGTAACTTGCATCTTGCAACATCTGTATTTCTTGGGTTTTCCTTCAAATCTTTTTAAAATAATTTTTGGACTTGCGGATAAATGGTGTGTGTGTGTGTGTGTGTGTGTGTGTGTGTGTGTGTGTCCTATGAAGATTGGGTTAGGTTTCTCCAACCACGGGTGTCACGTTTTGTACATTCTCTACGAGGTTGATAATATATTAGAAAACGGATGCTTCTCCATGGCTGGATCCTGTCCCATGTGTCCTTGTGTGTGTACAAGTTGCTGTTATATGGGTCCGTTGCACGGTTGTCTTAGAAATCCACATTTTAAGATTAACCGCACCGTCCGTGGCGGTTCCCCCCCAAATGTTTTCAGAGCACGAAGAACTGAATTTGCAGGTAACGGATCTCGCCAATAAGGGGGAACTCAAACTGGGCTGGGGGAAAAGACATGGGTGTGCATTTTAAGACCTTCCTTGGGGGCTACCCGTCAAGTGCTATGGGGTCCCTCATTGCTCTCTGCCTCCCCCCGCCACCCCATTGTGCTCAACTGCCCTCACCCCATTCCCACAACCCAAATAGGGATGGGGGAGGGAGCTGCAGGCATAAAAAACCAGACCAGTCTGTGGGTTTTTTTTTTTGTTATTCAATACACCTCCGCCCTTGACAGTTTTTTTCCCCCTATACACATTTTATCAGGTGTGTGCCAGGCATCGTTCAAGGGTGACGCCATGGTTCAGCTCTCCCTGCCTGTCCTCCGGTCAAACTCAAGGGCGAGCGCCGGCCGGGCTGGTTGCTATTTTAAGCCCTGCGACGTGCTCCCTGCATGCCAAATGTGGGGCCAACATTCCCCACCGTGGAAGGCAGAGGGAGGGAGGCCAGGGATCCCGTCCTGCACAGTTCCTGCCCCCCCCTCGCCCCTCGAGGTACTGATGCCTCCGGAGAACAATTGCTCCACCACCGGCCGTTCTCCTGTTCTCTTGAACTATTTCTCTCCTGACCGAGAAGGATGGGAGTTGTAGTTGGACTGGCACATGAGGGCAGCCCTACGTTGCCCTTCCTGATATGGTCCCATCATAGCCCCTGGGGGGCGGCCGCATTTCAGGGGACCCTGGAGGGTGCAGGGGCCTTCAAGTGAGACCCAATAACTGCAGAATCCCCGTGGACACTGAAAATTGCGGTTAATAGAGAACACTAGCAACCATTCCATCTATTATAATCTCTGTCTCCCTCCAGTGGCCACTCCTGGTAACTTCCTCTTTAAAAATATATCTTTCCAGGATAACTGTAATCTTTTCAGGCTGGGGGGAATGAGTGAATCAGCTGATACTGATTCCCGTGGATACAGGAGTCTGACAGTAACTAACCTTGTGGCTTGCCCCAACGGCAAGGGCAAGAAACAGCCCTGGGACCATCGTTTTCGGGGAGAGGGAGCATTCGCCTCTTTGGGGGATGAAGGGAGGCCTACATTAAATGCCCACAGAGAGATCCTTTAAGAAAACACACACACACATCAAAGGCCGTACATTGAATTACTTTAAAGGCACCCCAGACACTCCCAGGTGGCTGTCTGAGCATAAAACAAGCATTCCCCCATTTGGGACTACGAAACCCATAAATCCAGGCACTTAAAGGATCCACCTGACATCCTCACCCCACCACCCAATTACACTGAAAGGTTTGCTTCTAAACAAATTTAGGATGTTCACCCCACCGGCTCTACAGCCCCTCTGGTCTACAACGGGCAGAATATTTACCCTCTGTCACGGTGGCTGAAGCTTCTGGCATTTGAAGGCTCGAATCCAGCAGGAGCTCCGTATCCACGGAGCGTCGGTTCCAAGCCGCAGGTACTGAAAAGCGCAGATGATCCATAACTCCGTCTTAATAGCGAAGGCTGTACTGTATATGGTGTGGTCTCTGGTGCCTTCCAGCGGCCAAGTTCCAGTTACGCCCCCCTCTTTAGAAATATAGATGTCTAGGGTTTTTCATTTAAAGATTTATAGACTGCGGATACCGGTCCCGTGGATACAGGGGTCAAAATGCATCTGTAAGGCCAAGAGCACCACCCAGTGTGTGCAAATTACTGGGCGGCGGGGGGGGGGTCACAACACCCACCATCATTCATCCACTTCCCCTATGGTGAGGTTCAGTCTTCCGGACTGCCTGACAGGGTCCCTTTGACCGCAGGAAGGCTCTGAACTCCTGAATACTGTCGTCTTTTAAAAAGTGGTGTTGTTTTATTTTATTATTATTATTGTTCGCGTCACTCCCAAAAAGCAATCATTCTAACACTGCCAGGTTTCGATCATGTTTCCGAGGTCCGGGGAGTGTTCCAGGTTGTGGCACCAACAACTCGGGTCTTCTCCGTACTCAGTCTTTGGTTTGTGTCCTTGATCCGACGCGCTATTCCGGGGAAAGCCATTGTGCAAAAACATTGATCATGGGGGAGAATGACTTGACATCCCGCCTGGTAGATGCCAGGTTTCCAAACGGGTGAGAGGAAGTTTGATCATCCCCCACCTCTCCAATCCAGGGTATGTTCTCTCCCCCCACACACACACACACACACACACACACACACAAAGAAAAACTAAATAAAAGCCACGAGACACGGGGGGCGACCACGTGAAGGCCCCGTAACATTTGGCAAGAGCTGGCTTCCAAGACTGAAGACCGCAAAGAGAAGCGTCCGTGGCCTTCTGGTGCCCACAAACAAGGGCAGATCCTGGCCCAAAGGACCCGCACTGGTTCGTAAAAACGGGGGACCGACCTGTGGGTGCGTCATCCACCCGTGCGTGTCAAAGGTGCAACCGCCCGGGTCACTGGACGCGACCGTGAAAACCTGCCTTGGATTTGGGAAAGAGTTCAAAACGTGGCTCTCCTGTCTGAGCCCGTGGTGGACCGTGGTGGGCCACTACCTCTCCACCTCCGCCGGATGCTCCCACCTCCGCAAGAGGATCTTCATGAGGTCAAATGTCATGAAGCTGATGCCGACGGCGATGGGTCCCTTGACCCAATTCATGCTGAGCCCCTTGTACAGGCCCCGGACCAGGCCTTCCTCGCGGATGATGTCCCTCATGGTCTGGATGATGGAGCCGTAGGTGAAGCCCATCGCCCCCGCCGTCTGCATCCGCCGGCGGACAACGTCCAGGGGGTAGGAGGCCGACTGGCCCACAAGGCCGGCGCATGCCCCGAAGGCGAGCCGCTCAACAGGATACGGGTGGGACCGGCCACTGTGCTCTGCGGAAGAAGAGAGGAGGCTGTTAGAAAACATACAGCAGGGCCCATGTATCTGCTGGGGATTGGTTCCAGGCCTTCCCGAGGATAACGAAAACCGTGGATAACGAAAACAGTGGATAAAAGAACCCCCCCAAACTGTTTTTATGGCAGTAGCTTTCCTTACAGCTGCTGTTTTACGACAGTAGCTTGCTTTACAGCTGCTGTTTATGACAGTAGCTTACTTTGGGGCAGCTGGATTATTTATTTAATTTTCCCCCTCTGCCATCCGTGGACAACTGAATCGGTGGCAGCTCACGAGCCATTAAAAGACCGTATCTAAAACTTTCCGGGAGTCGAGCCGTGGCAGCTGGGTTTCGTTGCTTCCGGGATCGAAACGTTTCGCTATTCATCCAAGTAACTTATTCGGTGATTTAAAAGCCCGAAACGGAAAGTACAACCAGTTTCTCTGTATCAACGCGGGGTGTGTATGTGTGTTTCCGATTCTCAGCTCCCCCTCGGGCGCGGATGTTGGAAAACGCAGATGGTTGCAAACACTAACACCGGCTCCTCCTCGTTGCTGACCTTCTACGCTGCATTTCAGTGGCTGCAAGCCGCGTTTTCAAGGAGAAAGGCGGATTCGAGATATTTCAAAGAAAGAAAGAAACAAAAGCAGATTTTTCCCCCTGTCCGTTCTCTCTCTTTTGACTGCGGCCCCAATGAGCGGTGAACCCCACTTTTCGTTGTTTTGAGAGAGAGAGAGAGAGAGAGAGAGAGAGAGAGAGAGAGAGAGAGAGAGAGAGAGAGAGAGAGTCACCCTGTCTCCTGGACTCATAAGAACCTAAGAAGAGCCCTGCTGGATCAGGCCAACGACCCATTCAGTCCAGCCTCCTGTATCTCACAATGGCCCCACCAGATGCCTCTGGGAGCGCATGAGACTCCCCCTGCATCTGGCCCTCGAAGGACCCTGGTTTTAAGCCTGGAGATGACACATCTCCATCATGGTTTGTCACCTGGGATGGACTTCTCCTCCAGGAATCTGTCCAGTCCCCCTTTGAAGGCATCCAGGCCAGATGCCATCAACACACCCAACTCAAACCTGGGACCATAACCTTGCCAACATCCTTGGGAACCTCCCATCTCCCTCCCCCCGCGAGGAAGCCGCCCGGAGAACCAAGAGCTGCCCTGGGGCTCCTCGCCACTGACCTGCGTGTAGCTTCTTAAAAGTCTCGTAGGTGAAGAAACTCAGCCCGGCGTAGGGGATCACCCCCAGGATGGTGGGGACGAAGCCCCGGTACAGGGTCTTCAGCCCCTCCTCGCGGGAAATCCGGATGAAGACGTGGACGATGTTGCTGTACCTGCGGGGAGAAACGCCGGGAGGGTGTGCGTGAGAACCACGGGGGCCCCAGAAGGCAGAGTCCACGGCCGGGAGTCCACGCAGAGACCAGGCGGCCAAGAAGGCAGGCGCGCGGGATCGCCCCAAGGCCCACCTCCAAATGTCGACTTGTGCGTTCTAACGGCCGCAATGTTGCTAGCAAACCGCGGGCAACCACCTAAGACAGGGGTGTCCAAACTTTTTGCAAGGAGGGCCAGATTTGGTGAGGTGAAAATGTGTGGAGGCCGACCATTCAGCCGCATTTGGCCCGCGGGCCGGACTTTGGACAAGCCTCTAGGACATGCAGGGAGGCGGGGAGGACGCTGCAGCAACAGAGCCAGGGGTGGGTAGGCTGGGCGGGTGGCTGGGGGAACGGATGGAGGCAGGGAGGGCAGGAAAAGTGTAAAACTGCAAGCTGATGCCTCCATCCCGTATGGGGACGGTCCAGCTGATGGAGATGCGTGACAGGCTGAGCCGGTGGAGAGAAGAGGCCGTGGGCCGCTCAAAATTTGAAAACGGGCCACATTTGGCCCCCGGGCCTGACTTTGGACATGCCTGACCTAAGACCTCCATGCTTAGAGAGGAAAAAATTGAAGGGCATTTGCCTTGAACTGGTAGCTCTCTCACTGGCCGGCCCGCGGACGTAATGCATTTTCAGGCTGTTGATGCATTACAGGCGGAAAACACCCCCCACCCTGTTTTTGTGGGGGATTGCTTCCAAGCCCCCCCCCAGCAGCGGCTGAGCACTGCGGATAATAGCAAATGCTGATTTTAATCCCAGCCCGTATGTTCCCGGACGTTTTTCCGCCACAAACACTCAGCCATCAGGAACCCATGGACTTGGAAAAAACGTACGAATACATGGCTGTTTGTAGACATTAGGAGTGCGGGACAGAAAGGGGGTGGGGTTTAAACGCCAAGCCCCGCCCCCCAGCGGTTGCCGGAAAACGCGGACCTCATGAACCCTACTGATGGGATTGCTTCGTTTGTGGCTCGTTTTGGTAAATGCCCTGCGATATTTCTGGGCTTTTTTTGTTTCCTGTCTTCCAGCAGCGGGTAAGCGCATCTGGAGGTGCTGATGCTGTGGACGGAGAGCCCCCCCCACCCCACGTGCATTCCCCCCCCCCAGGACTCACATTTCCTTTGGGGTGACCGCCATCCGCGCGCGGACGAGATCCAGCGGGTACGTCATCATGGCGGCCGTGGTTCCAGCCAGCGAGCCGGCGATGAATCGGGGCAAAGGGGTGAGCGCCCTGTAACAAACATTTTTTTAAAAAGGGCTTCTTTAGGTCTCTCCATCCTGATGCCCTAGATGCCTTTAAGCACCTCCGATCTCGCCTGATTTCGGAAGCTAAGCAGGGTCGGCCCTGACTAGTCCTTGGATGGGAGACCACCAGGGAAGACCAGGTGCTGTAGGCGCCTGGAGGAGGAACTGGCAAGCCACTCCAGGATCCCTGCCAAGAAAAACTCCATGGGCATGGGGTCACAAAGAGTCGGTCACGACTGTAATAACACAACACACACATCCTGACGTCCAACCTGCCACCGTCCCACGCGCTGTGGGGATTTTTTAAGCCGAGGCCAAATACCCAGAGAACTAAAAACAGGGAAGACAGGGCCAGAGAGCCTGCTGACGATCCCTTCTGAACCCACAGGTTGTCGGGGGGCACCTGCGTTCTGATCCCAAAAGGGGAAGTGAGGGTTGCTTTAGGGGGCGGGCAGGCGGGCAGAGAGGGGCCCTGGCTCTCCCTAAAAACCCTTTCCCTCTTACCTTCCCTGGTACCCGTAGTAGGCCCCCAGCAGCTGCTTGTACTCCTCGTGTGCGCAGAACTGGATGGCGGCGTAGGGGATGACGCGGACCATGGTGGCGGAGTTCCCTCGCCAGAGGCTGAGGAATCCGCTGGTCAGGTACGTCCGGTAGATGAGCCGATACGCCTCCTGGGGAGACATAGCGCGGCCTCGGTCAGAAACAGGGATCCGTCCCGAGCAGAGGGTCTTTATGACCTGGTACCTATAACGGGTATATATCCACCTACCCTCTCCCTTCTGTCCCAACTCCGTGTCTTCTGCCCTTGCAACCCCGCAGACGGGAACGAGGCGGCCGCGTCCCCGTCAGGACTTCTTTCGGGGCGACCAGCTTTACAGCTTGCTTTGTGGCTGCTGAATTATTTAATGTTTTCCTCTGCCAACTGTGGATAACTGAATCAGTGGATACGGGGGTCCTACTGTATTTTAGTCTCTCGGACCTGAGACTTCTTTGGGCTCCATTTCGACCTGGGTTTGTGGATCGGGAGGGGAGGGGCTCCAAGATGCCACCCCACCCCCACCCTCGTGGATGCAGGAAAATGTGGATAGTAGCAAAAGTCTTTTAATAGTGAACAGGAGACACAGTGTGTTCTCTGGCACCTTCTAGTGGCCAGCACTGTTAATGCCCTGGTGGAACTGATTTCTCTAGCAAATGTTATGCATTGCATGTTCTCTGGCGCCTTCTAGTGACCAGCTCTGTTAATGTCTTGGTGGAAATTATTTCTCTAGCAAATTTAATGCATTGCATGTTCTCTGGCGCCTTCTAGTGACCAGCTCCGTTAATGCCCTGGAGGAAATCTGTTTCTCTCGCAAATTTTATGCATTGCATGTTCTCTGGTGCCTTCTAGTGGCCAGCTCCGTTAATGCCTGGGAGGAAATCTGTTTCTCTAGCAAACCCTATGCGTTCCATGTTCTCTAGCACCTTCTAGTGGTCAGTTCTGATAATACCCTGTTGGAAATCTTTTTTTTAGCAAATGATATGCCAGTGGCCACTTCTGCTAACTTCATCTTTAGAAAGGGCCCATCTCTAGGTTTTGTTTCTTCTCATATTTTAAATAACAGACCTGTCGGGCGCAGCAGCCGGCACAGAAGTGGACACAGAGACAGAGAGACAACACACCTGTTCCACCGAGCGGCAGAGAGAGAGAGAGAGAGAGAGAGAGAGAGAGAGAGAGATCCCTGGCGAACCCTGGCTTACCTTGGCGGAAAACCGGTTGGATGACACTGGAAAACAAAAGAAAATTAAAAATGTCTCGCTCAGAGAAGCATCGCCGCTTTAGAGAGCAATCCCCGACAACGGATCGGGGGTTCGAATCCCCTCTGTGGATCCTTGACACGGGGGGTGGTCTGGATGATCTCTTAGACCCGTTTCGCTCTGCATTTCTCAAATGGCAAAATATAAACAAGCCTGAGAAAGGACCCATGCGGATTTTTGACAGGAAGATCTGAATCCCTTACGACGATACCCTGCCGCCGCCACCGTCGCCACCTCAATCTCGTTGGACTCCGCCGCCCGGCTTCCAGCATTCTTAAGCCGGGGATAAGCGGATTTTAAAGAAATCAAATCCGAACGCTTCCCGGGAGAATCACGTTCCAGGATTAACTCTCCCCGAGAGAGAGTAAGAGCGAAACAAGAGGAGGGGGGGGAGAAATGAGAATGTTTGAACCCGGGCCACAAATGACATTTGGAATATGAAGGTTCCCGGCTTTGCTGGTGGTCCGAAAAACCTACCACATCCATCCGGTGATGCCCATAACCCACTCTTAGTTTGAAACACCCTTTGCAGGCTCAACCATTGTAGCTTTGCTGTTTGCCGCTTGAAAACCTGCCTTTTAACGACCTAAGCCACCTTTCTATCGTTATTTTTTAGGCTTAGATACAGTCTTTTCGTGACCTAAACCATCTCACTATTTGTCCTTGTTTTCCGCTTGAAATACTGCCTTTTTTTGACGTGCGAAGACACCCTCGACACGCGCATCGCTTTTGGCTTTAAACCTGGCCTCTTCGCGAAAGAACCCGCCACGGAGGGATAAACAGCGTCTTTTAAAATAATACAAATAAATAAATATCCAGACCATTCACACCACTACCAAGCCTGCAAAGAGGCAGAGGTTAAAAAAAAATCCCATGATCTCTGTTCCGTGGGTCGAAGGGCTCGTCACAGTGTAAAATACACACACACACACACACACACAACCTCAAAACATCTTTGTAAAAGGACTCCAATAAACGCAGGGCTGGATCTCTAAGCCAGGCACGTCCAAACTTTGGCCCTCCAGATGTTTTGGACTGCCACTCCCACAGTCCTTTGCCATGGCCGATCTAAGCTTAGAATTCTGGGAGTCGTGGCCCAAAACATCAGGAGGGCCGAAGTTGGGACATGCCTGCTGCTAAGCCCACCCTGCAGATGCTGAAACACGCAGATAACAGCAAACACTACATTGAATGGCCAGTTCTAATAACTCCACTTTTGCAAATCCCACCGTACCTTGGAAGATGATTTTCGTCCTGTCCAGGGGGGCCACCGCTGTCTTGGCCACAGCCCCGGCCACGGCCCCCGACATCAGGTTTTGGAAGGACCGTGTTTTTCTCTCCTGGGGGTTCTGAAATGCAAGACTGGCATTCGTTACGGAACAAAGGAGGCGCTTAAAACCCCAAGGGGAGAGGAGACTGGACTTCTAACTTAATTAATTAATTAATTCCACAACTTTATATCTAGCAGGAACCCCCTATTTGTGGGAGATCAGCTCCTCATAATCCTCTTTTCTTCTTGCATCCTCTTTAAAGCTCTAATGTTACCTTTTTAATGTTCTAAGATAGCTCTTCAAACTCCCTCTTCTTAACTTGAGTATGTTTTAAATGTTCCGGGCTGAATATTGTCCCTCATTATTGGAAGCCACCTTGGGTGTTTTTCAAGGAGAAAGGTGGGGTAAAAAAAATATTCAAAATAAAATAATAAATAAATAAGTCCCCTGCGGATGCTGGAAAACATGGATGACAGGGAACCCTATTGCATATCATGGTCCCTGGCTCCCTCTGATGGCCTGTTTGGGTGACTTGATTGTTTGAAACCTATTTTCCTAAAAATTTTCTTTTAATATTTTCGGACTGCGGGCAAGCGGATCAGCGGATACCGATCCCGCAGATATGAGGATCCAACTCTGTAGCACCAGAACAATGCCCAGGCAGAAACAGGTTGCTGTTGTTAGGCTGAATTTGGGGGTGAGACAAGGCCCATCTAGGTAGCCTCAACCTTCTCATCAGAGAAGCGGTGGGATACTATATAGGACTCCCTGATCTGCGGATCCCCTTATCCGCGATCTGAAAATGTTAAAAAATAGGTTTAAAAATCCCATATAGGTGTGCATATCTATCTAAATAAACCATGAAGTGACCAGAAAGTGGCCACGAGAGGGAACCAGACACCATGTCAGGGATAGCGCTCGTTATTCCAATCCCGTTTGCTGTAACCTGCATGTTTCAGCATCCGCGGGACTGCACCCGGGCCACAGCTACCCACCTCCGGCAACGGATGACCGTGAATCTGGTGTTCCACATCTCTCCGCTGTCCGCCGACCTGGCCTCCCACTGCTGGATCATTACCCATCCCAGGCTCGCGGGCGCCCTCGGCCAATCAAACCTGCAGAGCAGAAAGAAAAGCAAGAATTATAACTGGGAGAACAAGATTCATCACTCGGCACAAGACGATCCAGCTGAGTGTTGGCGAACCATCACGGATCTAGTTATTCCGGCCGGCACCGAGACCTCAACGTCTGCCTGCAGGGTCCGACCCTGCGCCAGGCTGTTGTAGGAATGAAAATTTGCAATCGGGCGCCGGCCCGGTGTGAACTTGGGTGGTGCCCGAGAGGTGCCCGAAAGGGGGGGGGCGTTCCATGCCCAGCCGTGATTCCTTGTTAAACGGGAACTCTTTTTAACCGGGAGCGTGGGGGTTGATCTCGAAACGACGGCCACAAACCCGGGGAACGGACTCGCCTCTCCGATTTCATGGACCGGGGGGACACAAAGGAAGCCGGTTTGCAATTCCCGTAACCCTCTCGACCTGCTGCAAAAGTTTATTTTATTATTTATTTATTTATTTTTGCAACGTATATGCCGCCCACGACCCCAAAGGTCTCTGGGCGGCTTACAATCAATGCTTGTTCCATCCACCTAGGACAGGGATGGCGAACCTTTTAAGAGACCGAGGTGCCCAAACTGCAATTCAAAACCCACTATTTATTTGTTTTTTGCAAAGTGCCAATACAGTAATTCAACCCGTATACAGGTGGCTATGAAGGGGCGATGTCGGGTGCCCCCAGAAAGGGCAGAATCCTGTGCCGTAGGTTCGCCATCGCTGACCTAGGATATCATTTAAAACACGGCCGGTCTTTTCTACCGACAGAACGCTTTCCGAGACGCCCCTCTCGGCTGTCTCTGCGCCATTCAGTGACGCTGCGTTTTGAATTTCGAGCGTATCGCTGGCCCTCCTGCAGCGTTCGATGCCCGGCGCGCCATTCGGGGCTGCTGATTCTCGCTCGGTCTTATAGTCCCCGGGATATAAATCGGATTAAATAAATGAACCGAGGGAAAGGGTTAAAGAGACCCTATGCGGAAACCACGGCTTTTCAAAACAGCTCGAAAACCAGAGAGTTCGGTTTGAACAACTGGGATTGTCGACAGCTGGAGGAGGAAAATTGACAAGGCAAAAAGAGATTTAGTCTCCCGGAGAAGGCTCTTAAGTCACCGTCGGCGAACAGACCGTGTGTAAAAAGAAAACAACGCAAAAGATTAAGGCGTTTATACCGGAGGCATTTGGAAACCAGCCTTTGCTTGTTCATAGTGCCGCACAAGGGAAAGAATAAGAACAAGGGTTTGGCCTGACAGAAAAAAAGAAACAAAACTTCATGACAAGGAGAGGAATTACAGCAGCACCCTTTGTATCCGCTGATTTCCTTATCCGCGGCCCGCAAATATTAAGATTAAAATAAAATTCCTAGAAATACGTATTTCTAAAGATGATGTTCCCAGAACTGGGCATTAGGAGGAGCCAGATACCACCTTATGAATGGAGTTTTCTACTACTGGCTGTTTTCAGAACCCGCAGCTGGGGCCCCGCTGCATAGGCCTCCTCTTTAAAAATATGTAAAAACAAACCCACTCGGTCCTGAGTATGGGGCAGCAGAGTAGGGCCAGTAGCCCTACTGATTCCCCAGTCCACAATCTGAAAATATTAAAAATATTAAAAGAAAACCCCCAGGAATATAGATTTGTAAAGATGCAGTGACTTGAATTGGCCACTTGAGGGCGCCAGAGACCACGCAATGTATGGCATTGGCAAAAAAAAATACTTTCCCACATCATTACCAGAACTGGCCCCTCGGGGGCGCCAAAGGCCATGCAATGTTGAGCCTTGGCAACTGAAGCTATTATCCACGAGTTCCAGAATCCACAAGCAGGGGACTTGAAACCAAACTCCCTCCGATGCCGCGGCTGCCCTGCTTTCCTTTAATGGCAATTTCTGGCAACTACACCACCAAAAATATATGTTGTAGGGTGTTTTTTTCCCCCTCTTTCTTTTTCTATTTGTATTTTCAAGCGGAATCAGCGCATACTGCTCCACTTACGTTCCACAGGGGGTGTCGGCCAGCGGGAAGTAACCCCAATACCTGCGGGATAGCAACGCCGTCCTTCCTAGCACGGCGGACAGCGTCGTCACAACCTCGGGGCGTCTGCTCCGAGGCTCCGGTTCCTAGTGGCGAAATGTGCCTATTTAAACGCCTTTCGCTGGCCTGGACATTCGGACTTTCAACCTTCGGACCACGGACGCCGAACCATCCAGGGAAATGTAGGGTGGCTGGGTTATTTTGTTGTCGTTGTCGTTTGACTTTTGGAACTTTGGCTGCTGATAAGCAACACACACACACACACACACGAAAGCTGGGATTGCTATGCCATAAACAGCGGCCGGGAATGACACAACACACACACACACACACACAGACACACACACACACACACACACACCACGCACCTTGGCTCCATGCCGACGGACAAGTGTGCGGGGGACACACACACACACACATGCCCCAAGTGGGACACCCCGCCCCCCCGCCCCGAGTGGGATCGGAAAGCCCTAGGAAATTGGACACGGGTTGCAAACGGTGCCACAGCGAAAGAGGAGACTCTGGCACCGAGAGGGAATTTTGAAGCAGGGATGGGGAAAAAATAAAACAGTATTTTTAACTGCGGCATCCCAAGCCGAATCGTCTGGTTCGGCAGCGGCTACGCCTTTCGGAACCGGCTGCTCCAGAGAAGCCGCTTTTGGGAAGGGCGAAAGAGCTACCGAGCTGGGTCGCCTCGGATCACAGGGTCCTAGAATCGTGGGGTTTGGGAGAAGGGGACACCGTAAGGCCATCCAATCCAACCCCCGCTCCAAGCGGGCTCCAAGCGGGGAACTAAAACAAAGCAGATGGATTTGGGCGGCGGCGGGGGGTGTTGGTTGGACCAATTTCCTCCGGCGTGCCGCCACAGCGCTGGAGTGCTCACAAATGGGTGTTACCTCCTGGCTGTGGATTGTTCTGTAGGTTCTTAATTGTTTTGTGTTGATTTGGGGTTGGTGCGAACCGCCCAGAGTTCCCTGCTGGGGAAATTGGGCGGGCTAGAAATGCAAAAACCAACCAACCACCCCAACCAACCCAACCAATTCCTCCGGAGGCCATTGCTGTACTGCTCTAACAGCCAGGAAGTTTTTCTATTATTTATTTATTTATTTATTATAATACTTATATACCGCCCGTCTTCCCGAAGGAACTCCGGGCGGTTCACAACACACTAAATGGTAACAATTAAATACAGCATAAACACTAATAAAATTAATTTACTAAGGTAGAAAAGTATCCAAAATTTTCGCCCCAAACCTCCCTATTATGGTGCCCCCTCTCACCCACTGTTTTCAGCATCTGCGCAAGGTGTGGCACGGGGGGGGGGGTACCGCCTTGGCGAATCTGATCCTGCAATTCTGGAGGCTGGGTAGGGCATGAACACCCCCCCCATCACCACCGGCAGCAGCCAGCTGGGGAGGGAAGTGTCCGATATACAAGTGGTGCCTTGTATAAAAAGGAATTAATTTGTTCCCAATGAAATTCTGTTAAGCAAATGGGTCCTTTATACACATTTCCCATAGGAATGCATTGAAAACAGTAATCCCGAATCCTGACCATTTTTACCTTGTACGGATTTGCCCCATAGACGATTCTTGTTAAGCAAATTTCCCCTACCTCTGGAATGTTTTTTAATGTTTCACAGATTTTATGTTATACAAACTGTTTGTTATACGAGGGTCCACTGTAGTTTGTGTGTGTGTGTGTGTGTGAAAGCCAGGAGGGACCCCGAGCAGAGAATTTCAAAGGGAAAAAAATAGCCTGTTGTTGTCCCCACCCACCCCACAAACACACACGGACAAACAATGAGGGTTGTGATAAATAAGTCCCTTATCTTCTTTTGCGCAGTGGCAGAAAACATCTGGGCAAGAGAGCTTTAATCACACTCAGGCAGGGACGATCAGACTGGCCTTTGGCCCACTCGGGGAGTTCACCTCCTTCCGGAAATTATCTTCTCACCACTCCGAGGCTCAGTTCGGGGACTCCGGTTCCCATCGGGCAGAGCCAAGGGCGATGGGACGGGAGTGCGGAACGGCTAGGGAGTCACCCCCAAGGAAGGATCCCACCAATGCTTTTGGATGGGACGGAGCCCGGAGGGGGGGAGGAGTCACGTCCGCTCTGGTTATAGCCCCAACCACCTGTGTGTGTGTGTGTGTGTGTGTGTGTGTGTGTGTGTGTGTGTGTGTGTGTGTGTCCATCAGGTTCCATCAGGTGCCCCCGACCCCTTTGCGAGGACACAGGACGGGGAGGGGGGCGACCCTTGATTCTGCAAAAACAAACCACCACCACCACCACCCCACAAAAAAAAAATCTTAAGCCCAAATCCGGCTCCACCCTGGGTCATGAAGGGGACGGAAACAGATTCCATCCCTCGCTGCTGGGACTACGAGTCCCATCGCCCCCTCCCCAAAGGCTATCCTGCCACAGCTGAGGCTAAAAAACATTTTAAATACATTTTTTTTAAAAAAGGAAGAGACAGGCCAGTTAGTTAGTTAGTTAGTTAGTTAGTTAGTTAGTTAGTTAGTTAGATAGATAGATAGATAGATAGATAGATAGATAGATAGATAGATAGATAGATATGAATTAAGGGATAGATAGATAGATAGATAGATAGATAGAAATAAGGAAGGGAGATAGATAGATAGATAGATAGATAGATAGATAGATAGATAGATAGATAGATAGATATGAATTAAGGGATAGATAGATAGATAGATAGATAGATAGATAGATAGATAGATAGATAGATAGATAGATAGATAGATAGATAGATAGATAGATAGATAGATATGAATTAAGGGATAGATAGATAGATCCTGCAGTCCTGGATAGACCATTCTGGATAGACAGACAATTCCCAGGAGCAGTAAAGTTATGAATAAATAAATATTTACAGTATATATATCCTGTGCACTAAATAGGGCAGGATATAAATTAAAGGACAGGACTAACTCACTAACGAATTAACTAAATTCCAGGAGCAGAATAGCCCGTATGTACTAAATGGGGGAAGTAAATAAATAAGTGAGGAAGTAAGCAGGTTTGTTTTAAAAAGAAAGAAAGAAAAAGCAAGCAGACAAATAAACAAACAAGTAAATGAATGAATGAATGAATGAATGAATGAATGAATGAATGAATGAATAAATAAATAAATAAATAAGAAAGGCAGCCTCCTTTCCAAGACAGGGAGGGGTGTGGGGGGACTCAAAAACCTTCCATTGGCATCAAAGACCCTCCCCCCCAAATAAAAAGCTTTTATCTTTCCCAGCTCTCCAGTTTAACCAGGAGGAGGGCAAACCCATCATCCACCCCTTTGCCTTCCCTCTGCCGTGGAGGGTCAGTGACCTTCAACACGCCCCCCCCTTGCATGGCTATTAGGGCAAAAGGGGGGGCAATTAACTATGGACACCCCTTCCCTGCAGATGGTGGGCAGGTGGGAGGGATCCCAAGGGGTGGCCAAGCTTTGGGTGCCCTTGGATTACAACTCCCAGAAGCCCTGGACAGCACAGCTGGAAGTGGAGGCTTCTGGGAGTTGTAGTCAAGAATACCTGGAGGACACCTCCCCAGGCTTAGGAACCATGAATCTTGGGTCGCCCCCCCCCCCAGGTTGTTGGGACTACAGCTCCCAGAGGGCTAGGCCAACACAGCTGGTAGTGGAGGCTTCTGGGAGTTGTAATCCCAAGAACTTCTTGGGGGGGGTGAGATCCAAGATTCATGGTTCCTAAGGGTGGGGTGGGGGTGTCCTCCAGGTGTTCTTGTACTACAAATCCCAGAAGCCCCGGAGAGCACGTGGAGCCCTGGAGGGCTTCTGGGAGTTGTAGTCCAAGAATGCCAGTGTGAACCCAGGTTTGAGAGAGCCACGAACTTTTTTGGGGTGTGTGTGGGTGTGTGTGGGTGTCCCTGGGTGCCCTTGGACTACAACTCCCAGAAGCCTCCGGGGCTGCCTCTGCTGGCCAGGGCTGCTGGGAGTTGTAGTCCGAGTACAACCCCCCCGAAGGACGACTCCCCCCCTCTCTCTCCAAGATCGTGGCTCCTACGTCTAGGTTGCCCCACCCCCTGAGGCTTTTGGACTACAACTCCCAGCGTTCTTGGCCAGCACAGGGAGTGACGACGGCTTATGGGAGTTGTAGTCCAAGAACCTTTCAGGAGGCGGGGACCCACTGCAAAACCTTCGCTCCCATTAAAAAAAAATACAGTCTGCAAACTCCAGAGGGCAGCCCCCCACCCCACGACCCCTGGTTTTTTGGGGGGAGGTCAGCGCGGTGCGCATGCGCGGCCCCCGCCCGGGGAGGACTCACCCCCTCCCCTCGCGTCCTCTCTCGCCTCCAGCCGCCGCCGCCGCCTCTGCGCCCGCTCGCTCTCCTCTGGCCCAGTCCGACCAGGCCCCGCCCCTCGCCCCGCCCCGCCCCCGCCCGCGCCCAATCAGCGAAGTCGCCCCGGGAAAGGAGGTGGGGCGGGAGGGCGGAGGGAGGGAGAGCGCGAGAGAGCCGAAAGGGGGCGGTGTCGGCGTGGGCGGGGCCTCCTCCGGATGACTGGCAGGGCCTCCCCGCCAATGGAGGGAGCCGTCCCGCTCCACCCACCCGGAGAACACCAGGGAAGGCGAGTCCGGAAAAATGAAAGTCACACCCACACGCCCGGGGGAAGGGAGTGGGCGGGGCTTGGGCGGGGCGGAGGCCACGCCCAGAGAGTGGGCGGGGCTCGGAGGTGCCCTTAGGAAATTAAGGATCAATTAAAAATAAGGGCAGCGCTGGGATTTTTTTTTTGAAGGAGTTAATATAAAAAGGAAATTTATATACAGTACAGTATTTATGACATAACCTAACAATATAATGTAATATAATATAATACAATATTATAATATAAAAGGGTATAGAGTAATATATAAAGTTACTTATGTTGTAATTTGTAAACAATTTATATTGCAATTATGCCTTTATTATTATTATCATTATTATTATTATCATTATTATTTTTATTATTATTATAATTAAGATTATATATATATATATATATATATATATATATATGTTTTCGTAGATTTTCACGGGTATAGGTATGCATGTTAGGGTGGATTCGGGTTTCTTCCCGTGTAGAAATCTGGTTGTTTTGGCGACGTTTCGACGAGGTCCCACTCGTCATCTTCAGGCTGGTGTTCTGGCTTCTTTCTTCTTGAAGCAAAGTGTGGTCTCAGTTGAAGTCCTTCTATAAATACTGCTGGGGGTGTGTGGTTTGCTTGCTCTGTTGCTGATTGTAGGTTCCTTTGTTCCTTTGTTCTTTTGTGATCTGCTGTGTGGCTGAGGCGATCGTTAAGGGATTAACTGCTGATGGCTGTTTAGATGGCTGTTTACATGCTGGTGGGTTAGATGGCTGGTAGGTTCTGGCAGTATCCTGGGCTTTGGTGGAGTGGGGTCCTGTGTCTTGTGAATTCATTTTGGTCTGGCTACGTGTCTGTGGTCTCCCAATGTTTTTTTGGGGTGTGTGAGTGTGCTCCATGTGGTGACTGGAGTGGGGTGCCGCAGTAGATGGTGCAGTCGTGGTTTTGTTATTGGATGGTGGTTTCGTTTCATCTGTGGGAAGGGTCTGGGTTTGTGTTTGGTGTGGATGGAAGGTGGTGGCATCTTGTGTCCTTTTGGACCTGGTGTCAGTCTTTGTGACAGAGGCTTGTCTGTTGACCAGGGCTAGTTTCCAGATGTCAGGCAAGCGGGAGGTGTCATCACGTTTATTCATGTTGTTTGGGTGTTTCTCTATTTCAATGGCTTCCATGATTATTCGACTGTTGAAGTGTTCAGTTTTGGAGATGAGTTTGGTTCTTTCAAAGTCAATTTCATGACCTGTTGTTTTTATGTGCTGGAAGAGAGAGGAAGATTTTTCTTCTTTTTGACTGCGTTCTTGTGTTCTGCGATGCGTGCACTTATTCTCCTGTTTGTTTGTCCGATGTATGTGGCTGGACAGACTTTGCATGGTATTTCGTAGACTCCTTGGTTTTCTAGCTCAATCTTGTCTTTGGGGTTTCTTAAGATGTTGGCTATTTTTTTGGTCGGTGCAAAAGGCTGTCTTGATATTGTGTTTGTGGAGAATTTTGCTGATTTTGTCTGTGGTGCCTTTGATGTAAGGGAGGAGGGCGGTGCCGTTGTTCTCTTCTGTTTCTTGGTTCTTGGGGGGTGTTTCCTTTTGGATTAGTTTGGTGATGGTGTTTTTTTGGAATCCGTTCGCAATTAAAACATTCGAGAGAGTGTGTAATTCAGTTTTTAGGTGGTCTTTGTCAGCGAGGCGTTTGGTTCTGGAGATGAGGATTTTTGCTACGGAGTTGATCTGTGCAGGGTGGTGGTGTGATTGTGCATTTAAGTAGCGGTTTGTATGTGTTTTTTTCTGGTAGATGGTATGTCCTAAGGAGCCGTCGGGTTTTTGTAGATTAGGACGTCCAGGAAGGGAAGTTGGTTGTTGGCTTCTATTTCCATAGTGAATTGTATTTTGGGGTGTAGGCTGTTGAGATGTGTGAGGAAGTTGTTCAGTTTATCTTTCCCGTGTGGCCAGATAACAAAGGTGTCGTCAACATATCTGAGCCAGAGTTTGGGTTTATGTTCGGACTTCTGTAACGCGTTGGTTTCAAAGTGTTCCATATATAGGTTTGCGATGACCGGTGAGAGGGGTGATCCCATGGGTGCTCCTTCTATCTGTTTGTATCTTTGTCCATTGTGGATGAAGTATGTGTTGGTTAGGCAGTGGTTGGTCAGATCTAGGATGTGTTTGGGGGTTGTATTTGTTGTGGATAGCTGTCAAGGCTTCTTGAATGGGCACTTGTGTGAAGAGCGAAACAACATCGAAGCTCACGAGTAGGTCATTGGGTTGTAGGTCTTGTTTCTTTATAATTTCTATGAAGTGGAACGAGTTTTGTACGTATGAAGTGATGGATTCTGCATAGGGCTGGAGTTGTTTGGCAAGAAATTTGGCGAGGTTTTGTAGAGGTGAGCCTATGGAGCTGACTATGGGTCTGAGAGGTGTTCCTTCTTTGTGAATCTTGGGGAGGCCGTAGAGCTTGGGGCATCTGGATGATTTCTCTCTGGGGATGATGCTTGGCTTGATTTCTTCACTTAAGGGAGAGGCTTTTATTTTGGCTTTGGTGGTTTTTTCCAGGTAGGTGGTGGGGTCTGTGTTCAAAGGTATGTAAGCAGGGTCTTGTAGTAGGTTGGATAATTTGGCTTGGTAGCAAAAATCCTCATCTCCAGAACCAAACGCCTCGCTGACAAAGACCACCTAAAAACTGAATTACACACTCTCTCGAATGTTTTAATTGCGAACGGATTCCAAAAAAACACCATCACCAAACTAATCCAAAAGGAAACACCCCCAAGAACCAAGAAACAGAAGAGAACAACGGCACCGCCCTCCTCCCTTACATCAAAGGCACCACAGACAAAATCAGCAAAATTCTCCACAAACACAATATCAAGACAGCCTTTTGCACCGACCAAAAAATAGCCAACATCTTAAGAAACCCCAAAGACAAGATTGAGCTAGAAAACCAAGGAGTCTACGAAATACCATGCAAAGTCTGTCCAGCCACATACATCGGACAAACAAACAGGAGAATAAGTGCACGCATCGCAGAACACAAGAACGCAGTCAAAAAAGAAGAAAAATCTTCCTCTCTCTTCCAGCACATAAAAACAACAGGTCATGAAATTGACTTTGAAAGAACCAAACTCATCTCCAAAACTGAACACTTCAACAGTCGAATAATCATGGAAGCCATTGAAATAGAGAAACACCCAAACAACATGAATAAACGTGATGACACCTCCCGCTTGCCTGACATCTGGAAACTAGCCCTGGTCAACAGACAAGCCTCTGTCACAAAGACTGACACCAGGTCCAAAAGGACACAAGATGCCACCACCTTCCATCCACACCAAACACAAACCCAGACCCTTCCCACAGATGAAACGAAACCACCATCCAATAACAAAACCACGACTGCACCATCTACTGCGGCACCCCACTCCAGTCACCACATGGAGCACACTCACACACCCCAAAAAAACATTGGGAGACCACAGACACGTAGCCAGACCAAAATGAATTCACAAGACACAGGACCCCACTCCACCAAAGCCCAGGATACTGCCAGAACCTACCAGCCATCTAACCCACCAGCATGTAAACAGCCATCTAAACAGCCATCAGCAGTTAATCCCTTAACGATCGCCTCAGCCACACAGCAGATCACAAAAGAACAAAGGAACAAAGGAACCTACAATCAGCAACAGAGCAAGCAAACCACACACCCCCAGCAGTATTTATAGAAGGACTTCAACTGAGACCACACTTTGCTTCAAGAAGAAAGAAGCCAGAACACCAGCCTGAAGATGACGAGTGGGACCTCGTCGAAACGTCGCCAAAACAACCAGATTTCTACACGGGAAGAAACCCGAATCCACCCTAACATGCATATATATATATATATATATATATATATATATATATATATATATATATATATATATATATATATATATATATATATATATATATATATATATTAACTAAATTCTTCCCAGGAACATGACAATGCCTGTGCACTAAATGGGGCAGGATATAAATTAAAACAACTAACTCACTAACAAATTAACAACAACAACAGTGTAGTTAGCTGTATGGTTAACAATAATGAATTATATAGTATTATAAATTAAGACAGGGAGGGGACCCAAAACCTTCCATTGATAAACTATTATATTAAAGCTTTTATCTTCCCCAGCTCTCCAGTTTAACCAGGAGGAGGGCAAACCCATCATCCACCCCTTTGCCTTCCCTCTGCCGTGGAGGGTCAGTGACCTTCAACATGCCCCCCCCCTGGCATGGCTATTAGGGCAAAGGGGGGGGGCGATTAACTTTGGACACCCCTTCCCCGCAGATGGTGGGCAGGTGGGAGGGATCCCAAGGGGTGGCCAAGCTTTGGGTGCCCTTGGATTACAACTCCCAGAAGCCCTGGACAGCACAGCTGGAAGTGGAGGCTTCTGGGAGTTGTAGTCAAGAATACCTGGAGGACACCTCCCCAGGCTTAGGAACCATGAATCTTGGGTCGTCCCCCCCCCCCGAGGTTGTTGGGACTACAGCTCCCAGAGGGCTAGGCCAACACAGCTGGTAGTGGAGGCTTCTGGGAGTTGTAGTCCCAAGAACTTCTTGGGGGGGGGTGAGACCCAAGATTCATGGTTCCTAAGGGTGGGGTGGGGGTGTCCTCCAGGTGTTCTTGCACTACAAATCCCAGAAGCCCCGGAGAGCACGTGGAGCCCTGGAGGGCTTCTGGGAGTTGTAGTCCAAGAATGCCAGTGTGAACCCAGGTTTGAGAGAGCCACGAACTTTTTTGGGGGGTGTGTGGGTGTGGGTGTGTTTGTTTGTGTGTGTGTCCCTGGGTGCCCTTGGACTACAACTCCCAGAAGCCTCCGGGGCTGCCTCTGCTGGCCAGGGCTGCTGGGAGTTGTAGTCCGAGTACAACCCCCCCCCCCAAGGACGACACCCCCCCTCTCTCCAGGATCGTGGCTCCTACGTCTAGGTTGCCCCACCCCCTGAGGCTTTTGGACTACAACTCCCAGCGTTCCTGGCCAGCACAGGGAGTGAGGACGGCTTATGGGAGTTGTAGTCCAAGAACCTTTCAGGAGGCGGGGACCCACTGCAAAACCTTCGCTCCCATTAAAAAAAAATACAGTCTGCAAACTCCAGAGGGCAGCCCCCCACCCCACGACCCCTGGTTTTGGGGGGGAGGTCAGCGCGGTGCGCATGCGCGGCCCCCGCCCGGGGAGGACTCACCCCCTCCCCTCGCGTCCTCTCTCGCCTCCAGCCGCCGCCGCCTCTGCGCCCGCTCGCTCTCCTCTGGCCCAGTCCGGCCAGGCCCCGCCCCTCGTCCCGCCCCGCCCCCGCCCGCGCCCAATCAGCGAAGTCGCCCCGAGAAAGGAGGTGGGGCGGGAGGGCGGAGGGAGGGAGAGCGCGAGAGAGCCGAAAGGGGGCGGCGTCGGCGTGGGCGGGGCCTCCTCCGGATGACTGGCAGGGGGCCCCCGCCAATGGAGGGAGCCGTCCCGCTCCACCCACCCGGAGAACACCAGGGAAGGCGAGTCCGGAAAAATGAAAGTCACACCCACACGCCCGGGGGGGGGGGAAGGGAGTGGGCGGGGCTTGGGCGGGGCGGAGGCCACGCCCAGAGAGTGGGCGGGGCTCGGAGGTGCCCTTAGGAAATTAAGGATCAATTAAAAATAAGGGCAGCGCTGGGTTGTTTTTTTTTTGAAGGAGTTAATATAAAAAGGGAATTTATATACAGTACAGTATTTATGACATAACCTAACAATATAATGTAATATAATATAATACAATATTATAATATAAAAGGGTATACAGTAATATATAAAGTTACTTATGTTGTAATTTGTAAACAATTTATATTTCAATTATGCCTTTATTATTATTATTATTATTATTATTATTATTATTATTATTATTATTATTATTATTAAGATTATATATATATATAATTATTATTAAGAACAACAACAACAACAGTATAGTTAGCTGTATGGTTAACAATAATGAATTATATAGTATTATAAATTATGATAAACTATTACATTAAAATTTTAAATACTGCATACAATTAAAATATACAATTAAATTAACTGTATATACATATAATAAAATGAATAGTCACCCAATAGGGCCCGCCGGTTGTGGCAGCTTCATGGTTAGACCCACAGATGGGTTCCCCGCTGCGTCTTTCCTGGCCGTGGATAGAGGGATCCGCGGATAGGAAGGGGTCCCCGTCTCCATACTTCTTTTTCCAAGACGCTGATAGGACGGTTCAAAGAACGGAGTCACGCCTGCCGGGATGGAGGAACCCGTGCTCGGGGCCGACCCGCCCTCCCCGCAGAGAGGGGTGGGCGGTGTGTCCTGCTGTGATGTAACTAGTTCCTCAAGAAACAGTTACATGGCGAGGAACTAATTACTTTGGCGCAGAGTTGGAAAGAGGTCCTAAAACTGTTGGAAATTGGTCCTTTGGGGGTGGGTGTGTGTATTTGTGTGTGTTGTGTTTTTTTTCCCCTTCTTTCTTGGCAACCCCCCTCCTCTGACCGGAATCCATTTGTGAGGTCACCTATGGAACCTTTTTCCCCAGGGTTTTTTCAGTTGGCCACCCGAGTCTCGGAAGAAGGGGAATGATGATGGCCGGTGCCCGCCCACCAGACTGACATTTCAGGGAGGGGGAAAAAAAAAAAGAAGAGAATATTCTTCGTGGCCAAAATGGCCGGGAATCTGGTAAGGAGAAGGCCCGGCGGGTGGGCCGGGGTGAGTCTGGATGACCTCACGGGACCCCTGCTTTTTTCTCACTCTGTGTTATTCTGTCTTCTTCTTTTTCTCTCTCTCTCTCTGGACAGTTCCCCGAAACCTACATCGGCGATTCCGAAGACGCCTACAAAAAGGCCCCCGGTGGGAAGAAAAAAAACCCTTCTCCTCTCTCTCGGGACGTCCAGCCGGGCAGCCCTCCGAGGGCCGACGCCGGGCAGCCGAACAGCGGGGCCGGAGCCGGAGAACTCCAGGAGGTAAGAGGATGGAAACTTGTGGGTCCGACACTGGCGGTTCTCTTTTGGGGATAAAGCCCACCATTCGGCCTGGTCGAAACTGCCCCTGGTTTAGGATCCATTCGGGGGAGGCCAAAGCTGTTGCAGAAATATTTCGAATATATTGAAACCAACTTGGAGGTTTTATTGCAAGCCTCGATGCTGCCGTTCCAGCAGGGACCTCCCGTGTCCGTGTCGGGGCATCGGTTCCAAGCCGGACGCCGGCCCCTGACCCCGCGGATGCTGAAAACCGCGGGTGAGAGCAAACACGATCGTAGAGGGCTGCGGGAGGGGAGGGAGGGCAGTGTTTTTTCCATCTCGGGGTCATGCCGGAGACCTTGCCGTGGCCTCAAATGACAGGAAGGCGTTATTCGGTCTGAATATCGGGGGCATATTTATTTATTTATTTGTTTTAATATTTATAGACCGCCCGTCATTTTAATATTTATATACCGGCATTCGAGAAAGGGGGATGGCTGGATGGGACGGCCTTGGAGGCGCCTTCCCCGACTCAATCGTTCTGGGATTACAACAACAACAACAACACACACACACACACACACACACACACACACACATCCTTTTTGTCGGCAGCTGTCGTCCGAAGCCGGCGGTCCACCCCACGGAGCATCGGAGGCCACTGAGGAAGAAGACCCAGTAGCCAGGGGCGGCCCAGATGGTGCCAACGACGGGTCCCACAAGCACCAGAACTCGCAATATTCCAGTTTGCATGATTTCAGATGGGTAGGTGCATGACCACCTGTGTGTGTGTGTGTGTGTGTGTTTGCGTGTGTGTGTATACACCGAGGTCTGAACTTGTACAGCCGCCTTATTTATTTATTTATTTATTTATTTATTTATTTATATTTTAATTGTTTTATTGCATTCCCATTTGACTTGGATCTTCGGTTTTCCCATTTTTTTTTTATGTCCACCGCCCAGAGTTCCTTTTTTTGGGAAATTGGTGCGGTGTGGCAATGTCGAAATAAATAAATAAATAAATAAATAAATAAATAAATAAATAAGAGGAAGAAAGGTGGGGTGAAAATATTCAAGGTGGGCTAAAAATATTCAAAATAAGATACATATTAATTTTATTTTATTTTGAATATTTTTTTTTTACCCCACCCTTTCCCCTTAGAAAAAGGACCCCAGGGTGGACTCGGGTCTTCTCCCCCTCCCCAAAGGAGAAAGGTGGAGTAAAAAAATAATCTAAACTCAATAAATATAATGTATTTATTATAATTTTATTTAATTTTTAATTATAACTATATTTAATAGAATTATAATTTAAAGAAATAAAATAGGCATCTGGGCCACAGCCACCTGGAAAAAAATTCTAACAACTGTCTCTGGTCACCAAGAGGCCGGGAGGGAGGGTCTCAGCGGCAGGTGAGAGAAGACTCATGGTTGGGGGACCAGCTGCCCTCCAGCAGTTGATCTGAAATTTCAGAACTTCTACACCGAGGGGTGGGAAGGCACAGTGACAAGGCCGGGGGGGGGATGATGGGCTGTGTAATACTACAAGGAGGGAATCGGTCTTCCTTCCCCCTGCCCAGATATTGCAATGGCAACGTGGCTCCCATTCGGGTGGCCGAAAAGGGGGGGCCTTCAGCTCCAGGGGCAGTCTACCTGAGGCTGCCGGCTGGCCCCTGGGCCCGCGAGAAGGGCCGTCTCTTGGCTTTCTCCACCAATCTCTCCACTCGCTTGCCCTGCAGGTGGAGGAGGAGAAGGACAGGGGGGGAAAGGAGCCCCCAGGGGGAAATGCCGCCAGCCCCCCGGCCGCTAGAAGCAGTAGCCCGGAGGAACCCGGGCCGGCCGGGGCCTGCGAGGGTCCAGAGGTGCTTTGGCCACCGCCGGGAGACGACACCCACGAACGCCTGGAGCCCAGACTGAACGAGGTGGGCAAAACCCCGTCCTCGGCCGGCGGGGCTCCCCGCCACCGGAGGGGCCGCAAGAGAGGCCCGAGAGGCGTTTGTACGGATTCTGGAGGGAGAGGGGTCGATTAGGGTCTATGAACCGGGGCGCAGAGTTGGCCTACCCCGATATCAGCCCGCTGGCCATCCCGGGGAGCTGAGCCGTCCGTACAGACCCGGCCAGTGGGGTTCGGATTCTTTCTTCGGATTGGAGCTCCGTCGCCTCGCCCTCGCCTCAAAAAAACACTGTTTGTGTTTCCCCAGGTGTCTCTGATAGACAACTTTGGGCCCGAGGAGAAGCTCCCGACGACGGGCACCGGCCGCTCGACCCCGGGGGGTCCCGAAAGCCGTCCGGCGGACCCGCAAGACGAGGAAAACCCCCCGGGCCTGTCGCCGGCCTCCACCGGGTATTTCCCCTGCTACCGGACGTATGTGGAGCTGCCCCGCTACCGCCCGCCGTCCGCCGACGGGCAGCCGGAAGGGGCCGCGAGCTGCCGGGACGCCGGCGTCAAGTGCCACCAGCCTGAGTCCACCGCCAGAGCAGAGAGGAAAAAGGCCGATGCCAACAGTAACTCCAAAGGAGGGAAGGCGTCCCTCGCCGCTCACGGGTCGCCCCGGAGGCCGCGCGAGGGGGGATCCAGGCCGGGCTCCGCCAGCACAAAAAGAGACAGTTCGGGCAGAAACCCAAAGGCGCACGGCGGAGGCAGCCCCGAGGGGTTGCCAAAGGCCCGTCCGTCCGGAGGCTCCCCGAACAGGCCCGGGGTTGCCAGAGACGAGCCCGTTCCGTGCCCCCGGGCCAGCCGCTCGCCACCCCCAACTGCCCACAAGAAGAAAAACCGTGCGAGCCCGGCGGGCGACCAGGAGCCAGGTGAAGCCGCGGAGCGGAAGCCCCTGCTCGCCGACCTCCGCTCGTTGCCCCCGAGCCCCGAGGAGAAAGCCGGGGTGCTGCCTCTGTGCTGCTACTACGGAGCCCAGGCCGAGAGAGAGAACCAGCCGGTACGTGCAAAACCAAGCTGGGCCCCCAGGAACCCCCCCACCCCGCCCCCTGAATCTCGTAGCCGCCGTTTCGAAACATCAAAAGATTTTTTTTAAAAAAAATCCCAGAAATATGGATTGTGTTTTTTAAAGGCGCATTACCGGGAGTGGCCACCGGAGGGAGACAGAGACCAGGCCATCTCTAGTGTTTGGTCTCACCCACGGTTTTCAGCATCGGCGGGGAGGTCTTTACTGGATTAACAATTCCCCAGATTTTTCTAGACGCCTGGAGGGCCTGCTAAATTGGCATTCCTTTTGCAGGTCAAGCCGCTGAAGGAACAGAAAAAGGAAGAGCAGCTCCCAGACCCCTCCTCGGCGCCGGACCTGTCGGGGGACCCCCGCCCGAGCCCCTCCCGCCTCAGCTTCCACGCCATCGTCTCCTGGGTCTGGCGGATCTTCCGGAAGCCTCCGCCGTCGCCGCCACCCGCCACCACGCCGGGGACAGAAGCTATCCGGCGGCCGCTGGCCCACCGGGTCCGGCTGTGGCTAGCGCAGCGCAGGGGCCGGGTCCGCCCCGAGACCCCCCGATGACTCACGGACGCGCCGGGATGCTTTCAGAGAAGGATTATTTCCATTAAAACGGGTTCTTTGGCCTGCCACTCCCGAAACGGAGGACCCCGGTGGTGTGTCTCCCTCCTCCCGCCGAGAGATCTAAAATTGTCGTCCGATTCGGAAGCCGAAACCAAACCGATCTTGCGGCGATTGGAGAAAAACCTGTTTCCCCCCCCCCAATTCCGCTCCCCTCCCCGGTTTCCAGAAATTTTACATCTCGACTCCACGGAGACCTTGCGAGGGGGAAAAAAATTGGTCTTTTTTTTTTGTTTTGTTTTGTTTTACACCCCATGGTGGTGGTGGGGTGGCCAACATGGTTACGACAATGCTCAGATTCCCCCCCCCTTTTTTATGGGTCGTCCCACTGAGCCCCCCACCTGCCCCCAAACCTCCAGCGTCAACCCACGCGAGCAGAGCCTGGACACCCCCCCCTCCTGCCCCCCCAAAAAGAGACGGGTGGGAGATAAGGTGGACACACCGTTTTTGTATTCTGCGACAACACGACGACAGACCAGAAAGCTACGTTTCGGGACGAGCGTGCGTGTGTCAAAGGCGAGACGTGCAAGGGGGTGGGGGACATTCGGAAAAGCCAAAGGCAGAGTTGAAGCGCGCACGGGGGGGGGGAGCCAGCCAAAGAGGGGGCCCAGAGGAGAGAAACCCACCACCACCGCCACGCTGACACACACCAGGGAGAGGGGAGCGCCCCCCCCCAGGTGCAAAATAAATGACACACACAGAGACACACAATGTGGTGGTATTGAGGGGCTCACCCGGCATCATCAGAACGCGACCGCCGGACTGAGCATCCTTGGTCTGTCGGGGTAGCGGGGGGTGTGTGTCTCTGTCGTCGGGGGCGGCTGGTGAAAAGGGGGGTTCGTGTCCATCCGGAGGGGTCGGGGCTGATGGGACGGGCCCATCCGTGAGGGGGGGGAGGGCGAGAAGGGCAAAAAAGGACCCCCCCTCTTCCGTCCCCTTTTCCGAGCGGATCGGTGAACCCCCTGAAAAACAACCCCCCTGCTGGTCTCGGGGTGGGGGGGCGAAGGGTGGGGTGGGGTGTCTCAGCGGGCCAAGCTACCCTTCTGCCCCGTCCAGGGCTCCCGCAGCTCCACGTGGCACCCCAGATCCCGCAGGGCCGCCTTGGCCACGTCGTTGCAGTCGCTGTGGGCCGCCCGGGCTTCGGCGATGAGCCGCTCGGCCCCCATCTCCAGGAGGGGCCGGGAGAAGTCCTGGGCGTGGGCTACCAGGTTGCGGATCAACAGGCAAGCTTGCTTCTGCAGAAGAGAAAGAGAGAGAGAGAGAGAGAGGGAGGGAGTTCGTGCCTAGGTAGCCACCAGGCTAGTGGCTCCACAGTTCGGGCCACCTGGTTGCCCCTGATACCGCCCAGAGTTCTCTTTCGGGGGGGAAACTGGTGTAAAAATGCAAATAAATATAAATAAATAAGACTCATGGGAAACTGGACTACCACTCCCAAAAATGCAAATAAATATAAATAAATAAGACTCATGGCCCAGAACTGAGTCTCCGTGGACTACGACTCCCACAGTTCCTGGACAGCACCGCTGGAGAGTGAAGGCTCCTGGGAGTTGTAGTCCAAGAACCGCTGGGTGACCTCCGTCCGCCTTGCGCTTCGAGGTCCCTCCCCGCCCCCACCGCCTGCGGTTACCTGTACGCCGCTTTCCCTGGGATGGGTTTTCATGGCCTGCAGAGCCGCCAGGGCTCCTCCGCCTTCCATGATGACCCGGCAGTTCTCCGGCTTCCGGAGAGCCACCATGCACAAGGCCGCGCAGCTCTGCTCGCACACCTGCCGGAAACCGCCCTGCTGTTAGTTCGGACGAAAAACCGGGCGCAACCGATCAAGTGGAAAATAATAGCCACAGGGGGCATTTCCCGCTCCCGAGGAGACCCAAAAGAGATCCCGGCAGATCCCCTCCTGTCGCCACCACCACCCCAGGGTCAAAGGCTACCTGGGCGTTCCCAAGATGGCGGCTCATGGCCAAGATGATGAGGTCCGTCCCGCCGGCGTTGACGATGGCGTCCTTCACGTCGTCATTGCCCGCGATGGCTCGGAGGGCACTCAGCGCTTGCTTGACCAAGTCCTGGAAGCCGCAAAGGAAGAAGAATGGGGATAACCCCCCCCAAACAACAAGCCATTGTTTACAATGGGTCCCCGGTATCCGCGAGGGCTCGTTATCCGCTGATTGGCCGACCCACAGCCTGGGGGGGGGGAACGGGAAAAGATATGGCGGGAAAAACTCCCGAAACAGTGTCGTTCATGAGACGCAACGAGCAGCACTGGCCAGAGGAGGGAGCCAGAGAACGTGCAATGGAGATACCCCTGTTTCCCCGAAAATAAGACCTCCCCTGAAAATAAGACCTACTTACAGTTTGGCCTCTCGCTGAAATATAAGGCATCCCCCTCCCCGAAAATAAGGCCTCCCCGATAATAAGATGACAATAAATGTGTACCGTATTCTGCTTCATGGAAAAATAAGGCATTCCCTGAAAATAAGACCTAGCGCATTTTGGGGAGCAAAAATTAATATAAGACACTGTCTTATTTTCAGGGAAACAGGGCCACTATCCACATCTTCCAGCATCTGCGGGTCAGTCGGGAACGTACTCCCAGCAGATACACTGCATTCGAGTCGACTCCGACAGCAGGGCTAGCTGAGGCCTTCCCCCCCCCGCCCTCCGTCATCATCCTCCCCGCAGGTCGGCCCCCCACCCCAACCCACCTGATGCTCGATGCAGTCCGCCAAGAGAGCCACAATGAAGTTCAACCCTCCGAGGTCGACGATATCCTGGCAGTACTCGTTCCGGACGGAGAGGCGGGCCAGGGTGGCACAGATTTCGCTCAGGACGCTGCTGTCCTCAGTGAACGCTTCGGGGTGGGGGGTGGGGGTGGGAACAAAACAAGTAAATAAGAGACTTTCGCGGGGAGAAAAGTGGCATAAAAATAAAGTCACACTAGGCGTTGTTTTTAGGATCTCTGCTCCAGGCATGATACCATAGTCTTTCGAGACTGAAGGATGCCAATAAGTTATTATTATTATTATTATTATTATTATTATTATTATTATTATTATTATTATTATTATTATTATTATTATTATTATTATTATTATGGCAGATTCCCTGGGGAAGGGGTCCTCCCCCACCCCACCCCACCCCACCCGGTAAACTCCAAAGACATGTCCCTTCTCATCAGGGATTATTGATCGATTGGTTGCATCGATTGGACGGGAGGAGGCTGCTGCATCGCCTTCACAGGTTTGTTTGTTTGTTTGTTTGTTTGTTTGTTTGTTTGTTTGTTTCAGAGTATCCCCCCCCGCCGCCGCCTTTCTCCTTGGAAAAGGACCCCCCGAGGCGGCTTTACAGTAATTTGACGTTGGCAATTGCCCTTTTTAGGATCACATTAGAAACAACTTAATTGCTCCATTGCTGAAGAAGTTCCAAGGCCACCCTTCTAGATCGTTAGTCCAATACTGTTTAATAGATAAGAATTCTTATGTTACAGCCCAGGTAGCAAAGTTTTTTATGGCCGCCATACGCAAGAGAGCAGAGATGACCTCGACCGTTCATCCGTCTTCCTGACGTTTTTACCCATTCGCAGTTTTACTCTTTTTCATCGTTTTTTATGATTCACGGTCTATTTGTTTAGACGGGTCACACGACCCGCAATAAACTTGAAACTTGACGTTGGCCATTTGGGACGTAACAGGGTCTCACCCCCAAAAGGAAGCGACGGGCGCAGAAGGAGGACGGGGAAGGGAAGGTGGCGGCGGGGGGGGGAGAGAGAGCGGTGCCGGAGGGGAGTCCCCAGCGGCGGCGTGGCCCGAGGGACCCGTGGCCGAAGCCCCGAGCGCTCCCGGGACCCGAGGGCGAGGGAGGCGGCCGCCTACCTTTGGCGGCCTCGATCAGGATGGCCAAGCCTCCGTGATCGGCCACGATCTGCCGGGCGTGCTCGTGGGCGCTGCCGAAGGGCACCCGGATGTCGTCGTCCAGGGTCATGACCCGCAGGGCCCCGCAGGCTTCCCGGACCACGTCGGCCCGCTCACCGTGACGGACGACGGCTCCGGCCAGCAAGGCCAGGACGCCCCCTTTGACCAGGTCCTGCCGGTTCTGCTCGTGCTTGAGGCCGGCGTGGCGGACGCAGCGCAGCCCGGCCAGGGTCAGCTCGGCGTCTCCCCGGTGCTCCTGGAGGCACCGCAGGAGGAGCTCTTGCCCGGAGGCGTCCAGCAGGTCTGGCTGGCCGTCCAGGAGGGCCGAGAGCGCCTGCAGGGCTTTCAGGAGGGAGCAGCGGCCCTCCAAAGCCAGGCGGAGGGCGGCCAACACCGCCGGGCAGGCCCCTTTTTCAGCCGCCAGGTAACGGACGGACAGATCCTGCCGGCAGTGCCGGGCGAAGGCCGCCAGGAGGTCGTCCACCGGGCCGGGTCGCAGTCGACGACAGCTTTCTGGAGGGCGTCCAGCGTCTAGGGGACAAAAGTAATATCGATGACCTGGCCCCTCGCATCCTCCCCGGCCCCAACTACAGCCACAGAGGTCGAAGGAAAAAAAAACCCTAGGTGCATGCATTCCTCACGTTGAAATTCCCAGAATCGGCCACAGGAGGGAGCCCGAGACCAGGCTATGGGTAGCATGGGCGACTAGACAGGAGTTCCCTGTTATCTGCGGGTTTCGGCATCCACGGGGGGGGGGTGTCACAGGGGCTCCCTCCCGGAGGGAAATACTGTATAAATTTTGTTTCTCTTTCTTGGAAGAACAAATCTCCCAGCTGGGGTTTCTGGCACGATCAAAGACAACCCAGGAAGGGTTTATCTGCAGTGGCAACTAGACAGGAGTTCCCCATTATCTACGGTTTTTGGCATCCGCGGAGGGAAATACTGTATACATTTTGTTTTGCGTTCCTGGAAGAACAAATCACCCAGCTGGTGTTTCTGGCACGATCAAACACAACCCAGGAAGGCTTTATCTGCATTGGTGACTAGACAGGAGTTCCCTATTATCTGCATTTTTGACATCCGCAGGGGTCGCAGAGCTTCCCCCCCAAAGGGAAATACTGTATAAATTTTGTTTCTTGTTCCCAGAAGAACAAATCTCCTGGCCCGGGGTTTCTGGCAATATCAAACACAACCCAGGAAGGCTTTATCCGCAGTCTACCAGACGGAACGAAGAGTCGCCCTCGCTCTGGACGAGCGGTCAGGCCCTGCTCACGGACACACACACCCCTCCTCACCTGCAAAACGGCATGCTTTTTTCCCGGGCTGTCTCCCGAGACGGGACTCTGTGCCATCTTCACGATGTGGCTCAAATCGACGCCTGGGAGAGACCAGACCGAATCAGACCCAGCCAAGGGGGGGTTAAAGAAAAAGGGTTGGGCATCGCCCGGGGTGTCTTCCGATCTCCCGCCGACACCGGGACCGTCCCGCGATGCATAAACCAACCCAGCGGTTGAGGAATGGAGAACAGCCACCCCGGCGAAGGGGAGGAAGACACATCCCGCCTTCCGCCCGCAGATCCTACCCTGAGATTCAAACTGCTGGACGGCGTCCATTACGGCCTCCTCCGGATCCATCTCAAACTCCACCATGTTCTCCTGCACCACCTCATCAAACGTCTCCTGGGTGATCCGCTTGGCCGCCGCCATTTCTGTCCCGCTGCCCCGGCCTGCAGACAGCCAAAAGAAAAGGGGGGGGGGAAAAGCACTTTTTCAGGCCGCTTGGGGTGGCTTCCGGGGTTCCGTTACGATATAAAACCCAAAGCAAATATTTGCAATCTTGGCTGGGCCGTGCTCCAAATGAACAATACAACGGACTGAGCGGCAGTACTCTGTGTGTTCTTTTAGCCTACCGCCTCAGAGACGTCGCCACTGCGGGAGAAAATAAATAAATAAATTAAAAACAGCCCCCAGGAATGCCCTGCCTCGCGTCGGGAGCCAATGCGGCTCTGCGACCCGGCGTCCCCTCTGACAAATTGCCGAGTTCAGCTCGTTGCCTGGGGAAGAAAGCCCAATTTATTCCCCCAACCCGGCCGGCCGCTTCTAAACCAAAAGCCAATTTTCCTGATCGGCAGCCAAAACCCAGATAGGGCTTGAACTGATGCCAAAACGGGACCCAAAGTTTCCAGCCCTGCATTTTCGGGGGGCCGTAGACCTTCTGCTCACGGGCAGAAGTCAGGGCCTTTTCACACGACCCCTAAGATCCGCTGGCCACTTAAATTCGGACCAGAGATCTTAGGGGTTTGTCGCTGTTCCTGCGTTCCCACCCCCAGCTGCTGGCTGCGTGAGGGGAGGGAGAAAAAACAGGAAGAAAAGAGACTTGGCTCACCTCCGTTCTGCGTCTCGCTCTTGCCGCGGCAACATTCCAGTCTCTTAAGTAGCTCTTAAAGGGGCGGGAGCCAAAAAACAACAAACAGAAGCCAGAGAGAGCCCTGCACTCACTATCGTTACACCGCATCAAAGAATTTTCACCTCCAGAGAGCAGGTACTTGAAAGGTGCGCTGGGACGCGCTAAAGTGGGCATGGTCGCACCTAATTTCCTGTAAACTCCGGAGCTGGTGGGGAAACATTTTTAAGCTCCGGAGCTGGGAGCCATTTGCCCCGGAGTTTAGGGGTCGTGTATAAACGCCCTAAATCGGGACCTGTTTCCCCCCCCCCCCGAATCAGGAGCGGTCCCATTTCAGGAAGATCCAAACGATCTATTTTTAGGCGAGGAACCCTTCTCTGGACTCATGGTGGAGAGATCGTGAGAAAGCAGTTTATTAACGGCAAGACGTTATGGGTGCTCTTTTTAGCTGACGCTGCGGTCCTGTCTAGTCTTGTCAGAGGACAAGCCGGCACCTATAATTTCTCTTTCCTTCCCGCGTCATTCTAGCTCAGAATAACCCTCTGTTAAGTTGCATCGGACTGAGAGAAGCTATTCTTTATTTTTATGCTTTATTTATTTTTTCAGTATATTTTTAACCCCACCTTTCTCCTTGGGAAAAAAAGGACCCAAGGCAGCGAACAGTAACGAGGGACGAGATACATTCGAGACCAAACCATTCAAGACATATTCAAGTATCGAGAACAGGGAATTGAAGGACATCTTGCAGCATTTAAAAAAAAAAACCACCATTAAGCGTGATGGAACATTGGAGCATAGTGTGGCGGACGGTATGTAAATAAAAGAAACAGGACATTTAAAATAAAAACAGCACTTGCATGCAGACAGGAGTAGCGCAAAATCACTTAATACTTCCACAAGGGGGGAAAAAAAACAACCCCCTAATTTTAAACCAATCCTTCCATTCTGGCTCACTGGCTGATGGGCCTGGCTGCAGGGACCAGAGGCTGAGAGTTCGAATCCCTCACTGGGTTACTCCTTGGGAGTTCGAATCTCCCTCTGAGCTATTGTGCAGCTATATTTATATTAGCTGGAATTCAGCCTCTCTGCCTGTATTGTGGTTTGGGGGTCACGTAATAAACTCTGAGAACTGCCAGGGGTGGGGTGGGCATTGCTGGCCAGGATGTATTAAGAGGAGGGATCCATGTTAAAAGAGGTGCCTCTCTGAATATATAATAATAATAATAATAATAATAATAATAATAATAATAATAATAATAATAATAATAATAATAATAATAATAATAATAATTATTGTTGTATTTGTTACTGTTGCTGTTATTGTTGTTGTTGTTATTATTAACCACACAGCTATCTACGCTGGATTTTTATTACTAATCACTAGTCGAACACTTCCCAAGCGTTTGGGACTATGTGATGTATTATTATTATTATTATTATTATTATTATTATTATTATTATTATTATTATTATTATTATTATTATTATTGCAATAGTACAATATGAAAAGGCTCCCTTCTTGCTGTGCAGTTTTGAGACGATGACATGATGATGAGGATGATGTTCCGCGCCTTCCCCCCCCTCCCAATTCTCAGTCACAGGCAGCCCGGGAGGGAAAGTGCCTCTGAGCATGTGCAGAGTGCCTTCTCCCCTCCCCTTAGCCATCCCCCTCCTCACTGGCTTCCAGATCAATCAATCAATCAATCAATCAATCAATGAAGGTCTAGGTTGCCAGCTCACCCCGCAGCCCGACTGCCGAGGGCGAGCGTGCCTCTGAGCACCTGCAGAGAGCTCGCCTATCCTGGGACCGGTTGCAAAAGAGACGGGCGCCGACTCACCTGGCGTGACCCTCGGCGCTTGCCGTAGCGCCGCTCCTCTGGAGAGAGCGAGCCTGCCGCAGCCGAGCCCGGCCGGATTGAGAACGCGCATGCGCAAAACCTTGCCCGTCCCCCCCTCCCCCACGAAGTTTGGTTGCGCGCGGCCGCCGTACCCGCACGGCGCCGAAAGGGGACGCCTTCCCACCGGCCCTGAGAGGCTATAGGCGATTTCAGCTGCACATGCGCAACCTCCTGGGGCAGGCGCACAACCCTCCCCGCCCTCCTCCTCCTCCTCCCTTACGCATGCGCATCCGCCCGCTTAAGGGCGGAGGGTGGAAAACAAGACCACGCCCCCATTCGCGAGGCCGTTTTACGACGCACGCGCAGTAGAGAGGAGGAGGGCGGCGCGAGAGGACGGCTCGCGATGGGGGGCGGAGGCGTTGGCTCCTGAGGCGCATGCGCGTTGATGCTCGGCGGGCGGAGGCGGAGGAGGGCGGAGCTTAGGGAGAGGCGGGGAACCCTGTCAGGAGAGAGAAGAGGAGAGAAGCGCCATCTTGACGACCATAGAGAGGCGTTGGGTAGAAGGTCCGGTTGTTGTTGGAGCCAGGAGGAGGAGGAGGTTGAGAGGGGGGAGAGCTGCGCATGCGCGTTGAGGGGGCCTTTCCGTCAAGGGTTGAATTGGCTTCGCGAGCGCCCGGTGAGGGAATTTAAAAAACGGCAGAATAAATAAGGAGGGACTTTTATTGGGCTTCACGAGGAGGCCTCTCTGCCTGTCGAAAGGGGCCCCCGTGTCCGCGGGGAGGGGGTGGGCCACGAGCCCCCGGCCCGCCCGCCGATACGGGAAACCGCGGATAATTGCGAACCAGACCCTGGACAGCGTCTCCAGCCCCCCCCCCTCAGCTGCAGAAAGTATCCTGGGGGTGGTGGTTCCTCTTGCCTTTCGCATTAAGGGGGGGGGGAGAAATAAAAGGAACCCGCTGATACCAGTGCCCCGCGGATACGGAGGCCCTCGGCCCTCTCGACAAGCGCCTGGCCGCTTGAGGAGGGCGCCCCCACCTCCCTCCCTCCCTGCCTGGAAAACCGAGGGATTTGTGGTCTGGGTTATTGATTTATTTTTCCACTTGCTTTGCAGAATTAATTCTTCTGAGAGAAATTTTATCCCCCAGCATTGAGCCAGCATTGAGCCTCATTGGTTGGTCTGCTTCCTCTCTCTATCCCTTCCCGATCCCTCTATCTATCTATCAGCCTTCCTTCGTTCCTGGAGACCCTAGGTGAGCCTCATTGGTTGGTCTTCGTTCCTGATCTATCTATCTATCTATCTATCTATCTATCTATCTATCTATCTATCTATCCTATCTATTCCCGATCTATCTATCTATCTATCTATCTATCTATCTATCTATCTATCTATCTATCTATCTATCTATCTATCTATCTATCTATCCCTTCCTTCCTGATCTATCTATCTATCTATCTATCTATCTATCTATCTATCTATCTATCTATCTATCTATCTATCTATCTATCTATCTTCTTATCTATCTATCTATCTATCTATCTATCTATCTATATTATCTATCTATCTATCTATCTATCTATCTATCTATCTATCTATCTCTATCTATCTATCTATCTATCTATCTATCTCTTCCTTATTTCTATCTATCTATCTATCTATCTATCTATCTATCTATGGTTCTGTTTCATCTTCCATCTATCTGAGAGATGTATCTATCTTTCCTTATTTATATAGATATCTAGACAGAGATATAAATCTATCTATCTAATGTATATCTAGATGAGTATCTATCTATCTATCTATCTATGTCTATCTATCTATCTATATTTATGTATCTATCTATCTATCTATCTACCTACAGTTCCGGCTTATCCATCTGTCTATCTATCTATCTATCCATTTTTTCCTTCCTAATTTATCAATTGATCTATGGTTCTGTTTCATCTTCCATCTCTGAGAGATGTATTTTGCATATATAGATACAGACAGAGATATAAATATTAATGTATACCTAGATGAGTGCACATGTGTACAGTATATTTATGTATTGTATGTGTGTATATATCCCTACATATGTGTGTGTGTGTGTGTATGTATGTGTATATATGTATATATATGTGTGCCGTGTGTGTGTGTAACAAATTAATTCCTTTATACAGTGTACCACTGTATAGGTTTAGATATACAGTGGTACCTTGTATAAAGGAATTAATTTGTTCCAAATGAAATTATGTTAAGCAAATTTTCCATAGGAATGCAATGAAAACAGAGTGATCCCTTTTTTATGTTGTACAAATTCTCCCCATAGGGGATTCTGTTAAGCAAATTTCCCCTATCTCCCGAATTTTTATGTTGTACAAATTTTATGTTATACAAACTCTTTGTTATACAAGGGTCCACTGTATATACATATGCAAAATTCTATTTCAGAAAGGGAAGATGAATCCAACAGGCACGTACATATGTATATGTACATGCGTACATAAAGCTATCTATGCATGTATACATAGAGCTATATCAAACCTATTTCTCACACCATGGAAGAGAACCCCACTACCACACACACACACATCTATATGTGCGCAAAATATCTATCAGAAACGTGAGGTGAAGGAGAACCCTTTGTATTCACAGGGGATCAGGTCCAGGCTCACCTGCGGATGCTGAAAATCGCAGATAATATCAAACTCTATTATCCTGGCTGACACTGTACAGAGTGCAGTGTCTGGCTTCCTTTTGAGCCCTCCTCTGGCAACAGCACTATTCGACATTTAACATTTCTGGAAACTTGAAGGGGGAGAAAATGGGGTGGAAAATGTTTTCTAACTCCCCCCACCCCAGGGGTTTTGTAATTTTCTAGACCTTTTATGTCTCCAGACGTCATGGATATATAATTCTCTAGCGAACCCTCTCCATATGCAATTTTTGGGATTCTGTTTTGGAAAGTTTGAAGATCGCGGATGAGTGTGGTCCTTCAGGGAGTGGTCGCCCGCCTAACGGAAGGAGAGGCTTCCTCCTGTCTCAAAAATCTGAGGGGAAGTCACACCACAGGACATCTCAATTTAAGAAGAAAAAAAATTAAAATTAAAACAAAATGTCTTTTTGTTTTCCGGTTGCAGACCCGAGATGGCTTCCCGGCGCATCGCCCAGGACTCTTTCGATGCCCTCGTGCAGGCGAAGGCGAAACGCTACCGGTTGGACCAAAGCGACCCCATCAACAAAGCTCTCCAGCAGCTGAGAGGTAGCCCTCCTGGCCCGACTCCCCCCCTCCCCCCGTCCTTTCAGATCCCGGACCTGACCCTATTTTTCTCCCTTTTTCCTCTTGGAAGACTGACCCCCCCCCCCCCCCACCCCCTCGTGGTGACCCTTTTGAGCGTGAAGGGTGGTTTTGCGGCGTCTGCAATCCAGTTGGCTTTCTGCATCCCATAGGACTATTTCCTCGTAGGTCTCTTTCCCGGTTTGTTCTTCTTTGACCGTTCCGTTGCGGGACCGGCATATTCTGCCTTTTTAACGCCTTGTGTGTCTTGCAAACTTCTAAGTTTTTGCCCCTTCTCCTTAGCCCCTCTTTAACACTCACCCTCTCCATCCTGCAGATTTTTTTTTTTTGGAGGGGGAGGGAGTATTTAAGGATGATGACCTCAGCCTCTGAACCAAAAGCTGATTTTTCCTCCTCCTCCTTCCTCCTCCTCCTCCTCCTCCTCCTCCTCCTCCTCTTCTTCTTCTTTCTTCTTCTTCTTCTTCTTCTTATTATTATTATTATTATTATTATTATTATTATTATTATTATTATTATTATTATTATTATTATTATTATTATTATTAACCACAAGGAAAATTGGAGAAGCATTGGAAATAGTGAAGCAGCAAATAACAGCAACAGCTAGAAAAATTGAAAGATAGGATGCTAGATTTACTCGGTATAAAGACAACCGGTTGTTTCAATCAGATCAAAGAAAGTTCCATCAGAGTTTAAATCAGAAGATAGGTACAAAAGATAAAAAGCCTGAAAAAATGGCAACCACTATTTATTATTATTATTATTATTAATTATTATTATTATTATTATTATTATTATTATTATTATTATTATTATTATTATTATTATTATTATTATTTGGAGTCCGAGGAGCCCTGCACTTCTCTTATTATTAATATTATTATTAATAATTAATAATTAATATTATGATGATGTGTAGCCTGCATGATTAAAATTGCAAGCTGCCCAGAGAGTGCTTGAAGTACTGCTAGTAGTAGTAGTAGTAGTAGTAGTAGTAGTAGTAGTAGTAGTAGTAGAGGAGGTGGAGGAGGAGGAGCAGCATTAGTACTTTCAGGCTGCAGCTAAGTGAATCAGCCGATACTAAACCCAGGCAAAAGGGAGTAGGAACCCCCCTCTCGGAAGGATAGTGTCGCAGGATGATGGCATGGAGCCCGGAGGGAGAAAGAGTTGAGCGGGGTGGGGGACACCTCCAAGTTCGGGCTGCGTGGAGCCGGTGCTGCCCCTTGTGGGCCGGATCCTGCGTCTCAGGTCCCGCCTTTCGGGGCTTGCCTAGCGGCGGCCGGGACACCGAGCGTGACGGCCGGGCGTCCCTGCCGAGCGGCTTTTCCTTTTTCCCCGCAGCTCATCCCCGGCTGGCCTTGCAGGCCCCGTACGGCGACGAGGACGAGGACCCCCGCGAGGACAGGGCGTACGGCTCCAGCGCCTGGAGGAAAGAGCCGAGGGCCGATTACGCGGCGCCCTCGTACCGATCCTCCAGCCGGGCCCTGCCGGAGGAAGAGGAGGAGGAGGACTACTACGAAAAGACCTTCCCCCAGCCGCTCTCGCGGAGCCGGGGCTACCCCCAGCCCCCTTTGCGCGAGCAGGGCTACAGCCGCCCTTCTTCGGCCGGCCGGGATTACGGCGGGCTGCCTTTGAGAGATCTGGATTACGGCCGCCCCTCCGCCCGGGAGTTCCGCTCCTCGGGCCTTCCGGATGAGGATTTCGCTCCCGGTTACAACCCTCCGGGGCCGAAGAGAGACTTCTCCCTCTCTTTGCCTCTGGCGGGAGGGAAGCGTGGCCCGGCGGCCCCCGGCGGGTCTCGATTAAAGGAGGAGCTGCCCGCCGCCCCTGCGCCGAAGTGGAGCGTGTTGAGCGGGGCGGAGGACCGCCTGCCGCCGCCCCCCTGCCGCCCCCCTGCCGCCCCTGCAAGAGCCTCCCGCGGCCCCGGGTTCCGAAAGAGGACGCCCCGGGCTTGGCCCCGGTCGACCCCGACGACGTCTTTGCCGCGTTCGGGAGGGAGATCATCAAATGGGCCGGCTTTGACCGGGCGAAGCAAGACCGGGCGTGCCTGGAGCTGTTCCAGTCGCTCTTTGCGGTGGAGACGGAGACCTGCGCCAAGACGCTGGCCGCCTTCAAGTGCCGACTCAACCACGAGCACCAGCAGTTCTGCCTCTACAGCCTGAAGAACATCCAGCATCCGGCGCTGCGCAAGCCACAGGTCGACAACACCTTCTTGAACTTCCTCATGAGCCACCAGGTGATGGAGACCAAGCAGGCTTTCTTTGAGGTGATCGGCCCCTTCGACCGGGTCCTGATGAAGCTCCAGTATTACCTCCTCAAAAGCGCCACCCCGCTCCTGATGGCCTGCAACGCCTACGAGCTGCACCTGAAGACGGGCGGCCTGTGCGAGCCGGCCCAGGTATCGTCCTCCTTGGAGACCACCGCCTCCCTCTGCCGGAAAGCCTTGGTCCTTCTGGGGCAGACCTTCGCCCTGGCCTCGGCCGAGCGCCAGGAGAAGATCCTGGACGCCCTGGGGATCCAGCAGGGCGCCCCCTCGCCCGCCCTCTTCCCCAACGTCGACTCCTCAGCCTTGTTCGGAAGGGAGTACATTGAGCACCTGCAGAGCTGGCTGGACAAGAGCGGGTGCAAGATGCAGCTGAGGGCGCCGGACGCCAGCCCTCCCGGCCAGGGCCCGCCAGTCATCCAGGAAGCTAAGCCGAAGGGTAAGAAGGCCTCTCTCTCTTTTTTTGGGGGCGATTTTCCTAAAGGCAGGTACGTCCAAACTTTGGCCCTCCAGATGTTTTGGACCACAACTCCCACAGTCCTTTATTTATTTACTGTATATACTCGAAGATAATAAGCCTAGTTTTTCAGCCCTAATTTTGGGCTGAAAAAAAAAGGGCCCTCGACTTATATGCGGGTCAATACTTTTAGCCACTGAGGCAAGTGCTTGGGTCGGTGGCTAAAAGTCATTTTAAACATTGCGTCCCGCTTCTCATGACCCCCCTCTGCATCACAGGGGAGCGGCGTGCGATGTTTAAAATGAGTTTCAGCCACTGACCCAAGCACTTGCATCAGTGGCTAAATTTAAACATCACACACCGCTCCCCCAGCTCACAAAGGGGGAGCTGCCAGGCCCTGCTGCATTTCCCACCCTAGACTTATACTCGAGTCAATACGTTTCCCCACTTTTGGGTGGGTTAAATTAGGGGCCTCGACTTATACTCGGGTCGACTTATACTCGAGTATATACAGTATTTATTTTTAGAGCTTATATACCGCCTGTCTTCTGGACGGAACTCCGGGCGGTTCACAACAATAAAATGGACCAAAAAAAAAAACAGTTTATAAACTACATCGTCATAAAAGCAACATGGGCGAGCTGAGCTTAGAATTCTGGGAGTTTATTTATTGATTTTATTTATTTTAATAATTATATTCCGCCCGTCTTCCGGAGGAACTCTGGGCGGTTTACAATAGGGATACAAACAAAAGAAACAATGAGAACAATAACAATAATAGTAGACTAAGGAAAACAATGAAAAACATCATTATAAGACTGTGAAAAAGAAAATAATTGGCATGATGGCAGGGCAAGGGAATTAAAATTGAGTTGTGCCCCAAAACATCTGGAGGGCTGAACTTTGGACAGGCCTGCCTTAAGGAGTCCGGTAGGATCCCTCTATCGGCGGATGCCGAGAATCGCAGATGAGAGGGGACGCAGTTGGAACAGCAAACACCTCCCTCAGCAGGGCCCCTGGCTCCTTCCGTTGGCCTGTTCTGGGAATTAGACGTATCCGTATACCAGGGGTACCTTGTATAAAAGAATGAATTCATTCCAAATGAAATTCTGTTAAGCAAATTTTCCTTTCTACAAATTTCCCACAGGAAGGCATTGAAAACGGAGTCATCCCTCCTCGTGACCGTTTTTCTGTTGTACGGATTCGCCCCGTAGGCGATTCTGTTAAGCAGATTTCCCCCTGTCTCCGGAATTTTTTAGGTTGTGCAGATTTTATGTTATACAAACCGTTTCTTATACCAGGGTCCGCTGTATATTTCAGGGATTATTCCCCCCGCCCCCCAATACTTTCAGGTAAGGGGATCAGCGGATGTGGAAAGCGGCAGATAAGGGGCTCCTAATGTAGTATGCTCACCCCCCCTGCCCCCCCTGCTTTTAATTCAACAAGAACGGGGCAGGCCTAAAAGGCACCTATCCCCTCGTACGCTACCAAAGGGAGAAATCAAATCTCAGGCGTGGCTCGCCCTTTTAAATTCTGCAAAGGAATATCCGCCCCCACCCCCCACCCCGGACCCACAATCCTGGGGACCGTTCCGGCTGCCGTTTGCGAGTTTGTCGTCCTGCTTTCCGCAGCTCCACCGCGGGCCGACCGCAAACTCGTCGCCACCATTGAGAACCTCGTGAGCGATACCATCTCGGGCGTGATGACGGAGAAAGCCCGGTCCAAGCTCACCGGGGACCC
This sequence comes from Phrynocephalus forsythii, assembly GCA_029282475.1. Taxonomy (NCBI): domain Eukaryota; kingdom Metazoa; phylum Chordata; class Lepidosauria; order Squamata; family Agamidae; genus Phrynocephalus; species Phrynocephalus forsythii. Next base: position 9,801,125 of record JAPFRF010000018.1, read on the forward strand.
CCAGTATTGGTAAGTAGAATTTTCCCTTCTTCCCCTTTGGGGGTTGGGAGATCTGGACCCTGGCGGGAGCCTCAGAAAATCCACTCTCCCTTCCAGGGTTTAGAATCATAGAATCCTAGAGTGGGAAGAGACCTCCAGGGGCCATCTAGTCCAACCCCCTGCCATGCAGGAACCCCCATCCCAACATTTCCGACAGGTGGCCATCCAGCCTCTGCTTAAAAACCTCCTCCACAGAAGGAGACTCCACCACCCTTTGTGGCAGCCTCTTATTCCACTGCCGGACAGCTCTAACCCTCATGAAGTTCTTCCTAATGTTCAAACGGAATCTCTTTTCCTGTAGTTTGAAGCCATTTCCCCGAGTCCTAGTCTCTGAAGCCATGAAAAACAAACCGGTCCCTTCTTCAGTGTGACATCCTTTCGAATATCATATCCCCTCTCGGCTCCCTAAGGCGCTCCTCGTTAAGACATTTCCTCCAGGCCCTCAACCGTCCTGGTCGCCCTCCTCTGCCCCCGCTCGAGGTGGTCAACATCCTTTTTAAACTGAGGCGCACAAAACTGGACACAGGACTCCAGGTGGGGTCTGACCAGAGCGGAACAGAGTGGTACTATCACCTCCCTGATGATAGAATAGAATAGAATAGAATAGAATAGAATAGAATACTTTTATTAGCCAAGTGTGGTTGGACACACCCAGAATTTGTTTTGGTAAAAATGCTTTCTGTATATAAAAGGAAATATAAGAATCATATAGTCAACAATAAAAACACAGTACAATACTACAATATAACCTATTATTTAAAAAGGAAGAAGAAATGTAAAAATTAATTATTCAACAGTTTGATAGCACTTGGAAAGAAACTATCTCTATATCTAGTTGTCCTAGTATGCAATGCCCTAAAACGTCACCCTGAGGGTAACAATTGAAACAGATTACGTCCAGGATGTGTGGAATCTGTATATATTTTCATCGCCCTCTTTTTAGCTCGTGTGGTATACAATTCCACAATAGATGGCAAATTAGTAGCAATAATTTTTTCTGCAGTTCCAATTATCCTTTGAAGTCTATATCTAGACACAGTGGTTCTGTTGATGCAACCAAGAATCGCGTTGGCTTTCTTTGCCCGTCCGGCTTTTCTCCTTCCCTGCTAGTGTCGCTTAGCCAGGCCCCCGGAGGTGGGCCCGTGGTCAGGAGCCAGAGGTCCCTGAAACAGCCGTCTCTTTTTCTGCACAAAACTGCAGGTTTCTGAGCGAGGAGGAGAGCCTGGAGCACCAGTATTACAAGCTGAAGCTCTCCGAGGCGGAGCGGCTGAAGGCCGAGGAGGGCAAGAGCCCCGAGTGGCGGGCGGCGGAGGCCGTGCGCGCCCTCCTCTACCGGAAAAAGATCGCCGGCCTCAAAAAGAGGCTCTTTCCGAGGCGGAAGGCGGGGATCCTGCAACGGGCCGCCCGGAGCCGGCGGGGGAGAAAAGCCACCGTCGGGACCCAGACGCCATTCTGGGCTGGCACCGCGCCCGGCCAGGAGGCCCAAGGCGACGCAGACTCTGGAGCAGACGCAAACCTTCCGGAGGCTTCGGCCCCCGGCTCAGACGAGCTGTCCTTGGAGAGTCAGTTTCCGGATGGTAGGTGACGCCAACGAGAGGGGAAGGGGGGGATGGAAGGATCTGCAACCGGTCCTTTTTATTTCCGGTTCAGTTGCCAACGAGCAGAGATTCCTCGGTGGCAGGAAGGGCCAAAGAGACAGGCCCAGCGTGGGTGTCTCCGGGCAGCCTTCCGAGCGAAGGCCGGCCTCTAAATCCCTCCTTTCCTTTTCCGTGTGTGTGTGTGTGTTTGTTTTTAGTGGACCTCAAGACAATGGTCACGGCCCGGAAGCTGGCTGAGTTCGTGGCGGAGATCGGGCCGGAAATTGAGCAGTTCAGCATTGACAACAGCGCTGACAACCCAGATCTCTGGTGAGTGAGTCGGGTCCCACCTCGGATGCAGATCTTCACACACACACACACACACACACCACTCACCGGTCCGCCCTCCCTAGGGGCTGAAAAAGGTGAAAAGAGATGTCTGAGAAATGTACGCGCGTCCAGCGACGACGGTGCCAGAACTGGGCACGAGCGGGGAGGAGAAATACACTTGGGATCAAAACAGGGTTCCTTATGATCCGCATATTTCAGCATCCGCAGAGAGCGAGCTTGGAACACGTCCGAGATCAGATTCTGACCCTCCTGTAGAGGACAGGCTTTTAAGTCCTCAAAGAGGACTCTCCCGTCTCCTTTTAACCAGCCCGGGTCTTTGTGCCCCATCCGCTTAGGGACTGGTTTCCAGCCCTCTCAATCATCCTCTAAACGTCTTCCAGTTTCTTGCCCGGAACTGAAAGGACGTCCATTAGAGAGACGAGGTTTTTTTTGTGCAGCCGCGGGAGATTGCAGGGAAGAACAAGGGGATCGCGGTACCCACGGAGAACAAGTCTCTCCCTGGCTATCCTGATGGGGATGCCTAGAAGGACCCACCTCCAGGTTGGAGAGAGAGAAAGAGAGAGAGAGAGAGGAGATCTCTCAAGGGTGTTTGCGGGGGATGGTAAGCAGGGGAAGACATCTGCTGGGGAAGACCCTGAAGCAAACGGTGAGCTGCTGCGTGAGACAGAACGCTGCGCTGGATGGGCTGCGACGGCCTGTCCCGGCAAAGCTGCTCTTAGGTTCTTAAACTGCATTTTGCTTGAATTCTCTCTGGCAGCTGATTTGCCTTTTTTTTTTTTTGCAGAAAACATTCTTTGTTGTGCTTTCTTAATAATACTCCTAGTGTCCGTAGGCATGTACCGTATGTATTTCTGAGGTTCATAATTGAGCAGCTTCAGGCTGCGGGCGAAGGAATCAGCAGACCTCATCCTGTGGATGGGATTTGGCCCAGGGTGGGAGGCCCTACTTCAGCGTGTCTGGGCCTTGTTTGGAGCGGTGCTGGGTGTAAAACATTGCATGATCCTATTCTCCCCCCCCCCCCGGCAGGTTCCTTCAGGACCAGGAGAGCTCGGCCTTCCGCTATTACCGGCTGAAAGTCCAAGAGCTGTGCCCTTCTATCTGCTTCGGCCCCGCCACGGAAGCCACGGAGGAGCTCCCCGATGCTGCAAAGGAAGCCCCGGAGACTTTGAAGGAAGAGCCCCCCCCAAGCGAGGCGGGAGCGGAGGGAAGCAGCGCCGCCGCCGGCGTCCAGGAGGCGGAAGAGGCCGGGACGGCTGCTGGAACGCTGCCAGAAGGGAGCACGGAGGCTCAAACGGAAAGCCCCAGCGGCGCTGGTGGGAGCGCCGCGTCCTCTCTGGATCCCTCCCCTCGGGTTCCCGTCCGGGGGACCCCCTTCGGCCGCAAGAGGGTCAGCAGCAAATCCTTGAAGGTCGGGCTCATCCCGGCGCCGAAACGGGTGTGCCTCATCGACGAGCCCAAAAGTGAGTCCTGGCGGGGGGGGGGAGGGTTGATCGGAGACTGAGGTTTTCTTTAGCCGAGCACTCCCCTTTCAGGTTGAAATATCCCAGAGACTTTGCCAGGCATCGGGGTGGGGGGTGGGGTGGAGGGCAGAGCCAATAGGGACACACACACACACACACACACACACCCTGGAAAGGGCTGACAAATTGGTTTTCAGCCTCAGTGGTGCGGAGGATTTTGGGGTTCCGTCCCAGGTCGCCGGGACGGTGGCGGACGCAGCCTCCGGACCTTGTCGAGGTTGGGGAAACGAGTCCCCAGCTCACGAGGGGTGGGGGCAGGCCGTGCGTAGACTGCGTGAATGAATGGCAAGCCGCCCAGCGAGGGCTCAGAAAGGGGACGCTGGGCCTCTGATAACGGCACGACGCTTTGAACGGCAGAGCGGGGAGGGCTCCCATCCTGTGCGTCCCTTGCAAACATGAGGGGAGGGAGCCTTGGTGAACCTAAGAACCTCAGAAGAAGAGGCCCCTGCTGGATCAGGCCAAGAAAGGCCCATCTAGTCCAGCTTCCTGTATATCTCCCAGTGGCCCCACCAGATGCCTCTGGGAGCGCACGAGACTAGATCTCTGCCTCCTGATATACCACTCCCCCCTGCATCTGGCCCTTGAAGGACCCCAGTTTCTAAGCCTGGAGATGACACACATCTCCCTCATGGTTTGTCAGCTGGGATGATGGACTTTTCCTCCAGGAATCTGTCCCATCCCCTTTGGAAGGCATCCAGGCCAGATGCCATCCCAACCTCCTGTGGCAGGGAGTTCCACAGACTAACCACACGCAGGGTGAAAAAAAATATTTTCTTTTGTCTGTGGGGGAGCCCCAACTCCCTACACCGGCTTGGCTGGCGGTGGTGGGGGCATCCTGGTTGCGTTACAAGGGTTCCCTTACAACACACACCCACACACACCCTTCCTTTTTCTTGTGTGTTTCCAGGCAGTGGAGAAGTATATTATATATCTAATTTCCCCCCTTTTGCCTTGCAGTTCATGACCCTGTCCAGATCGCTTATGACCGGCCCTGTGGATACCCGGCCTATAAAAATAAGAAGGTAAGGGGTGGCAGCCACTCGGTTGTTGTTTTTCCGGCATTCAAACCGAGCTCGGAGGTCTCCCAGTGGTGGGAGCAGGGGGCCGTGTGTGTTTGTGTGTGTGTGGAGTGGTGGTGGGGGAGGCAGAACTGTTTCCTTACTGTAGACTTGCTGGACTTATTTAAGCTGGGTAGATAGATAGGTAGGTAGGCAGGCAGTAAGATAGAATGGAATAGGATAGAATAGAGTTTCATTGTCATTATGCATATGCAAGGTATGCCCAATGAAATTAGAGTGCCGTTCCACGACACACTCAAAACAAAAAGGCACCATAGAAAACACAGAAAACACCCTACCAGATAGTAAGAACTCTTAAAACCACATTTAGAAAATTTAAAACACTACTGGGAAACTGCTTGAGATGGTGCTAAAACCGTCGCATTTAACGTAGGTGCTGCTCTAGGATTAAAAACTGTTCTTCAGTCTATTTGTCCTTGACCTAAGAGTCCTGTATCTCCTGCCAGATGGCAACAGTTCAAAGAATTGGTGGCCAGGATGCGAAGGGTCTCTCAGATAGGTAGGTAGATAGGTAGGCAGGCAGGCAGGCAGGTAGGTAGGTAGGTAGGTAGACCAGGAAGGAAGGAAGGGATAGATAGATGGATGATAGATAGATACATAGATAGATAGATAGAACAGGAAAGGATAGATAGATAGATAGATAGATAGATAGATAGATAGATAGATAGATAGATAGATAGATAGATAGATAGATAGATAGATAGATAGATAGATAGATAGATAGATAGACTAACAAGGAAGGAAGGAAGGAAGGAATGGAGGGTTGGAGGGATAGATAGATAGATAGATAGATAGATAGATAGATAGATAGATAGATAGATAGATAGATAGATAGATAGATAGATAGATAGATAGACCAGGAAGGAAGGAAGGGATAGATAGATAGATAGATGATAGATAGATACATAGATACATAGATACACAGATAGATAGAACAGGAAAGAAGGAATAGATAGATAGATAGATAGATAGATAGATAGATAGATAGATAGATAGATAGATAGATAGATGATAGATAGATAAAAATGAAGAAATGGAGGGAGGGATAGATAGGTAGGTAGATGGATAAGAAGGAATTGATAGATAGAGAGAGAGAGATAATAGGAAAGAAGGAAGGAAAAGATAGTGAATTGATTAGACAGAGCACAGAAAGGGGCAAGAGAATCCCCTTTAGAAAGGGATCCTCTAAAAATTGCACCCCTGCCTGGGGTGTGGTTGTTCTATTTTGAAAATCCGGCCCTCCGCCCCATTGCGCCTCCTTCCTTGCGTGCTCTCTCTGGTGGCGCCCGCAAGTGCCCTTCTCTTTCCTCAGCGGCCGAAGGACCTGACCTTTGAGCACAAGCGGCTGAACCAGAAGAACATCGGGTTCCAGATGCTGAAGAAGATGGGCTGGAAGGAGGGCCGCGGCCTGGGCAGCCACGGGGAAGGCATCAAGGAGCCGGTCCGAATGTACGTTCGCGGGGCGCTGGGGTCGGGGTCGGGGTCGGGGGCCAGGCGGGCAAAGCGGGGCCCTCCCTAGGCGTGCGGTGGCAGGTGTGTGTGTGTGTGTGTGTGTCTTTGGCTGGACTCACTCTTCGCCCCGAGACTTGACCGTCGTAGTAAACCCTTTATTGATTGATTTCTATGAGTGGGACAAGCCTTTACACTGGGGGTGGGTGGGGTGGGGTGGGGGACTTCTGAAAAAAATTGGAAAACTATCTCACATTTAAAAAAAAATTGGTGACTCATTAAAAATTTAATATTAAAATTAATGGAGAGCTACATATAAACCCTCTGCCCCGCCATCTGCAAATTTGGTTTTTATTGTTCTGTTATTTGTTTAACTCTGTGTTATTTTAACCGCTATTTTGTTACATTGTTTGATTGTCTGTTGTGAACCGCCTGGAGTTCCTTTGGGAAGACGGGCGGTATATAAGCTCAATAAATAAATAAATAATAATAAATATATAATGTTAATGTCATGTAAAATGTATAACTGGAGTAGGAACTGGCAAACCACTCCAGTATTCCTGCCCAGAAAACTCCATGGACATGGGGTCACGAAGAGTCGGTCACGACTGTAACGACGCCACACACACACACACACACAATGCATAACATGAATATGTGTTGATTTTAAAATACTCAAGGAAAAGAAGTCCAGGAGCCATGACTCAGCTTCCAGATAAACTCGCCTGGAGGACTGAGAATCTTCACAGAATTAAAAAAACAAAAACACTGATTTTTAACGTTAAAAAACCGAACGAGACAAATATTACCGCTTGCCGTAACTTTTGTTGTTGTTGTTTTGTCGCCTCCTTTAGGGGCTCCACCTCCGCCGGAGAGGGCCTGGGTGTCATGGCGGACAAGAAGGAAGACACATTTGCCACGTTCCGCCAAAGGATGATGCAGATGTATTATATGAAAAGAGGCGATAATTAGGTACGTCTGTGGGGCAGGGCGGGTAGCTTTGCTTTTTGTTGGACTGCAAGAATTAAACGAGACGTGTGACAGAAGAGAATGCATGAGGACCCCTGTATCCGCAGGCGAGTAGTTTGAAGCCCCCTGCACGGATACCAAAAACTGTGGATAATGGTGAACTCTATACCTCTGCTGGTAAAAAAAAACAATCTAGAAATACGTGTTTCCACCATGTATTACCAGGACTGGCCACTAGAGAGAGAGAGAGAGAGACCACGCGATGTACATTGCCTGGTCTATGGCGCCCTCTCGTGGCCAGTGCGGGTAAATACATCAGGGAAATGCGTATTTCTGGTTTTGTTCCTTTAATAACGTTTAATATTTTCAGGCTATCAAATCTTGTACAGCCCGGCGTCGTTTTTAAAGCTCACTTTTCCCTTTGGGGCGCCTGTAAAAGCTCCGGGGATTTGTAACGGGCCTTTTTATATTCATTGGTTTGTTAGGACAAGCCAGGAATGAAGGACAGAATCGAGTTGTCTTTCTCCTTACCCCGATTAGGGGGTATTGTAAAAGGAGCCCTTTTTAAACGTCTCTCTCCCTCCCCACCCCACCCCACCCTTTTCCTTTGGACTTCCTGAGTCGTTGTGGAGATTAAATAATCAATTATCCAAAGAGAAGAAGGACCCACAAACAGCCTGTCCTGCTTAGAATCCTAGAGTTGGAAGAGACCTCCAAGGGCCATCCAGTCCAACCCCCCCTGGCCATGCAGGAACCCCACCCCCACCCCCAGTCCAAGTACTTTCTCCTCCATAAGCCTGGTGTCCTTTGATGGATATTGATAATAATCATATTTCTGTTCAGGGCGGGATAAAATGGACTGCCTTCCGTAGAGGGATTTTTTTCTTTCTTTCTGTCTTTTGTTTGTTGGTTCTACCTTTCTCCCCCAAAGATGGAGATGTCATTCAAAACTTCATTGTCTTGAAATTTCCCTTGAAACAGATTTGCATCCTAAGGCTAAAGATAACGCCCGGCCCTTTCTGTTGTCCATTTTTATTTTTTTTTTTTCTTCGCGCGAGTTGCTATGATCAAAGAAGACGCCAACGGCAGGGGGAATATCTGACACCTTGCCTGGGCTCCTCAACGGTTTCCCCGCCGTGTCACTTCTGGGATTTTACACCCCTTTGATTTGTCAACACCATCCACCAGATATAGATCTCGGTTGAATCTGACCTGGCTGTTTTGTTAAGCAGCCTCGATCTCCCTTTGTCCGCGACGGAAGATGCTTTTCTCCATCGGGAAGGCCACCCCCCCGACCTTTTTAAAATGCCTTTTGGATCCGCTGAGCGGATTTGTTCTCCGTCGCCAGGGCTTCTCCCTAGAATCCATAACGAGGGTTGCCAAAATGAAAAAGGAGCCAGGTGGCGATGACTCCCTGTTTCTTCTGTTTCTTTTTTTCAATGAAAAGCAAAACAATTCCATTTAGAAGCAGGGCGGCCGCCCACGCTTCTAATGAACTTACCTGTTTTAAGAAAAAAAGAGGACAGGTCGGTGTTTATAAAGTGTCCCCATTGAGGCACGTGCCAGTTTTCCTTCTGTCGATCTCCAACGGACACCAGCGTGAAATCCCAACACCTTTTTCCTCTTCCTTATAAATCTCATTTATTCCCAGAAGTGCTCTTTTCTCTTTCTCGAATTCGGCCGTTTCCTCCTTTTTAAAAATATTTGAAAATTTGTTCTCTCTCTCTCTCTCTCTCTCTCTCTCTCTCTCTCTCTCTCTCTGTCCCTCCTGCCCTCCTATTATTGTCCGAATCGACGACGCCAACCTTTTAAATGGGTCTGAAGGCGGCTGCTTCCTTCCATGAACGGCGACACTTTTCCGCCCTGCGGAACCCAAACTTGGTGTACGTTTTGTTTGGCTGCCAAGGTCCCTCTTGGTCACCGTTCAGGTGACGAATTCCTTCTTCAGAGCAAGGCGAATCTCAAATCGTACTTTCTCATCCTTGGTTGGGTCTGCTTTTCCACCCATCAGTTCTCTCTCTGTCTGGATTCTACCCTTAGCGCTGATTTGTTTTTGTGTGTTTGTGGGTTGGGGAAGAACTGCCCGTTGAACGATCTCTCATCAGCCCGGGTGGGAAAGGGTCTGGATTGTTTTAAAATCCCATCCCATTTGTTGTTGTTATTGTTGTTGGCCCTTTAAAAGAGCCAAGGGGTAAAAAACAAACTCCTGTCCAAAAATAAAAGTGGTTGTGACGATTGCGACCAATGATAAGCCCACCTTCTTTTTGCGAAGGTTTTGGTGCAGAGTTAAACCGGTCGCTCCCAAACCCCCTGAGTTGCCCTTCTAATCAGTCCGTTTTTTGGACCCTTGGTGGTTTTTGACACTTTCTCCATCTGCGTTTGCAATTTACGTTATTTAAAGCGATCTGTCTCTGAAACGTTTTCCCCTGTGGTGTTCTCCTGTCCATTTACTGGTTCTCTGTTGTTCTAGTTTTCCAGGCTGCTTTGTCTCGAAGATTGCCAGCACCCAAGAACCCTCTTTTCTCTCCTGACCTTAGGGAGACCTCCTGTGTCCTTTTTATTTTATTTTTCGTTTGAAACGCCTACGTTTTTATTTTTAAGAATTGTGTTCCTCTCTCCACACACACACACACAAAACCCCTTTCCTGTGGCATTTAACAGTATTGACGGCCGGTAGACGTTCGTTAGCTGATGGCGGCTTTTAAAAAAAAATCTTCTTAAAATGTTGAATGGCATGTAATCCTGTTTTTTTGTTTTTTTTTTTTTGGAAAGCCCCAAATAAACAACTTTTTGGGGGAAACGAAACACCTGACTTTTTTTTCCTTTTTCCTCGCCTCCTTTCAATTCCTGGTGGTTCCATCCGTCCTCCATCCCTACCCTGGAAGCCAAGTGGAACAGAGGACAGACCCCTGGATGTGGCCAGACTGCAATTCCTGTCATTGTTTGCTTTGTTCCAGGTGGGGGGGGGCGCTGATAGGGACTTTTGAGGTCAGAGTCCTCACCCCGTACACCAGATGTGTGAAGGGAAAACAAAGAGGGTTTTCTGCCATGGATCCAGCCCCTAATGCTGTCTGTACACACATTCACAAACAAACATATACTTTCCTTCCTACAGAGTTCCCACGGGAAGATGGGCGGGGTATAAATGTAATAAATAAATAAATAAATAAATAAAAATAAATACAGTGCTTTAAATATTACACTAGGACCTCCATATCCTCCGGGTAGTGGTTCCATGCTCTCTGTGGATACTGGAAACAGTCGATAACAGTGAACTCGAAAGGGGGAAATGAACCAATTATTTTGACATGCATTACCAGAGCTGGCCACCGAAGGGTGCCAGAGACCATGCTATTATATCTCCTTCAGAAACAGCTCTTGATCGAATGCTCTCTGGTTCCTTCTAGTGGCCCGTTTTGATAATACGGGTATCGTAAAAAATATGTTTAAATATTTTCAGACCTTGGGTGAGTGAAACAGCGGGGAAAGGGGTTCCTAAAATTTGGAGAGGTGTGGGAAAGACTGCTGAATTCAAACTCTTAAAAAAACCAAATCCCTTTCAAAAAGACCGAACCCAAAGGGGTATTTTGCATATTAAAGACACATTAGAAGAGGGCGGACAGTCCAGGGGGAGGGGGGGGTCTCCCAACCTAAAGCTGCTAATTCTGCGACCATGCTGAAGGTCTCTGAACAGCCCATGCAAGGCCTCCCCCGGAAGGCGATCTGGTGTTTGGAGGAGCCTCGAAGCCCTCCCACTTGGCCTCACGGTGGGCGGTGGGACGGAGTGAAGGTGCCGGGCCCTTCCCTGGGGAAAAACACCCTCCAAGTCTTGAATGGAAAGACACAAGCCTCCCAAAATTCTCCATGGATCCTCTCCATCCCCCTGTTCCCTGGCTGGTGTTCTCAAGGGAAAAGCCAGGGGTGCCGCCCACCTCCCAGGGGGGCGATTCTTCTTCCGTCTCCGGCTGGCACCAGAGTCGCAAAGTGCCTCCCTCTGGATCCCTCCAAGGGTGGCCGGTGGGGGGACGCAGGCACCAAACAAGTGTTTTTTTGGTGTGGGGGGAAACAGTGCCCGTTTGCCACCCGGTTTCCTCGAAATGGAGGGTGGTGGAAGTACACATGGAACTTTTCAGCTTGCAGGTGTTTTAGAGCTGGCGTGGAAAGGAACAGTGGTGGCCCGAGAGATCCGAGGTCCCCCCACCTGGGTGAAGGAGCTGCTTCGACCCAATACCTGCCCCGGTAAGTTTCCGGGGTGCCCTGCGTGACCTTCCCTGGGCCCCCGAGCAGGCACGACTCCCTGTTATCCACCCGACCTCTGTAGCGCAGGGGGCTGCCCTTCAGATCTGAATGGAAAAGAACAGGGCCGGGGGGGGAACCGTCCCTCAAACCCCTGGAGGGACAGGCGAGATTCGGAAATTAAAAATATACTAATCCTGGTAAGGCAGGCAGAGGGAGCCAGCCGGGGAAGCGTCTCCAGCCGCAGGACACGTCAAGGGGTGCTCAGCTCGAAAGGAAACCAGGTTTCGGCTGATGATCCGGGGGGGGGGGGAGAAAAAAACTTTCTAACTGTTAGAGCAGTATGACAAATCGGAGAACTGTGATTCCGCCCCCCCCGATCTGCTTTGATGTGTGTCCCTGCCCGGACCAGGGGGTTGGGATGGATGGCCTTGTGGGACCCCACCCCACCCCGCCGCTGTCCGACTCCACAGTTCTAAGTTCCTTTTCTCAGGGTGGACTGGCTAACTAACCCCTCGGAGGACCATTTCAAGAAGATCTGTATAGTTTCGAGCGCTGGGCTGAAAATAATGAGAGGGAATTGAACCCGATTCCTTTGGGAATCCAAGCGTTTCCTGCCAGGCACTGAGCTCCTGATACCTGCCTTCCCTCTCTCGATAAGGACATGCCTGAGATGTGTCAGGATCCCTTGCGTCGGAAGTAGGATACCCACCTTGGTTTTTTCTCTCTCGGGGTCAACAACAGCCAGGTTCCCTACCTTCAGTAAGAGACTACAACCACCTTTAAAAAATTAAAATCCAGGCTTATCGGGTTGTACACGGCAGCGGTAGAAGGCAGCAGGTGCGTTCTCCTTTAACCAAGGCCCTGGGAGTCCTGGAGGATGGGTGAGCTGCCTTGTTGCCATGCCAGCTGACTTTATATCCTCCCCTCTTCGTCACAGCTGCCAAGGGCTAATTACACTCATTAAGGTTTCGAGCACGTTTTGGAATCTTAGGTCCAAGCTAAAAGATGGGTTTACGGAAAAGCTCCGGTCCACCTCAGGACCTCCTAGATGGTCAACTCCAGGGGCAAATCCAGGAGGACTCCTTTATCCACAGGGATCACTAATGACTGATTCACTTCTCCGCTGTCTGTAAATGTGAAAAAGACTCAAGTTACTAGAATGAGCCGCTACAGAGAGCCAGAGACCATGGCGTTTGCCATATATATTTCTATGATGTCATTACCCAAAGTGCTCACGTGAGGGTGCCAGAGACCACGAAACATAAGGCGAGGGTGCAGAGAACATGCAATGCACAGTGTTAGAGAAACATATTTCCACATTGTAAGCCAGCCACCGATGCAATGCATAGTGCTAACTAGAGAAATATATATTTCGATGGGTGCCAGAGAACATGCAATGCACAGTGTTAGAGAAATATCCACAATGTAATTGCCACAACTGGCCACTCGAGGGAGCCAGAGACCATGCAATGCATAGTGCTAACTAGAGAAATATATATTTCCGCGATGTAATTGCCACAACTGGCCACTCGATGTAATTGCCACAGCTGGCCACTCGAGGGAGCCAGAGACCATGCAATGCATAGTGCTAACTAGAGAAATATATATTGGCCGCGAGGGCGCCAGAGACCATGCAATGCATACAGCTGGAAATATATATTTCCCTGCCACAACTGGCCACTCAGGGCGCCAAACCATGCAATGCATAGTGCAAACTAGTGAAATTATATTTCCAGAGAAATTGCCACAGCTTGGATGACATGACCAGAACCGACTAACAGAAGGATCCCGAATGTCGTCTGGATACGAAAACAGAAAGGAGTGTGGGCTTTGTGATTACGGTTCACCCAGCAACCTCAGATCATCTCTTGAACTCCCTGGTCTAACAGGCCCTTGTGGGTAGCCGGTCGATCAAACTCCGCCAGCTACATCCCGTTTATCCGAGCCCCTGCCGGATTGCTGGAAGGTCCGAACCCCAAGTACGGAGCGGGCACAGTGGGGACCGTTTCCAAGGGTGGCCCTGCGTGAGAGGCCCGTCCGCGATCCAGACGGGAGGTTCCCAGCTCGCGCGTAACGGTTTGCCCGTTCGGAACGTCGCCGTGCCCTAGATAAGAGCGAACGAAGTTCTCTGATCTGTTCTCTGGCTGGTTTTTCTATCTATAGCTTGGAGCCTCTGGGAGCCTGCACGGCGTGCGTACATATTTCTGGAAACTGCCGGAGATGATAGGAGATGTGTGCCTTTGTTCCCCTTGACCCAGACAGGGGGGGGAGCTTTATCCCTTCATCTTCTGATCATTCCCTGGGGATCGTGCAGAGGAAAACGCGGAGACTGAGGAATCCTTGAAAATCTCCGGGCTCGACGATGGAGCCGTTTCTGCCGCCGCCGCCAATTAAAGTTGTGGGAGCATCCGTGCATCTTTGTTCGGAGAGGCTTCTTCATGTGATCCGAACCGCTGGTGCTCCCCCTCCCCCCACCAAAAAAAACCATGCAATTAAATTTGCCAGCTTTAGAAAACACAGCTGACAGCCGAGCGGTCGGAGGAGAAGCTGGCGTTAGTCGCGTAAAAGACGCCACCAGAGCCCGAGGGGAGGCGTTCTTAACAAGACGCTTCAAAGGCTGGCGTATTTGGGGTGGGTGGGTGGGGGGACGGGGATTTTTATTCTTTCACCTTTCTGGGTCTAGTTGCAATAGGAATAGGAATAGGAAGCTTTATGGTCATTGCGCCCTTGCAGGAATAACGGAATTTCACGGTTGCTAGATCCAACTCCTATAAAACATGCCACGTAGATTTAGAAACAGCTACGACACACAAAATGTGAGATATAAAATAAGCTGACTTCCACAAGTCCAGAATTTCCACTTAAGGCCAAGATTGCTCTAAAAAAGAAGCTATCTTGGAGACGGTTTGTTCTCGCCCTCGGTACTCTATACCGCCGTCCCGATGGCAGCAACGTGAAAAGGTAATGACCAGGAGGAGGGAGGGAAGTCGGTCTTCCGTCGAACCCAGAGGTTCCCAAACGTTTTTCGGCACACAGATCCCTTGGCCTCCCGGTGGCCCCTTTATTCGGCACTCTTTCGGTGGCATGCAGAATTCCCTGTCCAGTTTGGGACGTGGCCTTCTAAGAAGGATGCTGACAAATTGGAGCCAGTCTGGAAGAGGGTGAGAAGGATTATCAAGGGACCGCAACCACTGGACCTGTTTAACCTGAAGAAAAGAGGACCGGGAGGAGAAAATAATTGCGCTTTTCAAAAGACGTGACAGGCCGCCCTAGAGAGATGGGGCAGGATCTGTCCTCTGTCGAACAGGGGGTTCAAGCCACAAATTCAGACCAAAGATCAGGGCGGGGGGGGACTTTTTAACTGTTCAAGTAGCATGACAACGGGACCCGAAATCATGGGAGAAAGGGGTGAGCGTTCCAGCGCTTGGAGGCCTTCTGGAGAAACCGTCTGCTGGATCCGCACCGGGAGCTCTTCGCCCCCGCTTTCCGAAATCATCGGTTCCATTGTCGGGCTGCAGCTCTCTCGTTCCGAACGGCAACTCTGCAGGAGGCGAGGGATGGATGCTGGCAACGGCAGTCCAGAAACACCTGGAGGGGCCACCCCGTTTGTTCTGAAAGCTCCTGGAAAGCTTCTCTTCGGCTCAGAACTCCCGTCTTCCAAGGGCGAAGCGGTTCCGGAAGCACCGAGATGCGGGGCTTGACCAACGGCGTGGCTTAAACGTGCTATTTCTTGCAGTGTTTTCCCTTGAACTCGTTGTAGGTCGCCCTCCTCTTCTCCCCAATTCTTCTCTGTTTGGGTCAGTTCCGTTCATTGTGCGCCCTTTGATTGATCGGTTTATTCGAAACGTCCACCATCACCACCACCAACACCTTTCTCCTTAAAAGGGCCCAGTCATGAAACGATGACATTAAAGCGAACAGCGGGGAGGAGAGAAATGTGGAAAAAATGGCCCCACAAGTACTGTACAAAAAGGTGCAAGCAACACCAATAATACACTCAAAAAGTGAGATGGCACAACGATTCTTTCAATAAAAGAGCTCACTCAGGCCGCCAGTCAAACAGGGAAAGCTTTCCTAAAGAGAATGGTCTTTGCCGACTTGCAGGCAGGCACAAGAGCCTGCAAACCAGTGGCAGGGAGTTCCACCGTCTGAGAGGAACCCTAACTCTAGCCCTAGCTCTAACCCTAAACCTAAACCTAAACCTAGCCCTAGCCCTAGCCTTAGCCCTAACACTAGCCCTAGCCCTAACCCTAACCCTAGCCCTAGCCCTAGCCCTAGCCCTAGCCCTAGCCCTAGCCCTAACCCTAGCCCTAGCCCTAGCCCTAACCCTAACCCTAGCCCTAGCCCTAACCCTAACCCTAACCCTAGCTCTAACCCTAGCCCTAACACTAGCTCTAACCCTAGCCCTAGCCCTAGCCCTGGCCCTAACCCTAACCCTAGCCCTAGCCCTAGCCCTAGCCCTAACCCTAACCCTAGCCCTAGCCCTAGCCCTAGCCCTAGCCCTAACCCTAACCCTAGCTCTAACCCTAGCCCTAACACTAGCCCTAACACTAGCCCTAGCCCTAGCCCTAACCCTAACCCTAGCCCTAGCCCTAGCCCTAGCTCTAACCCTAACCCTAGCCCTAGCCTTAGCCCTAACACTAGCCGTAGCCCTAACCCTAACCCTAACCCTAGACCTAACCCTAACCCTAACCCTAACCCTAGCCCTAGCCTTAGCCCTAGCCCTAGCCCTAACCCTAACCCTAACCTAAGCCCGAGCCCGTGCCCTAGCCCTAACCCTAACCCTAACCCTAATACCCAAGCAGGTGTGGGTTTTTTCTGTTTTTTTTTTAAGCGGGCTACGTCAAGGCCCTCCCAGCGGAAGCATTATAGTTTGTAAACTCATTTCGTTAGATTAATCGCTCCGAGATTGGGTAATTAATCCATAAATAGCTCCCTTTGATCCATTGACAGGCGTGCTTTTTTTGCTTCATTTTGCTTGCCAGCAGGAAAGCATCTATGTCTCCTGACAGCACAAGGGAGTTGGGCTGATTTTTTTGGTGTGTGTGTGTTGGAGGGGGGGAGCGGCCCTTTTGTTGAAAAGAAGAAGGGTAAATGTTCTGATTTCTCCCTAGCGCAAAAGCAACAGCTGATCTGCATTTCCTTTTGTACCGCCAGATGCCCGATATTAATTGGCGTGGATATTCCTCCTCTCCCCCCCCACCCCGTTTCTACCTCCCTGGAAGAAAGAAATAACACTGAAAATTAGCATTTTTAAAAAAGAGAGGGAAGCTTCTCTTTAAGGGACTTGGTGTCCCTCTTTTTCAAGCATGCAAACTTTCCCCCTTTTTAAAAAAATTAACTCTTCAAGACCCCTGTAGTTCTTGGATCAGCCTCTGGTCAATTCACCTACCCACGGTCTGAAAATATTGAAAAAAATATTAGAAGTAAAATCCTTATATATATATCGACTTAAGAGCAATTCGACTTAAGAGTGGAAAACGGTTGGCGTTTTAACTGCCGCCTTACAAATTTTAGATACGGTCTGCTCGACTTACCTCCCCCCCCATTTTTAACTTATTTTGTCAATGTTTAAATAGGTACCCCGACTTAAGAGTAGTTTGACTTAAGAGCATGCATTCAGAACGGATTAAATTCATAAGTCACGGCACCAACACTTTTGGCTTTTCGGTGCCAGGCAAAGACTTTCCTGTTTGGCCAGAATTTTAATTAGATTAATTGATGGGACACATTAGTAGCAGGCTTTTATAATTTATGATCTGTACTATATGTTGTTTTAACTGTATTTTATTTTATAGTTTTAAATAATTTTATTGTTTTATAGTTTTTAATACTTGTTGTATGCCACCTAGGAACCTCTTGGTAGTGGGGCGGCTAAAATAATCTTGTAAATAAATAAATAAATAAGTTGAGGTACCACTGTATATTTATTAAGACAGCGTTACCAGTACCGGCCACTGGAGGGAGCCAGAGGCCATGCTACGGATAGCATTGGCCATTATAATGGCACTCTTTATTATCCATAATTTTCAGTATCCGCGGGGCGGTGGTGGTGGAGGCTCGGGACCGATTCACCCAAGGAAAAGGGCATCCTACTGGCATTAATATTTACAGTGGTACCGTGTATAAAGGAATTAATTCATTCCAAATGAAATTATGTGAAGCATATTTTCCTTTATACAAATTCCCATACAGATGCATTGAAAACGGAGTGATCCCATTTTTATGTTGTACGGATTTTCCCCATAGGCGATTATGTTAAGCAAATTTCCCCCTATCTCCGGAATTTTTTATGTTATACAGATTTTATGTTATACAAGCTGTTTGTTATACAAGGGGTCCACTGTATAAGGAAGATGGGAAATGAATCAGTGGGGGGAACGTGCGTTGGCATTTTTGTTGATATCCTCACCGGGGGGGGGCTTCATTTGGACACATTGATGGGTCCAAAAGGCAGCCACCAGGATGACCGACCGGGGAGCAGGGGCTTCATTCCCAAGGAAGCCCATCTCTATGGCTGCTGGCCGACAGTGGAACTCCCTGCCACTGGAGGCCAAGCTGGGGCCTCTTCTTTGCTGTACTCCAGCAAGCCGGCTCAGGACTTTCCCTGAGTGGGTTTTTTTTTTTAAAAAAATGGACTGCATTGCTTTTATAAATGCATTTTCAGGGTCACTTAGGTTTCCAGGGTGCATTTGTCGGGCTGTTTTTAGCCTTTGTATACGTCCTCTTTTTAGCTTTCAAATATAGTCTTTTTTTTTGGGGACGGGAGCCGCCCCGGGGGCCTTTTTAAAGAGAAAGACGGGTGGGGGTGGGGTGGGGGCTTTTTAAAGGCATTAACCAAAGACCGGTTGCAGCGTTGATACAAAAACCCTGCAACCACGCCGATCTGTTTGCCGCGTTTTGTATCACGCGAATGCATCTCCTCTTGCCCGCACCTCAGAATTCGAGGGAGGGCTTTTGTGTTCTTCCTTTCTTTCGCTCCTTTGTCGACTTTCTGGTGTGTGTGTGTGTGTGTGTTGTGTGTTGTGTGCGTCGGCCATGAAAGGCACGCTTCTCTGCGAGGAGGCGACCTTGCATGGAAAAATCCGTTCATTGTTTTCGCCGCGGCTTTGCAGGTTCCAAGAGACGTTCCAAACCCGTTAATTTTATTTTTTTTACAAAGCATTTTTTTACACATTTCAGGGCTGTTTTTCCTCCCCTCCGCCGCCGCCAGCCCCTCAAAATCTCCCCTTAATTGATTTCTACGTTCAGAACACAGAGCTCCGTGCTCTGTTTTCCATCTAGGTTCCTTGAACTCTGGATTATCCTGAACAAAACTGGGGAAGGCGCGCACTTGACACGTTGAACTCCACTCCACGCTAGAGAGCTGTTCCGGGCGAGCTCCTGAACCCCAAACCGTCTCTGCATTATAATTGTGATTCTGGAAAAAAACACCACTTGATTTTTCCCCCTCCTCTCTTCTGCACGGATTGTCCCCATTTTCATCGTGCGTCCACCGTCCCGCGGAACACCAAGGTCGGGCTGTAATAAGAACCTAAGAAGAGGCCCTGCTGGATCAGGCCAAAGGCCCATCTAGTCCAGCTTCCTGGATCTCCCAGTGGCCCCACCAGATGCCTCTGGGAGCGCATGAGACTAGCTCTCCGTCTCCTGATCCCACTCCCCTGCATCTGGCCCTTGAAGGACCCCGGTTTTAAGCCTGGAGATTATACACATCTCCATCATGGTTTGCCACCTGGGATGATGGACTTGTCCTCCAGGAATCTGCCCAATCCCCCTTTTGAAGGCCTCCAGGCCAGATGCCATCACCATATCCTGTGGCAGGGAGTTCCACCGACTAACAACGCACTGGGTGAAAAAAATATTTTGTCTGTTCTCACTCTCCCAGCCCTCCGTTTGGGTGGATGTCCCCTAGTTCTGGTATTTTGGGAGAGGGAGAAGAGGGTCCCTCTATCCACTTGATTTATGCCCTGAGACGGGTGCTTCTGAATTGTTCAAAATTGTTCCTCTCCTTTTCCCTTCCCGGGGGAGACCTCTTGGGAGCCTCTGGGGAACACGGACACCTCTGGGCACCGTGAGGCAGGCGAAGGACCCCCCCTCTCCGTGCCAGGGTGAATTGTACGTCAGCACTGTCTCTGCCGAAACGCCGAGGAGACATCCGGGTTGCAGGCCCGCAATGCAGCCAGGTCCCTCTTTTCAGAGAGTGGGAAGGCTGTCCTACAGAGGCAGGATCCGCCCTCCCCATCATCTCCGAACGCAGGGCAGGTGGCAGATTTCGGCCGAAGACCAGGGAAAAAAACTTCCCGACTGTTAGAGCCGTACAATGGTACCCACGAACCTCAGGAAGGGTTGAGCGCTCCAGGGCTGTGGCAGCACGCAAGAAGAAATTAGATCTTTCTCCTTAGATCTGGCCTTTTCCCACTAAAGAAGCTTGAGTCTGTCCATCATGGCACGCGCATTGGAACGCTCCGAATCACCGGGGGCTTACCTGAAGCCGGAACTGTTCTGCGTGGGCCTTCTTTCACACGAGCGCAGACTCGCCGCCGGACGTGCAGACGGGAGCTGGCCAACGGGAGAGACGTTTGCAGCGTCGAGGCGGATGCTGACAGCAGGGCCTCGAGTAAAACCATGGGGAAATGGCACGCCGGCTAAAATCCCCTCAAAATAAAGTAAGTTACTTCGAGCCACAAACCGGATCATTTCAGAGGAGAAGAATATGGGGACTAGAAAACCAAGCCCTCGGCAGAAAGACAGAAATAACCGGGGCTATTTATCCTCCAATAACGAAGGTGGAGGGCAGGTAGAATATGTGTTCAGTCGTTCAGTCGTGTCCGACTCTTCGTGACCCCATCATGGACCAGAGCTCGCCAGGCCTTCCTGTCTTCCACTGCCTCCCGGAGTTTGGCCAAATCCATCTTGGTTGCATCGATGACACCATCCAACCATCTTATTCTCTGCCGTCCTCTTTTCCTTTTGCCTTCCATCTTTCCCAACATCAGGGACTTTTCCAAGGACTCCTCTCTCCTCATGAGGTGGCCAAAGGACTGGAGACTCAGCTTCAAGATCTGTCCTTCCCGTGAACATTCGGGGTTGATTTCTTTCAGGATGGATCGGTTTGATCTCCTTGCCGCCCAGGGGACTCTCAAGACTCTCCTCCAGCACCACAGCTCAAAAGCATAGATTCTCCGGCGATCAGCCTTCTTTATAGTCCAGCTCTCACTTCCATACATCACTACTGGAAAAACCATAGCTTTGACTATCCTGACCTTAGTTGGCAAAGTGATGTCTCTGCTCTTTAGGATGCTGCCTAGGATTGCCATTGCTTTCCTCCCAAGAAGCAGGCGTCTTTTTATTTCGTTGCTGCAGTCGCCATCGGCAGTGATCAAGGAGCCCCTTTCAAATATTCAGAAGATTGCCCGACAGAGGAGGGACTGGAAGCTCCTGTCAACCAAGAGTTGCAGTAGGACCCTCGTATCCACGGGATCCATATCAGCTGATTTCCCGGGGTGGGTGGGAAGCAAAGACAAATCGTGGAAATAGACACTTGTTAAGACAGGCTTGCAAGATCCGGCCATTCAAGGGAGCCGGAGACTATAAGAACCGTGTTTGCTATCACCTGCGTTTTTCAGCATCCGCAGCGACAGGGATCTTTCCGCCTCTTTTCATGCCAGTGTACGGCTGACAAGGTATCGGGCTCCTTTTACAAGGAGAAAGGCGGGGTAAAAATATACAAAATAAATAAACTCTGCCGATGGCGGCCGAGGGCCTTGTGCGCGTGGGGGGTGAGTTTTAAATATTTTGCCCAGGGAAACCCTGCATCTAGGAGAGCGAGCGTGAGCCTTCGTGCTCCCCCCGCCCCCGCAGCTTGTTTGCGGCTGGCGGTGCTCACAGCTCGTGCCAGACAAGGAATATGAAAGGCAGGGAGAGCGCATTAAAATTTCAGCAACCCCCAAACCACCAGGGAGACATAAGCGCAGTTGAGAAATCAAATCATAAAGCGATGGGAGGTTGGCGGGGGGGACAGACTTGCGCTCTCTCTCTCTCTCTCTTTCTATTTCTCAAGACGGTTTCTTTTTAAACAAGTGTGCAAACACACAAGGAGTCTCTTCCTCTGTCGATCTTGTCTCTCCATCTCAGGCTCTCCAATTTAACAGAATTGGGACACGTTCTCATTTATGGAGCACAACGCCGCTGGAGTCAGAAGAGAGTTGACATTCACCCCTTTTTTCCGGCTTATTTGCCCCATTATGAATAAACATCCCCGTACATGTCCTAAAGAACATGTAATGCAGGCCTGTCCAAACTTCGGCCCGCCTGATGTTTTGGACCACAACTCCCAGAATTCTAAACTTAGCTTGCCAATGACAGAGGGCTATGGGAGCTGTGGTCCAAAACATCTGGAGGGCCGAAGTTTGGACATACCTGATCTAAAGACAGTGCCGGCAGGTACAATAATCAGATCATCGCGAGGCCAGTGGCGAGTTTTCTCGCCTGGGCTGCGAGATCTCGTAAAAACGAGCTGGTTTTTAAACTCCCGAAGCACGTAAATTATTTATCTCCGTTTTATCGGTCCGTGTTCTAATTTGGGGGTCCACGACCGGACAACAATAAAGTACGATTCAACCCTTTGAAACACCGGCGCGGCACCGGTCCACCACCAGTCCGATTCCAGCCGGGACGATCAGGCGTCCTAACCCCGTCAAGTGCTGGCGACATAGCAAGCGGTGGCCGGATTAACCGCTGGATCTCGCAGGGACCGAGGCCTCCGTTTGCGGAGCCGGGTGGTTGAGAGATCAAATCCCCCCGTGGGGAACTTCCTTGACCAAGGCTGAGTCGGA
Organism: Phrynocephalus forsythii; assembly: GCA_029282475.1. Classification (NCBI taxonomy): domain Eukaryota; kingdom Metazoa; phylum Chordata; class Lepidosauria; order Squamata; family Agamidae; genus Phrynocephalus; species Phrynocephalus forsythii. The sequence continues at coordinate 9,823,183 of JAPFRF010000018.1, forward strand.
TCGTCTTGGGAGTGTCCTTCCAGCCATGCTGTTCTAAAGATATTATTAAAATTCTGCATGGGTTGGGCTGTCAACAGGACTCCCTTCTCCACTGATTGACAGCCTGGCAATATATTTTAAAAAAATATTTAAAGAAGAATCATAGAAATAACGATTTCTAAACATGACAACCAGGCCTGGCCACTGGAGGGCGCCAGAGACCACACCATGGGTAGTGGCCCCTATAAACATATACAGTGTATCCTCCTATAACAAAAGGTTTATATAACATAAAATCTGTACAACATAACAAATTCCGGAGATATGGGAAATCTGCTTAATGGAATCGTCTATGGGGCAAATCCGTACAACGTAATGAGGGATTACTCTTTTTTCCCAATGCATTCCTATGAGAAATTTGTAGAAAGGAAAATTTGCTTAACATAATTTCATTTGGAATGAATTAATTCCTTTATACAAGGTGCCACTGTACTGTACAGTGGTACTGTACATCGACTTATGAATTTAATCCATTCCAAATGCATGCTCTTAAGTCGAACTTAAGAGTCTTTGGTCTTTTCCAGTAGTGATGTATGGAAGTGAAAGCTGGACTATAAAGAAGGCTGATCGCCGCAGAATGGACGCTTTTGAGCTGTGGTGCTGGAGGAGAGTCTTGAGAGTCCCCTGGACGGCAAGGAGATCAAACCGATCCATCCTGAAAGAAATCAACCCCAAATGTTCACTGGAAGGACAGATTTTGAAGCTGAGGCATCCATAATACTTTGGCCACCTCACGAGGAGAGAGGAGTCCTTGGAAAAGTCCCTGATGTTGGGAAAGATGGAAGGCAAAAGGAAAAGAGGACGGCAGAAAATGAGATGGTTGGACGGTGTCATCGATGCAACCAATATGGATTTGACAAAACCCCAGGAGGCAGTGGAAGATAGGAAGGCCTGGCAAGCTCTGGTCCATGATGGGGTCACGAAGAGTCGGACACGACTGAACGGCTGAGCATCAACAACAACAAGTCGAACTACTCTTAAATCGGGGTACCTATCTAAAAAATTGAAAAAAATAAGTTTAAAAATAACAACAAAAAGAAAAAATATTTGTAAGTCGAGCAGACCCTATCTAAAATTTGTAAGGCGGTAGTTAAAATGCCAACAGTTTTCTGCTCTTAAGTCCAATGGCTCTTAAGTCGAGCTACTCTTTAGAGAGGGTACCTCTGTGCAGTGTTTTTCTTTCTATAAGACTATATTCCCCCTAAAATGGTTAGACTCAAAACTGAGGGTCGTCTTATACACAGACGTAAGCTGAGGAGAGAATCTGTGGTTTGGGGTTGGAAAAGGGGGGTGTCTTATACATTGGGAGGAAATGCGGTACACCCCCAATGCAAGACTAGACTGCAGGGGGCACCTTTATAAGCCACCAATAAAAGACTCCTCCTTTTTTACATTCCCACCGGGTCCTCCCCACCAAACCTGGCCGCGAGGGAGACCGACAGAGCCTTCTAGATATCACATTTAGTGTTCGTGTTGGCCATCATCTGTGGAACTCCCTGCCACAGGAGGTGGGGATGGCCTCTGGCCTGGATGCCTTCAAAAGGGGACAGGACAGATTCCTGGAGGAAAAGTCCATCCCAGGTGACAAACCATGATGGAGATGTGTCATCTCCAGGCTTAAAACCGGGGTCCTTCAAGGGCCAGAGGCAGGGGAGTGGGATCAGGAGACAGAGATCGAGTCTCGTGCGCTCCCAGAGGCATCTGGTGGGGCCACTGTGAGATCCAGGAAGCTGGACTAGATGGCCTGATCCAGCAGCAGGGCTGCTTTGGCCTGATCCAGCAGCTGGGCTCTTCTTAGGTTCTTATCTGTGTTTCTCAGCATCTGCCAGGGGCCTTGCAACCGATTTCCCAACCCGCCTCTGCAGATACCGGGTGGTCTCGGCTGTAGGTAGAATGTAGAAAAAAAGATTCAGGTATTTTTACCCCTTCTGCTCATACTAAACCACCCCAAACACCAGCACGGTCTCCAGATCTAAGACGATCTTGCAGACGAAAAGAGACATAAGGAAGAACTCACCCAGAAAATACATCTAGGGCACACCGATTCATAAAGGGGTTCCTTCCCTAAGTGCTTTTTTTTAGGGGGGGGTCACACATCCAGTCTTTATTTGCCGGTGCCTCTTCACGTCTGAGGTTGCCTTTTACGAACACGTCAAGAGGTTAACAACGGTTTTATTTTATTATTTTTCAGGCCTTGGGTCCGTGCCTCGGAGGATCCCGATCTCACCAACAAGAGGGTTCAAAAGCCCCCCCCTCTCTCTTTTTTTTGGACAGTTTTGAAAACAGGGAAGTTTTCATTTGGGACGAACCGACTGATCCGGATGCACCCAGCCGGAAAACACATCAGAATCACCCCTCCGCCTTTTCGGATTATTGGAAACGAAGGACAACCCCCCGGAATCAGGAGTTCAGGCCGACATGCTTCAGGTAAAGACCCTCAACGCAGGCGGAAGAAAGGTAAGCTTGAATTTCTAACAATTCCTGACACAGGAGTTTGGGCTGTGTGCGAGAAGTATAAATGAGCTTCTTTGCATCGAGTTGGGCTCCGGCCTGGAGGATATCGTGGGAGCCTCTTCTGGCGTCTTGAAAACGGCGTCCAGCTCCGTGCTGTGTGGCTCTTATTTTGATTTTCATTTTTTGTCGTTCCGCAACCCGGCCGTCGCAACCCAAATGCGCCGTGCGCTCGGAGACGGCTCCGAAAGTAGACCAGGTGGGGGCCCCGCGATGCCTCTACCCTAAGACGTCTCTTTTTTAGAAACTAATTATATGCTACATGGTGGCTGTGATTAATTAGGCCAAGGCAGGCAGAATTCCTGGCCTCCTTCTGGATCTCATCTTTGGCCCGTCCCATGCCACCCCAGCATCCACCACCTTGCGGGAAAACTAGAGGGGTCTCCTCCGGACTTTAGCAAGGGCGTTTTTGGGGTGGCGTGCCTCGGCCAGCGGTTTGCCCATTTGCTTGCGAAGGTCTCGCTGCCACCCGGCCACTCGGGGTCCCGAGAAACTGTGGCTTCTGCCCAAGGACGGGCCAACTCCATTTTGTGTGCCTAGGGTCAAGCAGGAACTCCGGGTGCTGGATCCGGTGTCTTTGTGTGTTTCTGTGTGTATCATACAGCGAGGAAGAAAGATCTTGGAATCGGCATCGATCGCAAGCCGGAGGCGAGCCAAGGGTCCGCTGCGGCAGCAAATAAGGCCAAATCGATTTTAAGGCTGAATTAACTGAATCGAGCGTGGATCGGGAAACCGAGCCGCGGGAGGAAAGATGCCAAGTTTGGGGCTTCTTTGGTCTCGAGAAAAGAAGGCCGAATGGAGAAAGGGGGGGATCTTTTTTCAAATTTGTATTTTTTTTTTCAAATATGAAACCCAGGCCAACAGAACTGGGGCAGGGTCTGTCCTCGGTCACCCAAAAGCGTGGGGGCTCTTCAAGCCGCACGGAGCCAGAATTCGGCCACCCGTTAGCAAAAAGCAAAGCAAAACAAAAAAAAACAAAAAGACTTCCTCACTGTAAGAGTAGTACAACGACAAGACTCGGGAGGGGTTGAGCGCTCGGGCACTATAGCGGCATTCGAGGAGAAATGGGACCAAAGCTTTTGAGTCGGATCCTAGCCTTAAGCCGTTTTTTTTTTTTTGCTGGGGCTGAATTGATGCTGTAGTGGACCTAATGCTGTCTTTTTTTTGGGGGGAACAAGTTGGTCCTCACTGGATTTGGAGGTGGGGCTTCCCTTTCTTCCCTCTTGCAATCGCCTTAGGCTTTTTTGCCGCAGCATCACCCCATCGGACCCATCTAGGAGGATACCCAAGGTCCCTCTTACGCCTGGTATTTCTTAAAGACACCCCCCCTTTTGCAAAGTGTTTATTCAGTCCTTTTTTTGCCCCCCATGGGGGGGAAAGGGTGTAAAACTTGCCCCCTCCAGAATCTCATTCCACCCTATTTGAGATCTTTTGTTGTTGTTGTTGTCGTGGGACCCAAGTATTTGCGTGGCCGCCCCCCCCCCATGACCCACCCCCGTTGGCCCTTGGACCTCACCCCACCCCCATTAAAAAAATAACACCCAACCCCTTTGCTTGGGTGTCCCGATGGCTTTCTGGAGACGGGTCCCCCACCCCGGGACGTGGCACCGTGACCTTGGCGCATCCCCAGCACCCGCGGTTGCGCCCGGAGTGGGGAAGAGGGGGCTCCGGCGAGGTTGGGTGGTTGAGTGGGTGGGGTGGGGTGGGGGGGGCGTCGCTGCTTCCCCCAGAGCCAAGCAAAAAGACACCCCCCACACACACACACTTTCCCAGATGTCTGGAGGAAAAGAGAGCCACCCCGGGCTCCAGAAGACCCGCGTTGGAGAAGATGCCGCGGAAGGATGGAGGCGCGCGCGGAGAACAAAAGGCGAAGAGGAGGAGGAGGAGGAGGAGGAGGAGGAGGAGGAGGAGGAGGAGGAGGAGGAGGAAGGCATCAGGCGACCCCCCCCAACCCCTTTCCCATGCCCGATCCCCCACCCCCAACCCCCAACCCAAACAGGAGAGCCGATGGCTTTTGGGGGCTCGCCTGGATGTCTCCAAAGGCGCGCCTCTCGGCTGGTTCTCCTCCCCCGGCATCCGCGGAAGTTCCCTTCTCCCCACGGCGAAGGGGCTGGGCTGGAAGGGGGGTGGGGTGGGAGGGCCAGTGGGAGCGCCCGCCCTTCGCCCATCGGCTGCCTGCCTCCTTCCTTCCTTCCTTCCTTCCTTCCTTCCTTCCCTCCCTCCCTCATCCTCATCATCCTCCTCCTTCTCCTTTTCCCCTTGTCCTGCGCCCCGCGCGCAACGCCTGGCCAGCGACGCGCCCGAAAAAAGTCTCCTTTCTCTCCGGGAGGCGGACGGAGGAGCCCGTCCAGGGAGGAGGAGGAGGAAGAGGAGGAGGAGGAAGATGGGGTAAGGAGGAAGAGAAAAGGGGCGCCCGCCGATTACGGAGTCTGCCTCCCCCAACCACCACCCACCCCCCATCCGCCCGACACGCACCCTTTGGGCGCCGATGGCCGGGTGGCGCGGTCCTTGCAGCCCAAACCAAGCCAGGCTGGGAGGTGGGGTGGCAAGGGGCCCGATCCTGCAGGGGGCGGCTCTTTTTGGGGGATCCCCGGGTTTCCCTCGCTGGGGTGTGGCCGCCCCCCCCCCGCTTTGATCTTCCTCCTCCTCCTCCTCCTCCTCCTCCTTTTCCTCTCCGCCCCGGGGGTCCTTGTCACCTTCCCACGGAGGCGTCTCCACACACACACACCCTTTTATTCCTTCCCACCCCTTTGTGTGTGTGTGTGTGTGTGTGTGTGTGTGTCTGTGTGTGTTTGGGGGAGAGACCCCCCCCTCGCCTTCCCACGCCCTTCTAACTTTTTCCTCCTCCTCCTTTGCACGTGCGCACGGGGAAAGACGCGTGTCTCCAGGCGGTTAGGGTGGGGTGGGGGCGCGCAGGCGGGTCCCCTCCCGCCTTGGGGAAGGGGGGGTGACGATTGTCGGGCTAGGTTGGTGAACGAGCCTCTCCCCCCCCCTCCCCAGTTTTATCTCTTTATCTCCGAAGGAGATTTCCCCCTTTAACTTTGGCTCCCGAGTCGTCGTCCCCCCCATGCACCACACTACCCCCCCAAAAGGGTTGTTTTCTGGGGGTGCCCCCTCCCCCAGCATCATAGATGGGTAGAGGGGGGGATGCTTGGGGTGGCCCACCCCGAAAGCTGGGGGTTGCGGATGCTCCAAGGGAAGGGACACCCCCCCCCGAAAAACACACACACACACACCCAGGAGCTGGCTTCAATTTAGAGAGAGGGGGGGGTGATGTCCTGATGCATCCTCTCCTGGTCCGGTTCCCAGGAGGCGTGGTGCTGAGGCCGGCCGCGGAGGGGCTGGGACTCTTTTTGCCGCCCCCCCCGGCACCCTCTAGGGAAGCAGCCCTCCCCACCCCATCCCTCCTGGGTTGCTAGGGGGAAAGGGGGGGTCTCTCTTATACACAGAGGTGCAGACAAAGAGTACCGTTTTGGGGGTCTCTTTTGAGGTCAGAGTGGGGCCTGGGCGGGGGAGTCCCCGGCTTCTGGGTTGTGGCTTGGTTGCGTTTCCAGTGCCAACTTGGGGTGTGTGTGTGAGACAGTTGGGGAGCCCTTACAGGTCTCTAAGCCATGTTGCCTTGCCCCATAGAAGTCTACCCAGGACCCCAAATTTTGCGGGGGGGGGGTGGAACCAGTCCTGTTGGGGACTGTAGGTAGGGCCTCACAAGAACCTAAGAAGAGCCCTGCTGGATCAGGCCAAAGGCCCATCTAGTCCAGCTTCCTGGATCTCCCAGTGGCCCCACCAGATGCCCTCTGGGAGCGCGTGAGACTAGATCTCTGTCTCCTGATCCCACTCCCCTGCATCTGACCCTTGAAGGACCCTGGTTTTAAGCCTGGAGATTACACAAACCTCCATCATGGTTTGTCACTTGAGATGGACTTTTCCTCCAGGAATCTGTCCCATCCCCTATGGAAGGCATCCAGGCCAGATGCCATCACCACCTCCTGTGGCAGGGAGTTCCACAGACTAACAACGCGCTGGGTGAAAAAAAATATTTTCTTTTGCCTTTTCTTACTCTCCCAGCCCTCAATTTGAGTGCATGTCCCCCTAGTTCTGGTATTTTGTGAGAGGGAGAAGAGCGTCCTTCTATCCACTTGACTCATGCCCTGCATTACTCATGGCTCGCTGAAACGGGCTTCGTGTGAAACCTCTGGAACTGCCTGCCACAAGGTCCAAATTGGTGATTCAGGTGATCCTACATGTCAGAAAGAGGGACAGTGAAATTCAAGGACCCGAGAGGTGAATTGAGGATGTGAGAGCCCCGGGTTCAAGACATTGGCTGAAACTCCCTCTTTGATGCTCTCCCTTCCTCCGGCAGGGAGGCGTTTTTGAGTCTGTGATCAGGACTTTTGAGCTGGCCGGAGTGAACGAATGTAGAAATGTAACCCGGGAATACATGGTTGTTTAGCTAGAGATAACGTGCTTTGAGCCGGGGTTTGAAAAACCAAGGTTCTAGTCCTCATTTCCAATGTCACACTGGCTGTGAGAATCAAGCCCGTTAAAGGGACCCAAGAAGAAAAATGGGAGGAAAGTTTGTATAGTTGTGAGGAGCCTCCCTTAGCAATGGTAGTGTATACTTAAATGTCAATACGCTGAAAACCCACCGGGTTATCCCACAAACATCTCTTGTTTTCCTGCATTTCTGAAAGCGACCCTTGGTTAATAGCTGTTAACATTTCCCCGTTTACTTCTGCCTGCTTCCGTGATTTCACCCAAATTTGCGATAGGGGAGGAGTTTAATCTTTCAGGTATCTTATTTATTAATTTACTTGATGGGTTGTTGGCTTTGATTGAGTTATACACTGCAACAGTCTGGCCCAGAAGTCATACATTAGATTGATTAACATATTCAGGGACCGGAAAGCGTAATTGAGCACCCCTTAGCTCATTGCGGTTTCGCAGTGGACTCAGAAAGGATCAGAACTGCTATGTAATATTGTGACGATTTTCCTGTTGGCTCGAAGAGAAAGGATAATATTGCATGGGTAAAACCCAGAGGGAGGAACCACCACCATCCGTGCGTGATTCGATTACGTCGGAGCCATGGCGTTGAAAGAGAAATGCGCATGCGATCGTCCTAACGTGATTTCTTAAAGCAAACAACGTTGCAAGCGATCTGTTTTTCCGTAGGAGCCCCGGGTCCACAAGGGAGCCCGCGGATACCGAAAAGTGCGGATTAGAGCAAACTCTGTTTTAATCCGGGACTCTAGAGATTGGATGTTCATTGGCACCCTCTGGTGGCCAGGTCTGATGACTTCCTCTTCGAATATACGTTTACAGACCGTGTTTAACTGAATCAGCAGATACACGGTCCCACGGATAAGAGAGTCCAACTGTCTTTACTTGTAAGATTTTTCTTCTAATGTCTTAATATCGCCAACCATGGATCAGCGGATCAGTGAATACCGATCCCGCTGATACAAGGGTCCTACTGGCTACAGACACCCTCTGAAACATTGACACTCCCACCCATAGGGTGAGGCGGGATCCTTCCTTGGCTTTAGGGATGCTTTCCTGGCATAGAGACGGTCCACCCGAGGCGGTGAAGAAGAGACCAGGACTAAGAGAGCAAGGGAAGCAAGTTTCTAGCCCTCAAGGGATCAGTTCTGCTGACTCAGCTGTTTTTCTCAACTCGTCCCATTTTCCTTCTGGCTAAGAGGACACCTCCAAGGTTAAAAACTGTCGGGAAGTGAAATCCTTCCCTCCTTTCCCTGTGAAGCCTCCGTAAATACCCCCTGCAGCAGAAGGCCTGCCCCAGTGGGGTAGAGAGGGGCTTGGGGGCGGCATCCGACCCGAAGGAGGGCGGAATCCTTCGCTGATTAATGCATGCTGGAAATCTGGGGAGGGAGGTCTCCTTTTCCTCCCCCTTGGTCAGAAAAATAAAAAAAAAAGATGAAAAAGATGAAAAGGGAAAAAAATCCCAGAAATATATTATCCCACATTTCCTCAGGTGCAGTTGCCTGAAGTGGCCACTGGAGGGAGACAGAGACCAGGCTTTGGATATTATTTGCTGGCGAAAGACATTTCTCATGGTGCCATTCCCAGACGGAGCCACGAGAGGGCGCCAGAGACATGGCGGACGGGCCTGAAAACACTGTTTGCTCTTATCCACGTTTTCCCACATCCGCGGGGAGGGGGAAAACTCGGCAAGGATCCCCGACAGCAGTGGCGGCGAACCTTCGGCATGCAGGACATTTTGGGCCGCAACGCCCAGAACCTCAAGCCTAGGTTGCCGACGACAAAGGACGATGGGAGTTGTGATCCAGAACATCACCTGGCGTGCCGACAGTTCGCTGTCGCTGCCCTACAGGATACAGGAGTTCTCCTCCTGTTTTGGGAGGACTGTAAAAGCCGGGCCTTCTGAACCCAAGGGCCCCGAGTCCGGCGGACCTCAAACCGGGGTCCATTCCCCTCTCGCGTCGGGACTAAGGCCTCCGGAAGGGCTCGCCGACGTCTTGAGAACGGTGGGCACAGCCGACCGAGAAAAGCACATTTCCAAAAGCACGGAGAGCAAAACCTCTCGTTCTCCAGCAGGAGATGAAATACCGGCTGTTTTTTGGTGTGTGTGTGTGTGTGTGTGCGGAGGAGAGCGCTTGGCAGGGGTCGAGGGCCAGATCTATTTTAACCCGGCGGGTGCGAAACCGAGGCATCCGGATCCACGAGAGACGTCCGTCCGTGGCCAATCGGAATCCCCGTTTTCCTTTCGCGGCCTCCCTTTCCCCTGCTATTTTTAACCGCCGGAGCCCTCCGCGGCCCCTGGCGCATGCTTCGGGCAAGAGGAAGAGGTCAGGACGCGGGCGAGGGCACCCGGCTTCCGTTTGTAACGGGGCCCGTCGACGTCCTCCCGCAAAAGCTCCCTGGGGAAGGGGCCGGCGGCCGGTGGAACTCCCCGCCGCATGAGCGGAGTTTTCCATTGGTTTTCTGATGGGAGCCAGGTGCCAGGTGCTATTAAAACTAGAGTTTGCTATCATCCACACTTCTTGGCATCTGCAGGTGGGGGTAGGCATATTTCGAAAGAGATTAAAAGCAATATTAGAAACAGGCGTTTCTCGAGACGAGGAGGGCAGCACGGGCTCCTCAACGGGAGCCAGAGACCACGCATAATTTTGGCTATTAAAACTAGAGTTTGCTATCATCCACGCTTCTCGGTATCTGCGGGATGGGTGTGGGCATATTTCGAAAGAGATTAAAAGAAATCTTAGAAATGGGCGTTTCTCGAGACGAGGAGGACAGCACGGGCTCCTCAACGGCAGCCAGAGACTACGCAAAACGTCGGCTAGTAGAACCAGAGTTCGCTCTCATCCACGCTTCTCGGTATCTGCGGCACAGGGGGGGGAATATTTGGAACGATCCCACCGCAGATACGGGGTGGTGGCGGTGTCCTACCAGAGGATAGAACGGGAGGAAATGCGTTCGCACCCCGAGGGTCCCGGGGAGGCCAGGCAGAGGCTGCTACGCAAGGGCTGAGTGTGTGTGTGTGTGTGTGTGTGTGTGTGTGTGTGTGTGTGTGTGAGAGAGAGAGAGTGTGTGTGTGTGTGTGTGTGTGTGTGTGTGTGTGAGAGAGAGAGAGTGTGTGTGTGTGTGTGTGTGTGTGTGTGTGTGTGAGAGAGAGTGTGAGTGTGCGTGTGTGTGAGTGTGTGAGCGTGTGTGTGAGTGTGTGTGTGTGAGAGAGAAAGTGTGTGTGTGTGTGTGTGTGTGTGTGAGAGAGAGAGAGAGAGAGAGAGTGTGTGTGTGTGAGAGAGAGAGTGTGTGTGTGAGAGAGAGAGTGTGTGAGTGTGTGTGTGAGTGTGTGTGTGTGTGTGTGTGTGTGTGTGTGTGTGTGTGTGTGTCATTTAAGGCCCTTGCCAGCATCCTTCCCTCCAGGTGCCGGAGGAGCAGCAAGATCGGATGGGAGTCCGCCAGTGGGACGGCCACGTGGACGCTTCCCGCCGGGGCTTCCACGCAATTCCCTTCCACGTGGACCTCGCCTTGTCTTCCTTCTTTCCCCCAACCCCAACCCCAACCCCCGGTCGTCCTTCCTTGCTCCGTCTCCTGCCGTCCAGCCGGGAGGGCATGGCGAGCCACCCACCTCCCTCCGGGCAGAGTCAAGGAAGAGGCTATTTTTAAAATTGTGTCTCTCCGCCAACGGTGGCCGCCGGCCAAGCCTTCCCCGGCAGGAGCGAGCCGCCGAGCGCTGACTCTGCGGGTCCATTTCCTGTGCTTTTTCTTTCTTTAAAAAAAAAAAATTAAAAAATTTTAATCGCTTGACTTGGCAAACCTTCCTTCCCCTCCAAGCGATTCCTCCTCCGACCTCTTTCCTCCCTGGCCTGCTCTCGAAATGCGGACCCCCCCCTCACAAAGGCAATCGGCCACACATGAGGCCACACGTAAATTCGGATTTGGTTTGGTTCGGGGGCAGGGGAGGCGTCCATTCAGAGGTGGAAGGTTTGGCTGGCCAGATTATTATATATATATATATATATATATCCATTCAGAGGTGGAGATGTTGCTGGTGCATCTCGTTCCAAACTTCTACTTTTTGCCAACACGGGTGGGGGTGGGAAAAGCCATCAATGTTCTTGGTTGCTGACCGCTTGCTTTTCCAGTTCGGGCAGCAACCCGGTGCGTGCGTCGGGTGGGGTAAAACGAGGGTCTCTCCATGGCTATCCGGATGGGAGGCCTAGAAGGACCACCTCCGGGTTGGAGAGAGAGAGGCAGGAGATCTCTCTCGATGCCGCTTGAGGGGAATCGTCAGCAGGCGAAGACATCTGCTGGGGAAGACCCTGAAACAACGGCGAGCCATTGTGTGGGGCAGAACGCGAGACTGGGTGGGCTGTGATGGCCTGTTCCGGCAAGGCTGTTCTTAGGTAAAAGCGCGCCTCTCCTTTTCTTTCGCTCCAGTGGCGGGGAGTTCTCTAAGTGCCTCTGAAGCTCGCTCAAGCCGAGCGTGAACGGCTGCCTCCGGCCGACGGCGCTTCCACGGCACGGCAGCCATGATGCCCGGAGCCTGAGCTCATCGGACTCGCAGCAGCTGAAAACTCCCCCACCCACCCGCCAGCAGCTGCTTTGAGGCATCTGTGGTTTCCTGAGCATGGCTTTAAGTGTGTTGGGTGGTGGTGATGGTGATAGGCGGCACTGCCACCCACATCTCCTCTTCCTTCCAGGGTGTGGTTAGAACGATACGGCCGTGGGGCTTCTTGCAACCCTCCGAGGTCCCCCTCTTTGTCAGGAACTCCACGGCAAAAGATTTCCCTGGCTTCAAAACCATTTCCCTGACCATTTCCCATTTCCCTGACTTTCCCTGATTTTCCCTGACTTTCCAGAAAGTGGCAACTCCAGCCCCCCTCCCCACCCCTCAGTGTCTCATTTAGCTTTGACAAAAGGGGACGGCTAGCCACACCTCCTTGCGGCAGGAACCCTAACCCTAACTGCCATTTCCCCCGGTCTGTGCCCATCTCCATTCCTAACTGACCACTCAGAACGTCTTGGTTGGAACCTGATCCTAACCCGATCCTTTTGCGTTCTTCCCTTTGTCGTCGCTGCGTTGTGCTTCCCGACTGACCGTCTTTTCCACTGGCAGGAAATGAATCGCCCACCGGGTCTCGGCCAGAGTCGGACTTTGGACCCGTGACTGTACTAACCGGACCGTTGACGGCTGCGTAATCCCTCACTCCTCCACTAACCGCTTGCCTCCGTCCGTATTAACCAATGTCCACAATTAGGTAATGCCTTTAAACTTAATTTCCCCTTTGTTCCAAGCTTGTGCCCTGGTTAAAATCCGAGGTGGCGATGCCAGGGTTTTGATGTGAGATTAGATAGATAGATAGATAGATAGATAGATAGATAGATAGATAGATAGATAGATAGATAGATAGATAGATAGATAGATATGAAGTAAGGAAGGGATAGATAGATAGATAGATAGATAGATAGATAGATAGATAGATAGATAGATAGATAGAACAGGTAAGGAAGAGATAGATAGATAGATAGATAGATAGATAGATAGATAGATAGATAGATAGATAGATAGATATGAAGTAAGGAAGAGATAGATAGATAGATAGATAGATAGATAGATAGAGATAGATAGATAGATAGATAGATAGATAGATAGATATGAAGTAAGGAAGGGATAGATAGATAGATAGATAGATAGATAGATAGATAGATAGATAGATAGATAGATAGATAGATAGATAGATATGAAGTAAGGAAGAGATAGATAGATAGATAGATAGATAGATAGATATGAAGTAAGGAAGAGATAGATAGATAGATAGATAGATAGATAGATAGATAGATAGATAGATAGATAGATAGATAGATAGATAGATAGATAGATATGAAGTAAGGAAGGGATAGATAGATAGATAGATAGATAGATAGATAGATAGATAGATAGATAGATAGATAGATAGATAGATAGATAGATAGATAGATAGATAGATAGATAGATAGATAGATAGATAGATAGATAGATAGATAGATAGATAGATAGATAGATATGAAGTAAGGAAGGGATAGATAGATAGATAGGAAATAAGAAATGGAGAAAGGGATAGAGGGTCAGAACGGGGGATAGGTACCAAATTCCTATTTCAAGTTCTACTTACCTGATCGACCCTCTGGCCCAAAGCGTACCTCCCTTGTTCCGACACCACCATGATGGATGGATGGATGGATGGATGGATTGATGGGTGCCTCACCCTTCCCTACCCCCCCCCCCCGATTCTTTCCCCCAGGGATCAGCCCATCTTCAGCACCCGGGCCCACATCTTCCAGATCGACCCGGCCACCAAGAGGAATTGGATCCCGGCCAGCAAGCACGCCCTGACCGTCTCGTACTTCTACGATGCCACCCGGAACGTCTACCGGATCATCAGCGTGGGGGGGACCAAGGTGAGGGAGCCCCGGATTTTCCCCTGTCACGTTTTCTTTTGTCTGCCTCCATCTGCGGCAGGAGACTTGGAATAAGCCAGTCCTGGGGGAGGGGGGGCGCCTGAGCTGAAGACCCCTTTAGATCCTTCATTCTTTGCAAAAAAAAAAAAAAAACCCCTTCTCATTCCGATTTCCTCGCCCCCCCCCCAATCCTCAACCTTCTTCCCCTCTTTTCCTTCCTTCCCAGGCTGTCATCAATAGCACCATCACCCCTAACATGACCTTCACCAAGACCTCGCAGAAGTTCGGCCAGTGGGCCGACAGCCGGGCAAACACGGTGTACGGGCTGGGCTTCGCCTCCGAACAGCACCTCTCCCAGGTAAAAAAATGGGCAGGAGCGCCGAGAAGGTGCCCCCGCCCCCTTCATCCACGGGGTCAGGATCTGCTGGAATCATCGATCCGAGGTCTAAAAAGATGAAAAGGAAAAAAAAATCCAGATCTATTTCTCAAGGTGACGTTACAAGAACTGGCCACCGGATGGGGCCAGAGAGCTACCCGTGTTGACAGGTGTGGGCTAGGAAACTTGTTTCCGAACAGGTCATTTGCAAAACCGGCCACGCGGGGGAGCCAGAGACCACACTATGGGTGGCGTTCGCTATTATCCGCTTTCCTCAGCATCCGCTGAACTCAGTCCTTCACAGATATGGGGGCCCCCACTCTACTGATTCTCTGCCTATTCCTCCATTGAGGGCCGTCCCCTCGGATCCCTTCCCAGCCGCGAGCACAACACGCCAATAGTGTGAGTTGCAAAGCGTGGGCAGACCCTCTCCGTTCCCCCAAACGTGTCCCACGATGGACACAGAGAGAAAACAGGCTTCCATCAACCTCCCCCCCAGTGTGTTATTCTGATGCATTTGTTTGCTTGATCTTTATTGGTTGTAATTTTTTTTTAACTGAGGAGGGGCTTTAAAAAAAAAACTCACCCTCTACCACCCCCGCTAGAAAGTATCTGAATTTCTCTGCTAAAAAACGGTCTCGACAGTTGATTTTTCTTCCCCAATTGTTCTCCTTCCCCCTCCCCCTCCGATTCATTTGCTCTCGCTGATTCCCTGCCGCCGCGGCCTCTTCCCCCTCTCCCCCGTTTTGCGTTTGTGTGAGTGCGGTGTGCGCGTTTTGTGTGCCTTTGTGCGCTAGGCAGGCGGGCGGGCGGGCGGAGTCGGCAGCCGGATGCCAGCCGGGCCGTTTGGGATCGTTCTGTGCCCTTCGTGGCTGGGGCGGTGAGTGGGGGTGGATTTGAACCCGGTCTCCGGCATGCCAGCCTGAGTCACGGCGCAACGTGCAATTAGCCCCACGTGACTCTTAATTGCATTGCCAGCTGCTTTGAGAGTCTTATTAGTTATGTCTCTCTTTGTGTGTGTGTGTTGTGTGTGTGTGTGTGTGTGTGTGTGTGTGTGTGTGTGTGTGTGTGTGTGTGTGTGTGTGTGTGTGTGTTGGGGTGGCGGTGAAGCAATCCAGAAGTCTGGAAATTAAAGCCGTTCTGCAGCTGTCTTGCATCCTTGCAAAGATTCGGTTCAGATTTGTTCTCCGTCGCTCAAGAGAAGAAACCAGGCTGGGGGGACACCTTGGCCACGTTCCGTGGCCATCCTGGGAGGCAGAGTTGTCCTCTTTCGGCCGGGAGGAGCCGTGTCCCAGACGGACAAATAACCTGGAATAAATAATCTTGGAGCGGCAGAACAGGAGGGGGGACCCTTGAGGTCATCCAGCCGAACCGCCTGCCCGGGAGGCACCACGGAGGACTCGAACTCACCACCCTCTGGCTCCGTTAGACAGAGACCTCAAACCCCCGGACCCAGTCAGCGGCGGCCCACCGACCGGCCAGATCGGGGTGGATCGCTGAGCTCATTTCAGCAATTTTATTTTATTTTATTTTATTTTATTTGTGTTCTCGAAAGCTTTCCTGGCTGGGATTCGATAGCTGTTGTGAATTTTTCGGGCTGTTTGGCTGTCTTCTGGACGTTGTTTTTTTTTTTTTTTTTGTCCAGGACGGGACCAAACAGCCTGAAAAATTCACAACCATTCTTTATTTATGTGACTTCTATCCTGCAGCCTTCTAGCCGAAAGATCTCCTCTGGGTGGTTGAACAACACACACACAAAAAACCCCCATACTTTACACACACTGGGGTTTTTAAATAAACCCGGAGCAAAAAAAAAAACTGTTCTGGCAATTCGTCGTGGACGCAGCTGGGGTGGGCCGGATGACCTCAAAGGGCCTCCGAATCCATGGTTCTCTGTTTGTTTGTTTGTTTGTTTGTTTGTTTGTTTGTTTGTTTTTATTTTTATTTTTACAACTTATATGCCTCCCACTACCCAAAGGTCTCTGGGCGGCTTACCATAAAAAAAAATAATAAAACAGTTGAAAACATAGACTATCAATAAATAATTAAAACAATAATTAAAGCCCTTACACTAAAATCATTACACTAAAATTGCCATCACAGGACCCACCGTCTATGTTGTATCAATTAAAAAACTTCTGGAACAGGAAGGTTTTTTTTCCTTGGCGCGGAAATGTCATCCGTGTTGGCGCCAGGCGGGTCTCACTTGGGAGGGCATCCTGTAGTTTGTTGTTTTCAGCGACAACAAAAGGACACGATCCACTGGGTGTCCCATCTGCTGTCCTCCCCCAATCATTAATGGGAGGGCCGGCAAGGGTTAAGGCCGAAGATCAGGGTACAGTGAGGTGTGGGAAAAAAACTCTCTTACTGTTCGATCGGTATGATGACCGGACCCGCCGATCCAAGTTTGCTGATCTGGGTACTTTGCTTCATTTCCCCCCCCACTTCCCGGCGTTGCTTCGACAGTTTGCGGAGAAGTTCCAGGAGGTGAAGGAAGCCGCCCGCGCGGCCCGGGAGAAGTCCCAGGACAAGACGGAGCTCTGCAGCCCGGCGTTCAGCTTGACGTCTCCGCAGGTAAGCGCCTGCGGAGGACATTTCGCAACGTCCTGTTTTCCCCAAAGCGTGGCTCTGGCAGGGGAACGTTCTCCGGCAGCACGGCTGTTGTGCTTGCGTGTCCCTCTGTGTGTGTGTGTGTGTGTGTGTGTGTGTGTGTGTGTGTGCGCACGCTCGAGGCTGACTCCCGCCGATCTCCCGGGCGACGAGGAGGGACGGATCCAGGGGAAGAGGCAACACAGGACGCAGTGTTCCTGGCACTGAGCGCCAGATGGATCGGCAGCACACAGGAGGAGGAGGAGGAGGAGGAGGAGGCGGTGCTACGAACAGCCCCCGTTGGCCCAGAGGAGTTCCAGAACGGCAGCCCGGTGGGGTGGGGTGGGCCGGGGGTTTGCAAACGGGGACGGGACGAAACTCCGCCCAAGCCACTCACCGTGGCTCCGGAAGGGGCTTTTGAAAAAAAATCCTGCGAAATTTGGACGTTCGACCACAACCGTGTGTGTGTGTGTGTGTGTGTGTGTGTGTGTGTGTGTGTTTAATTTTGATTCAGTTTTTTGGCGGTGCATAAATTGTATATACAGTGGCACCTCGTCTAAAGGAATTATTTCCTTCCAAACGAAATTCTGTCCAGCAAATTTCCCTTTAGACAAATTTCCCCTAGGAAGGCATTGAAAGCAGAGGAATCCCTAATTATGTGGTACGGATTCGCCCCATGGATGGGTCTGTTAAGCAAATTTCCCCCGATTTCTGGAATTTTTTATGTTGTACAAATTTTATGTTATACGAGCCATTTGTTATACAAGGGTCCACTGTAGCTGTTTCCTACAGAAAACACGACTCTCAATTTGATATCTGACAAGGAAGAATGGGGGGGATGTATTTCCATCAAAGCAGGACAGATGAGCCGGGCAGGGTGGCCCGGCGGCGCACCGGCCTGACCTCCCCCCGTGCTCTGTTTGCCTTTTTTCTAGATCCTTCCGAGCCCCGTCCTGGGCTCCAACGGGGATGACAAATTCTTCCGAAGCCAGAGCGCCGATATGGAGATGACGACGGAGAGGGAGAGGGTGAAGAAGATGCTGTCCGAAGGGTGAGCGGCCATTACAGTAGGATGCCCCCGTTTCCACGGATTCATTATCCACTGATTCAGTTATCCACGGTTGGCAAGGGGGGAAAATAAATAAATAAGTCAGCAGCCACCAAGCAAGCCACTGTCATAAACAAAGCAAGCTAGTGTCACAAACAGCAGCCGTAAAGCAAGCTGCTGTCACAAAACAGAAGTTTTGGGGATTTTTTTTTTGGTGTTCTCTCTTATCCACGGTTTTCATTATCCACGGGAAGTCCTGGAACCAATTCCCAGCAGATACCGGGGTCCTACTGTAGGTTTACTTTTTCCCCCCCCCTTTCCTTCTGGGAGAGCCCCACTTTGGCTCCGGGTTGGGCTCAGAAGCCCCCGGTTTGAACCCCGAGAACGCTTGAAAGGCAGGTGGGGGTGGGGGCCGTGGGGCGCTTGGTGGATGTTGCATGGGTGGTGGTGGTGGTGGTGGTGAAGATAGTATGGAAGCTTCCTTGAAAGGGAGAATAGAGTCATTGGAAGGGATTGAAGGACTAAAACAGCCCGGATGCAGTGGAGGACGGGGGGGGGCATCCCTTGAAGACCGTTGGGGCTCAACCCCCGTCTGGGTTCTGCCCGGACCATCATCCTTCGGCCCGAGCCTCCGAAACCTTTCTCGCCCCCACCCCACCCCATTCCCAGCGCTTTTTTGGATCCGGTCCCTGAAACGATCAAAACGTTGAACGGCGGCATCCCGTGGGGGTGTGTGTGTGTGGATTCGAACCCCCAACCGCCGGGCGCTGCAACCAGGGGGTCTCCGCCCACGGAACCACCCAGCCGTTCTCAATAGCAATCTTAGAATTGCAAAGCTAGAAGGAGGATCGTGGCCTCCACCCCCCCCTCACCCCAAAAAAAAACCCTCTGGCTTAAATTACTAGGCAACCCAGCCGTTCTCTGACCCTGTCCTCAGGTCTCGCTTCGAAACCTCGGCTCGGTTTCTGCCCCCCCCCCCCGGGAGGATGCTGAGAGGATTTTTGATGCTAGAGATGGACCCTCCCCCTTTTTAATTTTATTAATTAAATTTAAATTTTATTAATTAATTTTTTTAAAAGGGTTATTCCCCCCGACTCTCAACGGCCCCCGTGGGAGAGAAACAGCTGAGACCTTGGCTGACACACACACCCATGCTAGAGTGAAGATTATATAGGATTAGAGATTAATAAAATCTATAATATAATTATAGAGTGTGTGGATTATATAGGATTATACAGGATTATATTTCTACCCAGTTCCGAATCAAGGTAACGGTACATCCAACCACCACCACCACCATGGCTATTTGAAGTTTCTGGGGCCGGGAGAAATTAAATCAATAACACAGCCTGTGGCTAAGTTTTTACTCTCAGCCTTAAGATTTCGGGAATGCTGTCATGAGAAAGCCACCTGATTTCAGATTTATACTGTCTGATATATATTTTAAGGACTTGTGTACTCTGTAAAAAAGCTAAAGGTCCGCCCCCCCCTCTGCACATGCGTGCTAGTCGTGTCCGACTCTAGGGGGCGGTGCTCATCTCCGTATTCGAGCCGAAGAGCCAGTGTTGTGGCCACGTGGCCGGCACGGCTGCAAGGAAACCCTGTTTTACCTTCCCGCTTTTTACAGCGGTATCTGTTTATCTACTTGCATTTACATGCTTTCGAACTGCTAGGTTGGTACTCTGTATATTATGCTATTTATTTATTTATTTATTTATTTATTTATTTATTTATTGGATTTTTATACCGCCCATCTGGCAGCGAGGTCACTCTGGGCAGTTTACATCCATTAACAAATTCAAACAATTCATACAATAAGACGGTAAAATAGTAACACGATACAAAATAAAAATAAAATTAATATTAATATTAAAGTGACCTAAAACAATGCATTATTATTGGCAGGCTAATCAGTTAAAAATCAAGATTTTTATGGATGAACACTGAAATTGCATTATATTTCAGGGAATGCCTGCTTAAATAGCCAAGTTTTTAATAGTTTTTTTAAAGGCAGCCAAAGAGGGGGCCAGGCAGATGTCTGGTGGAAGGTTATTCCACAGGCAAGGGGCAAGGACAGAAAAGGCCCTATTTCTTGTTTTTTCCTTATTTATTTATTTATTTATTTATTTATTTATTACACTTATTAACCACCCGATTTTCCCATAGGGAACTCTGGGCGGTGTACAGACGTCACCCAACAGTGACTACCCAAATACAAACAAACCCTAGTGATCATAAACAATCAAAACCTAACAAATACAATAATATATAAATACAGCATAAAACACACACACACACACACACACACACAAATGAGCAAAAAATTATGCCACTAACCAAAACAGAATCAAAGCCAAGGTTGAATCCGTGAATTATTATTATTATTATTATTATTATTATTATTATTATTATTATTATTATTATTATTATTATTATTATTATTATTATTATTATGATATTTACTTTATTATTCATATTTATTATTATGGTATTTATTTATATTACTGTATTATTATTATTATTATTATTATTATTATTATTATTATGCTATTTACTTTATTATTCATATTTATTATTATGGTATTTATTTATATTACTGTATTATTATTATTATTATTGTTATTCTCTTTGCTTAATGGATATTCTTTGACGGCCTCATGATTAAGTGCGCACCCTTGACGCTCTCGCCTCCCTCTCCCCTCGCCAGCTCCGTCTGCGAAGTCCAGTGGGAGGCCGAATTTTTCACCCTCCAAGACCACAACCACCGGCTGGTGGCCGCCTTGAAGGAGGCCAACGCCAACGTGGAGCAGTGGAAGCAGCAGCTGGCCGCCTACCAGGAGGAAACGGAGGCCTTGAGGTCACGGGTGAGTTTGGGGCCACGGGGGCGGAGGGCAGCCCTTCCCGTGGCGAAAGGGGTCGGGGAGAGGATCGGAAAAGCCAGGAAGGTCCAGCTCCCGGGAATATAGGCCCCGCCGCCAGCCCGGAGCGATACATCGACGGCCGAAGCGCGGAACTCACCAGCTTACACGCTAGCCAGGAGTTGCCGGCTGCATCGGCAGGAGAGGAAGATGGTTCCCGTGATGATGGGAACTGGCACGTGCCTAGAGAGGGGAGCCCCTCGGCCGCTGGGATGAGGCCGACGGAGGATTCTCCGCAGGGGGCGGCCACGGCGCCGTAATGCAATTAAAGCTGATTAGTATATGCGGTGGAGATAATCAATCCCATCAGAGTGCAAACACACACCCAAACACACACACACACACACACACACACACACACACACACACACAAACTGCTTTGCACAAGGGGGCTGCTCGGATGCCGTGGGGCTTCCCCATCGCAAGAACGGAGCAGGTGTGTGTGTGTGGGGGAAGCAAGCGCCAGCAAGGCGAGGATCCGGCCCCTTCCGGCCTCCTTGGCACACCTCACTGGGCTTTGGGAGGAAATGGAGGAGGAGGAGGGGAGGAGGTTGGCGGTTGGGGAAAAAAGAGGCAGGGGCGTTTAAGGTCATTTTCTCCCCCCCCCATCCATGCTGCCTTTCCGGCAGTCTTAAAAGAAGGCACCGGAGCGGAAGGAAGGCGAGCGCGAGGCAAGGTATCGAGAGAGCGCTCTCCTTCCGACGGAGAGCGCTCAGCCAGCTGGCCCGGCCGTGCCTTGCATGACACGGCGGCAGCGGCGGGCAACAGCTCTGTCCTCGACAAGGGGGAGGCTAAGCCAGCGGGTGCTCAAACAGCCAGGAAGCCCTTCTGACGGATGCCCTCCTGCCCCACCGTCTCCCCACTCCCCCCACACCCCACACCCCCACAGGTGGCCGAGCTGGAATCGCAGAGGGGCCACGGCGTGCCCAGCGAGGCCAGCACGGAACCCAGCCCGGCGGTGGAAGACCTGGAGCAGTTGGTGAAAGCCAAAGAGGAGGTGAGGATCCCACCCCCACCCCCACCCCCCACCCCGCCGCTGAGGCCTCTGTCGCAACGTTGGGATGTTCCCGTGCGCGATAACCGGAACCCCCCTTTTATCAGCAGCGGATTGCAGATGCCGAAAACCGTGGATAGTAGCACGCACTGCTTTCGTAGCAAGTACTACGCCTAGCATGGCCTCAGGCAGACTGGGCACTTCAGCCTCAGGCGGTCTCCAGTGGCCGGTTCTGGTATTGACCTTGGGGGAGGCTGAGGGTTGAAATGACCCCTTGCTAGCTCAGATCCTTGATGGCGTCCCCTCCTCTCTCTCTCTCTCTTTACCCCCCCCTCCTCTGCAACACAGGAACTTCAGCAGCTGAAAAGCGAGAAAGGAGACTGCTGGAAGGCCGACCAGAGTTGCGAGGAGACCCATCAGAAGCTGCAGGTAAGGGAGAGGAGCAGCCGCGCTGCGAAAAATGGCGTTTATCCCCTCCACCCCCCCTTTAAAAAAATCTCTCTGCAAGAAAACACGTACAGCCACCTTCAGCTGAAGCGCCCCGTGTGTCTCGCTTCCGACAGCGGAATGAGGTGTAAGTCATTCCGTACATAAATGGCGTAAATAAATGTCAATACATTTATACCAGGACTATGCCACAAAATAGCAGAACTAGGGGGACATCCACTCAAACTGAGGGCTGGGAGAGTGAGAACAGGCAAAAGAAAATACTTTTTTTCCCACCCAGCGCCTGGTTAGTCTGCGGAACTCCCTGCCACAGGAGGTGGGGATGGCCTCTGGCCTGGATGCCTTCTAGAAGGGGATGGGACAGAGTCCTGGAGGAAAAAGTCCATCCCAGGTGACAAACCATGATGGAGATGTGTATAATCTCCAAGCTTAAAACCGGGGTCCTTCAAGGGCCAGAGGCAGGGGGAATGGGATCAGGAGACAGAGATCGAGTCTCGTGCGCTCCCAGACGCATCTGGTGGGGCCACTGTGAGATCCAGGAAGCTGGACTAGATGGGCCTTTGGCCTGATCCAGCATGATGGCTCTTCTTAGGTTCTTATGAGCCTAGCAACCTCTGGGGGACCGCAGGTTGGGCGCCACGGGTTTAGAAGGAAATTTACCAGGAAGGAAGGCCAGGGTGGGGTGGGGGGGAGGGGGCAGCCCACGGTCCTTTCCCCAGATCGTGGCCGAGTTGCCGAGACAAAACGGGCTCCTTCCCTCACGCGGGGGCATCTGCCGCTGTTTCTGGTGCGTCCGAGACTCCGCTCTCCGCCCGTGCTCTTTTCCGTCTCTCCTCAGGAGCTGGAGCGCCGGAACGCGGACCTGGAGGGCCGCCTGAGGCTGGCGGAGCAGTCGCTCTCGGAGACCCTCTCCGAGCGGGAGAAGATGTACCACGAGGTGGTCAAGGTGGCCGAGATCATGGACATGAAGATTTTCGAGCTCAGCGAACTCAGGCAGGATCTGGCCAAACTGGTGGAGAGCAACTGAGCCCGGACGGGACGGGGACGGGCGGCCGGAGGAGATGCCGGGTGCTGCCGTCCGTCCGTCCATCCGTCCGAAGGGTGCGGATTTTTGGATCGGATGCCGGTCCGGGCCTCGAGCGGCGTCCCTTCCCCTTCGGTCTTCCACGGATCGCCTCTAGAAGCTTCCATTTCCGCCCGGAGAAACGGCGGACTTCCCATTTGTAGCCATCTTGGGACTTTAGGGTAGGGTGTTTCCCCCCCCCGCGAGTTCCAGTCTGATCGAGAGCGCGAGCGCTTCCCTTCGTCCAGGCCTCACCAGGATGCCTTCCAAATTCCCCCTGCCGAGCCACCTGCCCACATCTCTTCCCCTTTTAACAGCCGTGCTGTGTCTTTTTCACAGATCGGCGTTTTTTATTTTATTTTATAGACGCCCGGAGGCTTCCCGATGGGGACCCGACGCCCGGTGCAAACGGCACGCCTCTTTCAGGGAGCATAGAGTGTTTGTGTGTGTGTGTGTGCGTGTGCGTGTGTGTCTCCTCCCCGCTTCTTTCCTCCTCTCCCCCACACCCGGGGATTTTTAGAAAGCCAGCCGGGGCTTTTTATCTTCTACCCCGGTGGAGCAAATGCCAGCGTAGCAGCGGTGGCGGCGAGCGAGCAGGGGCCGGGGACACAGGGGCCAAACGACGGCTTGGATCAAGGAGTTCGCCGGGGGGGGGGTCGCGAGGAGGGAGCCGGCACGAGACGGCGGCAGGAGCCCCTGCTCGGTCTCATCGGGGCAAGGCCGGAGGGGTGGAGGGCGACCGGTGATGTTTGGGCTCCAGATAATCGGGCCAACGTCTCAAACTTGAGCGGCCACGGCTGAAAACCAATCCTTTGTCTACGGAAGCGGGGTGGCTGGGGGTGGGGGAGAAATATGTATTTTGATCTTCCTTTTTTTTTTTAAAGAAAAGAAAACCACTAATTTCCCCCACCCTCTTCTCTCTGCTTCTGTCTTTTCTTTTCTTTTATTGCTCCGAATTCGTCTTCCGTCGTCGTACCTTTCCCGAATTTGGGCGCGAGGGTTTTGACGCAGGGGTTGCAAACCCAGGTGCTGCAGAAGAGAAGTCAGTCTTCTCTGCATGTTACACTGGATTATGATC
Organism: Phrynocephalus forsythii; assembly: GCA_029282475.1. Lineage (NCBI taxonomy): Eukaryota > Metazoa > Chordata > Lepidosauria > Squamata > Agamidae > Phrynocephalus > Phrynocephalus forsythii. The sequence goes on from JAPFRF010000018.1 coordinate 9,847,169, forward strand.
CCCCCCCCTAAATTATACTAGGTTTTTAACTTCACAGTCCTTTCCTGAAGCTGTAGGAGGAGAGATGTCCCGACTGTTAGAACAGCAGGACAACGAGACCCCTGTGCCTTCCTCCCCAGGTTGACGGCGGGCGGTGGGAGTTGTAGTACGACTCCCACCAAGCGCCCCAGCCCCGCGGGAGGCTTTCCAGAGGACATCGGAGCATCAGTCCGGAGTTTTACTCAGAGCATCCCTCACCACTAGGGATGCTGGTTTGGAAAAGAGAACCCGCCCTCCAGCCGGTTGGGAAAGAGAACCGCAGGCCAGCAATGGAACCGATGACGGCAGGAGGCATTGTGGATGCAACAGCGCTGCGGAGGTATCCGGGCGGCATTTGGGCTACCATCGGTCAGATCTGGGGTTCCGGCCCCAACTGCGGGTCAGACTGGATGGCCTTTGAGGGAACCCCCTTCCAAATCTGTGTTTCTAAGGTTCTGTGCTTCTCTGTGCAGGTGTGTGTGTGTGTTTGGTTGCGAATGCCCTCTGTTTCATCAGAGGCAGGGTGGCGCAGCGAGGGCTGGCACGCCTGGGAGACCCCAGGCCGAACTGGTGGTGCCATCGGTCAGCGACAATCCGGCCTAAAATAACACATGCAAGCACCCACCCACCCCTTTCCAGGGACCAGCTGTCTCGACACATACTTTCCAGGGTGTTGGAGAGCCGAAGTAGGCTAGACTGAGTCCCATGGCGCAGGGGTTAAATGCCTGTCCTGCAGGTAAAACTGCGCTCCCGACCTGGAGGTTCAATCCCAGGTAGCAGCCGGCTCACGGTTGACTCAACTTTCCATCCTTCCGAGGTTGGTAAAATGAGGACCCAGCTTGCTTTTTTGGGGGGGGGCAGTGTGTAGCCTGCATACTGTAATTAAAACTCTAAACTGCCCAAAGAATAATTGAAGTGGTATGGGGCGGTATATAAGCAGGACACTTTGCTTTTTGCTTTAGATAGCAAAATACTTTTTTTTCCCCCAAAGGGGTGGCGGGACCAGGCGAGGTTCGCACCACAGGTTTGGTGCCGAGGAGCTATTAAGATGGTGGCAGGGATAGATACCCTCTGTTTTATAGGACCATAGAATTGAAAGGGGCTCCAAGGTCATCCAGACCAACCCTCTCGGCTCAAGGCAGGGGATCCCACTAAAAGATCTGCCAGAGAGTAGTCCCTTTTTCCTCTTGAATGCCGCCACAGCGCTGGGGCACTCGACACCTCCGCCTAAAGCATTGGATCCCATGATACTGTTCTTTTGTTGTTCAGCCGTTCCGTCGTGTCCGACTCTTCGTGACCCCATCATGGACCAGAGCTCGCCAGGCCTTCCTGTCTTCCACTGCCTCCCGGAGTTTTGTGCAAATCCATCTTGGTTGCATCGATGACACCGTCCAACCATCTCATTCTCTGCCGTCCTCTTTTCCTTTTGCCTTCCATCTTTCCCAACATCAGGGACTTTTCCAAGGACTCCCCTTTCCTCGTGAGGTGGCCAAAGTATTATGGATGCCTCAGCTTCAAAATCTGTCCTTCCTGTGAACATTCAGGGTTGATTTCTTTCAGGATGGATAGCTTTGATCTCCTCGCAGTCCAGGGGACTCTCAAGACTCTCCTCCAGCACCACAGCCAGTCAGGAAATTCCCCCCTCCTGATCTTCAGCCGAAATCTGGCTTCCTGTCGTTTGAGCCTTTTGGGAAGGTCCTGGGGTGATTAGAGACAGATCCTATTCCTCAGTCTTTCTTTCCTCAAGGCGAAAACATGCCCTTCCGTCTTAGGGCGCGGCTTCCAGTCCTATGATTCCCCCTTTGTCGCCTTTCCTCTGAACTCGTCCCCCTTGGCCGGCACTCTTCTTCAAAGGGTGGGTGTCCAGAAATGGACGCCGGAGCAAATCGGAATGCGGCCCAACCCGTGCCGGAACGGTGGGGGACCAGACCCCGAATGGCATTTGGAGGCGTGACCTCTTGTTTCGGGGTGCAGCTGCTTTCCAATGAGATCCAGTTTCAGACCCACAACCAGGGCTGTGGAGTCGGTAGATAAATGTTCCGACTCCGACCCCTAAGTTTTTTTGTACCTCCGACTCCGACTCCCCGACTCCTCTGTATTAATATGCGAATGTATTTTATACATTCCTTGAACTATTAACCCTCCGTTCCCTTCCCTTATACAAGTGTCTCTAGTCCTGCAAAAAAACATATTTACTTAATCCCTTATCAGTGAGAGGCTAGGTTACCCAGGGGCGCTGCGTAACAGCAGAAACACAACATTAAGGAAAGTACAAGTATTGCCGCTCCTCGTTGTGCGTTGCGTGCCATATAGTGAAGCACATGAAAAGCATACTTCCTCACGGTCACTTAACGTGTTCGTTTTGCGGTTACGGGAGGCACTGCATGCATTGGTCTTTATTCTTACAGTAGAGAAGTCATGAATTATCCCTTTTTGTGAATCGGGACATTTAAACTTGCTTTTTAAAAAAATCCCAATCTAAATTTAGTCGGAGTCGGTGCATTGTTTGCTGACTTCGACTCCGACTCCAGGTACCCCAAATTTCCTCCGACTCCCAACTCCTCGACTCCGACTCCACAGCCCTGCCCACAACGCCGCCCAGCCCCCTGCCGACTCGGGTTTCTATTTTTCCTCGGGAGGCCGACACAGGGGACTTTTTAAGGAGAAGGCGTTAGGGTGAGACTCCTTTCAAGCAGATGTGACTGGGGTGGGGTGTGGGTGAACCCCCATTTCATCTTTAACCCAAAGACTGCTGGTGCATTGATTACGGCAGGGTGCATTTTTTTTTTAGAGTTGTTGGAATGGATACAGCACCCCCCCTCCCTCCCGAAATCTGCGCGAGGAGGCTGAGCTTTTCGCCTCTCTGAGTGACATCCTACCGCTAACCTTCATTTCTCCTTCCGGATGCACAGGAGAAAGTAAAAAAAAAAAAAGAGAGAGAAATGAATCGATCAGTCAATACCCCCGCTGACACCGCCCTCTCTGGTGGTTAAAAGGAGCTGAATGGAGAAACCTGTCTGCAAGAAAAAAATGATGGATTGTCTCTTAACCGGAGCCTTTCATCGCCTCAAATCCAATCCTTGCAGCTGTTGGGGGGTGGTGGGGGCTGGGGGTGGATTTCGTGCCAGAAACAAATGGATCGGAGTCCGCTGCCTGACAACTGGGCCCATAACCTTTCCGGGCTGGGATGCCGGACGCTAAACTCGTCCAGCTGTCCCGGAGCCCAGAGAGGAGGTCATGTAACGAACAGGACGGATCATTGAAATTAAAAATGGGTCGCACTAACCCCCCCGCCCCCCGCCCAGGGGTGGACAAGTAATCATATTGGTCTGTCTGGATCGTTCGTAGCGAGACTTCATTTCGAGTCCTGTGTCCCGTTCGGGATACCGCCGTCTTAAGGAGGAGGCGGATAAAAACGGGGATCAGTCCGGGGGAAAGCAAGAAGGACGATCCTCGGAGCGGAAACCAAAACCGAGGCGCGAAAGACAGAAAGAACCGGGCATGTTGGCCCTGGAGACAAGATTCAGGGGGGAGATAGGATCGCAGCGTTCAAAAGACTTGAAAGGCCATTCTGTGGAAGAGGCAAAGGAGCGCAGGGGGTGGTCCGTTGTGGGCTCCAGCGACCAGAAGCCGGATTGTAGCTGAAGATCAAAGAAAACTTCCTCGCTGTTAGAGGAGTACGATAACGAAGGTGCTCGCACCGAGTTCGCCAACGAACCCAGTCCGTGCGGATGTACAATTCTGCATAATCCATTATGGTTTGGATAACTGCTGGGGGGGAGGTAATATAGACTGTGAATCTTCCCAGCCTCCCTCCTTCCACACATCTTCCGAGCCTTTCTGGTGTCGCTGCCCGGATTCGGTTTCCCTCTTCCCAGGTACGGGAAGCGAGAGATTAAAAACCACCGCCCCCTTTATTTATTTATTTATTTATTTATTTATTTATTTATTTATTTATTTATTTAAAAACCCATCAAACCACTCGGACCTCGAGCCAGCCTAAGCGGGGAAGCCCAACCCTTTCTAGAAGTCATAGAATCATAGAATGATTGGACTTTAGTAAGATAGAAATTTTTTTCTATCTATGGAAATTTTTAGTAAGATAGAAAAGAAGTGTCGTTTCGCACACAGGAACGCACCAGAAACGCATCCCTTTGGTCCTTTTGTCACCTCAAATAGGATTCTTCCGTGCCGCCCCCCCCAAAAAAAGTAAGAGTGCAATTCTAAGCACCAAGTGTTCCCTGCACCAGAATGCAGCCTCTGGGGCTTTCCAGAAAAATACTATAAAATAAAATAAAATAAAATATAGAAGGACACACACACACACACTGTATCCACAGGAAACAGGTCCAAGCGCCCCCCCCCCCGCAGATGCTGAAAAATGCGGGTGGTAGCAAACGCAGCCCATCGCCTGCTCCCTGTCTCCCCCTAGGGGCCACTCCCCTTTTAATAGTTTCAAATGCTTTCAGGCCGCGCGTTAAACGAATCGGCAGATACGGACGGCGTGTGTCCTGATGGGAGCGTGCCGTCGCCTCGGAGGAGGAGGAGGGATGGACGCGGAGGAAAAACTTAGAAACTTTTGCACCCCGGTTGCTTTTTATTTAAGGCCACGTCCATTCCCTACCGGAAGATGTTTTCCGGGCGCCTGCCTTACCAGCCCCAAAGCCAGGCGGGCGATCAATTCTAGGAGACAACCGGGGGGGGGCGGAGAGAACCGGTTTCCAAAGTGTCTGAGCGGCCGAACCTCACCGGGTTTTTTTTGAGGGGGGGGATTTGACCCCGAAGTCATTCCATGGCCTCGGAAAAATTTGCTATGTCCTCTCTAAAGCCAGGCAGCAAAAGGGTCTCTCCGGTTTCCTTAGAGAAGTAGCCCGGGAGGTTCCCTCCCTTCCTCATGTCCTTGAAAGCATGGGGGTGTTAGCCGTCCTCTCCGGAGCCACCCCACCACCACCCCGGCTCCGGCAGGGCTCCCGTCACTTCTCCGCAGGCGCTTGCGGCTCCGGTGGCGGCTGACGCCGGCTTGCCCGCTTCTGCCGCTTCCAGTGGATCAACCGCCGCCGCTGGTGCTGCTGCTGCAGCGCTTGCTGGATTTGGCTGCGGAACTGGTTGTTTTTCTTCCGGATCTTGGCCAGCTCCGCTTTCCGCCGCTCCTGGAGGTCTGGATCCTGGCACGCAACGGGAGGAAAATGGACACCGTGACGGAAGGGGTGAGTCTCGGGACGAGCCAGGCCTCGGGGGAACCCCCTGGGCACTCTGACAGCGAGGGTGGCCAGCCAGGACAGACTTTAAAGGGGCAGGAGGCGCGTCTTATGCAGTGCGAGCCTCCTTGCTTTGTAATTGGGACTGATTTCCCCCTGCACCTGTGGGTTCTGAAAAATGCAGATAAGAGAGACCCATACTTTTAAGAGTCTCCGCCTCTCTCTCCCTATCAGCTATTTTTGCTAATTTACTTCTGGGAGGAAGGCTATCCATAGCGCGGCCTCTGTCTCCCTCCAGTGGCCACTTCTGGCCACTGCCCCTTGAGAAATACGTACAGTAGGACCCTCGTATCCACTGATTCATTAACCACTGATTCAGTTCTCCACAGTTAGCAGAGAGGGGGGGGAATCGAATAAACCATTCCGCAACTGCAAACCAAGCTACTGTCAGAAACAGCAACCATAAAGCAAGCTACAGCAGGACCCACTGATTCATTATCCACTGATTCAGTTATCCACGGTTAGCAGAGGAAAAATAAAAAATTCAGTAGCTACAAAGCACGTTACTATCACAAAGCAGCAGTTTTTTTTGGGGGGGGGACATTTTGGCGTTCTCTCTTATCCACGGTTTTCATTATCTAAGGGAAGGCTTGGAACCAATCCCCAGCAGATACTGGGGTCCTACTGTACTGTCGTAAAACAGCAGTTTTTTTTTGGGGGTATCCTCTGTCTTTATCCACAGTATCGTTATCCACGGGAAGGCCTAGAACCCATCTCCAGCGGATACCGGGGTCCGATTGTATTTCTAATCTCTATCTATCTATCTTTTAATATTTTCAGACTGGATCTAAGGGAATCAGTAGATGCCGATCCTGTAGAGACAGGGTGTGTGTGTCCTACTTTTAGCTGCCTTCTTGCTCGTGTCTGCAGGGAGATGGCAGCAAACCCCAAACCGGTTGCAGGTCCGGAAGCCACCTCTTTTATAATCCCACCCCCACCCAGGGCTCTTGCCGCCACCACCCCGCCACCCCCCAAAAAGCCCCCCCCTTACCTTTCCCTCTAAGATCATTTGCTTCCGCTTGTTTATTTCTTTTTTCTCGTCAAAATCGGAGGCTTCCAGTTTCTGGAAAAATACACCCGAGGGGGTGCCGTTAAAAGACTCGCCTCTCCCGCCCACCCCGTCGCAAGAGGGCGGGCCCCGTTGGACATTCAGCAGCCCACCCCCACCCCCACCCCACTTACAATTTCGCACTCCCGGCGCACAACGTTCACTTGGGTTAAGATGTTCAGCACCGCCGCCTCCTCCACGGAGAATTCCTGCAGTTTCATTTCTGGAGAGGCGAGAGAGAGAGAAGGGAGGCCCTTTGAGGACTGGAGACCGCCGCTTGTCCGAGGCGGCTCGCTGAAAAAGGAGATGATGGCCGCCGCCGCCGCCTCCTGGATCCGTGGGGGTTTCCCAAGCAGCCCTCCGCGCCGATACCGAAAAGCATGGATGATAGCCAAAGCTCTCCACCGCCCGAGCGGCCAGTTCCAGCGACCTCGTCTTTAGAAAGACATTCCCAAGGGTTTTTCCTCTTTGTCTTTTTAACATTTCCGGGGCGTGGATAAAACGCACACGCGGATAAGGATCCCGCGGATACAGGGGACCTACTGGACATCTAGGATTCCAATCGGCTCGGCAGGGCTGCCCAATTTCGTCCTGAGCTACCTGTCGTCGTCTCCAGTCGGCAGGTGGAACTGGGAACCAGCCCTTTCCCCCACTACCGGGCTCTCCAACGCCCCTAACGGGGCACCCTTCTCCAACCTTCCTGACCCCAAACTTACTGATCTGTTCCTCGATGGCGTGAACCAGGTGGATGTCGTACTGAGTCACCAGCGTGATGGCGACGCCGTGGCGGCCTGCCAAAAAGAGAAGAGCAAGGAGCCCGTTGGCAGTGCCAAAGGTCTCCGTGGGTCAGGATCCCCCTGTTAACGTCATCTAGTAGATAGATAGATAGATAGATATAGATAGATAGATAGATAGATAGATAGATAGATAGATAGATAGATAGATAGATAGATAGATAGATAGATAGATAGATAGATAGATAGATAGATAGACAGTAAAGAAGAAAGGAATGAATGGATAGATAGATGGATGGACAGATAGATAGACAGACAGTAAAGAAGAAAGGAATGAATGGATAGATAGATAGATACTGTAGACAGTAAAGAAGAAAGGAATGAATGGATAGATAGATAGATAGATAGACAGACAGACAGACAGTAAAGAAGAAAGGAATGAATGGATAGATACATAGATAGATAGACACAGACAGTAAAGAAGAAAGGAATAGATAAAGAAGATAAAGATAGAATAGAATGATAGATAGAATAAAGAAGAAAGGAATGAATGAATGATAGATAGATTGATAATTTCTCTGAATATTTTAAAAAAGTTTCTTCATATTTTCAACCTTGCCGCAGGAACAAAAGCGATTAAACGCCGACGGCGCGGCTTCTTACCTGCCCGGGCGGTCCGTCCCACGCGGTGGATGTAGATTTTCGGCAGGCCCGGGGTGTTGTGGTTGATGACCACTTGGACGGTGGGGATGTCCAGACCTCTGGAAAAAAAGGCCCAGGATGGCGGTAAGGTAAAAGGGAGACCCTTAGCCCCGAAAGGGAAAAAGATCCCAAATAAACTTTAGCCTGAAAAAAGGCACACACACACACACACACACACACCACACCTACCTGGCAGCAACGTCAGTGGCGATGAGGATCTTAAAGACACTGGATTTGAACTTTGCCAGAGCCGCAAAGCGTTGTTTCTGGAGGGGAAATAAATAATATTTATTTATTTATTTATTTATTTATTTATTTATAAGCAGGGGTGAGCCACACTGGTCAGCAGAAAGGCACCCTTTCGTCATTAGAAATATGCATTTCTAAGGGGTTTTCCTTTTATGATGTTCAGCCTGGGCATAAGTGAAGCAGCGGATACCGATTCCGCGGATACAGGCACCGCCCTCTGTCTTACAAGCCGATTCTTTGGTATAGATCGCTAGAGCGGAAGGGCCACTGTTCGGTTTCGGTCCAGAGGAGTCCCCCAGCATGGCACCACTTTTGGCCCGAGGTGCAAGCGAAAAACCGGTCTTCTGAGTCTGGGAAATCTTTCATGGAAGGCCCTATTGATTAACTGATGTCATCGATTGATCGATCACTCACCTGCTTCATCATGGAGTGGAGCGCCACGGAAGGGAAGCTGAACTTCCGAAGCATCATGTTCAGGATCTGACAGTTCCTGCCGAGACCAAAAGCACCCCAAAAGTTGGTCCCCGAGCCCCTCCGCGGATGCTGGAAACCGTGGCTCAGAACAAACCTGATCCCTAACATGCTCTCCTGCTCCCTCCAGAGGCCGCTCTTGGTAACTACAACTTCAGAAATGCGCATTTCTGGGGTTCTTCTACTGATATTTCTCCTATTTTCAGACCGTGCCACTATTTCAGACCCCGCCACTATTTAAGAGGTCCCGCGGGGTACTATGGGACCTACTTGCACGTGCTGGTGAAGATGATGATGGAGGCGTCGGCGTGCTCATCCTGGAAGGTCTGGACCAGGTGGACGAGGTAGGCGTCTTTCACCTTTTCGGGCACCAGCAGGTAACGCTGGTCCAGCTCCTCCACCGTCCGGGTCCTGGGCGGGGGTGGGGGAGAGAATGGAGAGGGTAGAGGGGTTAGAGAGGGGAGACCCACAGGAAGTCTTCTGAGAGCAGCCGTTCCTTCTGGGCAGGGTTCTGTGGGGTTTCTGGCTCGGTCTGTAGAGCTAAGAGTTCGAATCCCCCTCGGGGGGCCTCCTTGGCAGGGGGCTGGGCTGGATGACCACACGGGACCCCCTTCCAGTCTCTGTAGTTCTAGGATTATTATGAGAGTACAATGGTGGCCCTGGCTAGGAGCCCTCTTCCCCCCATCTTTGGGTCTTGAACCAAGAAGCCCCCAGGACCCTCTGGCCCTCCCGCTACCCCCCCCAAAGGGAGGAGGGCCCCGCTCACTCGGAGGCAGCCTCCCAGAAGAAGGGCCGGTTCATGGCCATCCGCTTGAGTTCGTGGAGCGTGTCGGTCAAGGTGGCGCTGAAGAGCAAGGTCTGGCGCTGGGCGGGAAGGGCCGCCAGGATGACCTCCAGGTCGTGGGTGAAATCCGTGCAGCCTTGCTCCAGTAGTCGGTCGGCCTCGTCCAGCACCTGGGAAGCGGAAGCGGAAGCGGAAGGGAGGGAGGGAGGGAAGGAAGGAGATGATGGGTGGAAGGAAGGAAAGAAGGAGATGATGGATAGAAGGAAGGAAGGAGTTGGTGGATGGAAGGAAGGGAGGGAGGGAGGGAGGGAGGGAAGGAGAGGATGGATAGAAGGAAGGGAGGAGATTATGATGATGGACAGAAGGAAGGAAGGGAAGAGGAAGGAAGGAAGGAATGGAAGGAAGGTGGTGATGGATAGAAGGAAGGAAGGAAAGGAAGGAGACGATGGATAGATGGAAGAAAGGAGATGATGGAAGGAAGGAAGAAGGAAGGAAGGGAAGGAAGGTGATGATGGATAGAAGGAAGGAGATGATAGGTGATGGACAGATGGAAGGAAGGAAGGAAGGTGATGATGGATAGAAGGAGATGATGGATAGAAGGAAGGAAGGTGTTGGTGGATGGAAGGAAGGAAGGGAGGAAAGAAGGAAGGAGATGATGGATAGAAGGAAGGAAGGAGTTGCAATTCATCGTGTCTCCACTTGGGTCGATCATTATGGGATAACATTATGGCTGGACGGCCAGATGGGTGGGGTATGAATCTAACCAATGAAACGGAGAGCATCTCCCTCTGGAATCCCTGGGGCTTTTTAAAAAGGGGGGGGGCGTTTAGCACAGAGCCAAGGCTTACCAAGAACCTGATCTTCTGAAGGCTGAAGGTGCTGGAACTGCGGAGGTGATCGGCCAGCCGGCCGGGGGTGGCGATGACCACATGGGGCTTGCGGGAAAGCTCCAGGGCCTGGGCCACCATATCTGCGAAGGCAACCGGAAGCGTCAAAGGGGGGGGGGCTTAATCCTTCGTTCCCTCCACCACCACCAAAAAAAAGCACCGCCCAAACAAAGGCTTGCGTCGATAGAACACCCCGCCCCGGGCTGGGCGGATTTGCCAGGGAAAAATTTTTTAAAAATAAAATAAAACCACGCGTGGCCTCCCGAGCACGTGCAGAGCGGCCGGCCGGCCGGACCCTCACCCATGCCTCCCACGACGATGCAATCCTTCAGGCCCAGCGGCTTGCCAAGGACGCGGAACTGCTCGGCGATCTGGTAGGCCAGCTCCCTGTTTGGAGAGAAAGACAAAAACCAGAAGGATGTCACGGAAGGGTTGGTGGAGGGGGGTCCCCATAAGGTCATCCAGCCCAACCCTCCCTGCTCAAGGCAGCAGGGGTGTAAGAAAACAGAAACGAAAGGACAGTCGCCTAGTTCTATTTTTAAATCCCCCTCTCTTGAAGACCTCCCTTGGAGGCCTTAATCCCCGTCGTCGTGCCGCTCGAAACCGTCGGGAAAGTTTTCCCTGAGAGTCAGAAATTCAGATATTGCCTGCTGTTGTATCTCTCATGTTGTTGTTTTCAAAATTGATTTTAATGTTGCGAGCGGCTGGGTTTAGAATATAAGAACCTAAGAAGAGCCCTGCTGGATCAGGCCAAAGGCCCATCTAGTCCAGCTTCCTGGATCTCACCAGTGGCCCCACCAGATGCATTTGGGAGCTCATGAGACTCGATCTCTGTCTCCTGATCCCACTCCCCCTGCATCTGACCCTTGAAGGACCCCGGTCTTAAGCCTGGAGATGACACATCTCCATCATGGTTTGTCACCTGGGATGATGGACTTTTCCTCCAGGAATCTGTCCCATCCCCTTTTGAAGGCATCCAGGCCAGATGCCATCACCACCTCCTGCGGCAGGGAGTTCCACAGATTAACAACGCGGTTTTGTTGGACATTGGTTTGCGTAGCTGAATGGCATGGGTTCTCTTGCTGTGAACTGCCCCAGACTTCCTTCGGGAAGTTATAAATAAATAAATAAATAAATAAATAAATCCGGTTTCTTGTTGTTTGAGGCCACCGCAACGTGCCCTGAACTCTGGGATGGATAATGGGGGACCATTGTGTTATATTATTTGGAGGCTCCCCTTTCTCTGAATGTATCGTATTGGCCTTTTTTGCCGCCGCCCGGCCCGGTTGCCTCCTCTCCAGCTCACGATCGGTGACACAGTTTAAAAGCCGACCAAGTAGATCTGTGCCATTTTAGGCTGCAGCTATGAGAGAGAGAGAGAGAGAGAGAGAGAGATCCGAAAGGGGACCCCCGGCGTTTCCTCGTACCTGGTCGGCGTCAGCACCAGGCAGAAAACCCCGTAAGGATCTTCGGAGAGCTTCTGCAGGATGGGCAGGACGAAGGCCGCCGTTTTGCCGCTGCCCGTCTTGGCGCACCCCATGCAGTCGCGCCCTGCGGGAGGAAGACAGAGAAGGGAACGGGCTCAGAGAAAGCGGGGTTTAGCTTTGGGGTGGCGGAAGGGGGAGCGGAATCTGGGCTCCGCACCCCCTCAAAGCGCGAACCTTCCAACGAGACCGGTTGGAATCCAGTCCCCGTCCTGCCCGCCGGTCGTGGTCTTTGCCGCCTCCCGACTGCTTGTGCTAGGGCAGCCGGAGAGCGCAGACGGAATAGGGCTTTCTTGGTGCCGCGTTCACTGTTATCCGCGGGTTTCAGTATACAAGGGTGCCATCCCCACGAACCAACCCCCCCTCCCCGCAGATACTGGGATCATCCTGCATTTGGAGTCCCTGTCACTCATGGTAGCAAGGTTTACTTTTATATCTATAGAGGAGTAGAGAAGGGGGTGGTTGGGTCAAGGTTATCGGTGGGCATAGATTGATCTCTAGCGTTGGGTCACCCAGATGTTCTTGGACTACAACTCCCAGATGTCTCGGGCAGCCAAGCTGGTGTTTTCCCCTCCCGGAGTCCCCCTGGCCTTCCAGGACTACAACTCCCAGATGGCCTGGGCTGCCACATCTACTGGCGAAGGCTTCTGGGCGCTGTAGTCCATAGTAACATCTGGGGGCCCCACGGTTCTAGACGGGTGGTTCATGTTCTCGGACTACAACTCCCTCCCTGGCCTGCAGAGCAAGTGGTGGAGGCTTCCGGGGAGTTGTAGTCCAAGAAGCCCCCCAGGTAACTCAGAAGCATCCCCCACCAAAATGTGTGCATGTGTGTGTGTGGGGGGGAGTCACCCCAGCATTCTCAGACTACAACCCCCAGAGTGCCTAGCCACAGCCCACCCGGTGATCCAGGCTTCTGGGACTTGTAGTCCAATAAGCCACATGTCTTAAAGTGTCTTAAATATGTCTTAAATGCTCTGGGCTGTTCGGAATATTTGTATATTGCGTATGCAAATACTGTACACAAATATTGTATATTTGTATATAGTATACAGACTGCATATTACAGACTGTATATTGCCCCTCATTATTGTAAGCCACCTTGGGTCCTTTTCTAAGGAGAAATTGCGGGGTAAAATATTCAAAATAAAATAAAATAAAATAAAATAAATCCATTCTCATTCCTGGCTCCACACTTGAGTGTGTCTCAAGGAGAAAAGTGGGGTAAAAAGGATTCAAAATGAAATGAAATAAAATAAAATAAGGTTAGAAAAGAGCCAGACAGGAGTCGGATGGAGGAGCAATGGGGCGTGGCTTAAAAGGGCCCGGGGGCGTGGCTTAAAGGGGTGCGAGCGGGAAAGGGTTAAGAGCACGGGCGGGGCGGGGCCCGATGCGTAGAGAAAGCGGGCGCGGCTACGTAGTCACGGGGGCGTGGCTTCAAGGACTCCAGGCCGCGCGGCTCCGTGAGCTCAAAGGGGGCGTGGTTACGGGGGAGCGACGGTGTGGGCTGGGAGGGGGCGTGGCTTCAGGGGGCGGCTACGTGGTCTGCGAGGGGGCGTGGCTCCGAACCACGTGGCGGGAGGGGAGGGGAGGAGGAAGAGGGCTCTTCCTCTTCTTCTTCTTACCTTGGAGGGCCGGCGGGATGCAGGCCTCTTGGACGGGCGTGGGCCGCCTGAGGCCTACCTGCTCGGCCTGGGAGGCCAGCCACGGCGCCAGGCCCAGCGCCCGGAAGCTCCCCGTCGACGCCGCCATCCCCGGCCTCTCTGCTCCGCGCATGCCCGGCTAGAAAGGAAGAAGCCCGGCGGGCGGCCCGCCCTCTGACGTCATTCCTCGAAGCCGGAAGAGAGGAGGTCAGCCCAAACTACGACTCCCAGCGTCCTTAGCGGCGGACCCTAGAGTTAAGCCCAAAGGAAGATCGGACCCGCCCACACACCTACACACTTCGGGTTCTCCTTGGAAGAAGCGTCCCCATTCCTTAGGCGGTGGAGAGTAGTGGTTAGAGCAGAAGGGAGGGGGGAAGTGGCCTAAAAAGGGGGCGTGGACTCCCAAGCCCATGATCCTTTAGCACTCGGATCATGCCCCTTGGCGAGCCTCTTCCCCCTTTTTAAGCCTACCCATCCCCGGCCTGGAGTCCCGAGGTGCCCTTGGACTACAACTCCCCAAAAGCCTCTGCCGCCAACGATGCTGGGAGTTGTGGTCCATGGGCATCTGGGGAATTCCCCCCCCCCCACAAGGTTGGGAGCCACTGGGACCTTGGATGGTCTCGGATGCCCTTGGACTACACCTCCCAGAAACCCTGGCGGCATCACTAGTTGAGAAGGCTGCTGGGAGTTGTAGTCCAAGAAGATCTGGAGGCGCGAGGTGCAGGCTCAGTGGTTTTGGAAGTTGGCTGATCCAGCTGTTTTGGGGGACCACAACTCTCATAGTTCTTCACCAGAAGCTGTGATGTCCAGGGCTAATGGGATTTGTAGTCCAAGAACGCCTGGGTTTTGGAATCGCTGGCCTGTACGACCTTGGGGGGTCCTCGGACTACAACACCCGGGAGTCGTGGGAGACGCCGCTGGTGGCAAAAAGCTTCTGGGACTTGTAGTCCTAGGACACCCAAGGAGCCGGGCCAGTGCGTTCCAAACCCCTCCCAGTTTGTTCTTGGACTACAACTCCCAGAAGCCTCCACCACCCGCTGGGGAAGAGCGGCGGAGTGTGTGAGTGTGTGGGGAGGGGGAAATAAAAAAGAGCGGAAGGAACGCGCATGCGCCGCTCCAGAGATCCGCGCCGGCTCCTTTCCCTTTTTCCCAACCGCAGGATCAACGGCCGCCCCGCTTTCCCTAGAACGCGCATGCGCTCGGGCGGCGAGTTGGCGCAGGCGCGGCAGGGCGGGCGGGCCGTTGACGGCGCCTGCGCAGTGCTCCCGGGGCCCAAGCCGTTGCCTTGGCGACCGAGCCCTCACTAGAGGTTTGGGAGCCGAGGAGGAGGAGGAGGGGGAAGAAAACGAAGAGGAGGAGGAGGAAGAAGAAGAGGAGGAGGAGGAGGAGGAGGAGGAAGGCAGGCCTCCTGGGTCCAACCCGGGGTCCCACTCGGCTCCTGAGGCGTTGGTGGCCGGGTGTCCTCAGGCGGCCGGGCCGCGGGGGTCGGCCTCGCCGTGGGCCCGAGGAGGAGGAGGAGGAGGGATGGAGAGGATGAGGAAGATGAAGAAGAAGCTCCTGGGCCTGCGGGGGGGGAAGAAGGAGGAGGCCCAGCAGCCGCAGGAGGAGGAGAAGGGGGAGCCCCCTCCCCCTCCCGCCCATCATCATCATCATCATCATCCCCATCATCCTCCTCCTCCTCCTCCGCCGGGCCTGGAGGGGTCCCGGGCTACCCTTCGCTCCGCCGCCGGGACTTGTGGAAAGAGCACCGGGCGGCGGCCGACGGGGACCTCTCCCTCCTCCGGCGGCAGCTCCGCAAAGAGCCCCGGCGGCGGCGGCGGGACACGCAGGACCCAGGGGGGAGGTGAGGAAGGAGGGGAGACACGCGTGTCAAGGAGGGGGAAGGAAGAAGGGCGAAGGGGGCGCCTCCTTCGCACGAACAACACCCGGGAAGACACGTGTCAAGGAGGGGAAGAAGGAGGGGGCGCCTCCTTCACAGGAACAACACCCGGGAAGACACGTGTCAAGGAGGGGAAGAAGGGGGGTGCCTCCTTCACACGAACAACACCCGGGAAGACACGTGTCAAGGGGAAGGGGGGGAGGGAGGGAGCCGACACACCTCTACCTCAGCCATGTGCCAGGGTCATCCTTATTCAAGGGCTGTTTGGTGGACTGAGGAGGATGATGAGGATGATGGAGCAGGACCCACTTTGAGGAGGTGGGGAGGGTCTCCCCACGATGTTTAGCGCCCCGCCGCCACCCCCGTGCTTTAAAAACGAATACATGGAAAAAAATCACAAGGGAATGAAGGAGTGAATTGCAAGACATAACATAAAAACCTCATTGCAGCAACTCATCCCTGACGTTTTTCTCTGTTGGGGCAAAGGAGGAAACGCTAGGAAGAAGATACTAGACAATATTAGAAGATAAGCATTGCAAACCTATGGAACGTTAGAAACAATGCGCAGTATTGCTATATAATATGTTTATGTGGTTTATGTACCACACCATCTGAACAAACACACACACACACATCTATCTATCTATAGGTCCCTTCCTTATCTATCTATCTATCCTTTCTTGCATATCTATCTATCTATCTATCTATCTATCATTTCTTGCATATCTATCTTTCTGTCTGTCTATCTATTCTTGCATATGTATCAATCTCTATCCTTTCTTGCATATCTATCTATCTATCTATCTATCTATCTATCTATCTATCTATCTATCTATCTATCTATCTGTCTGTCTGTCTGTCTGTCTGTCTGTCTGTCTGTCTAGAATAGATACAGCATCTATTCTATCGCACAATAGAGATAGTCTCAGTGTGCAGTGCATAATGTACATTATAAGATCGCATAGCTGAAACGTACCAGCATGCAAGTGGCATAATATGAAGGATGACATATATTTTTTCTTTCGTACGATTGATTGGTTTCACAATGTTGATTGTGTTTATTGAGTGAAGTTCAGAGTGTGAGGTGCAGCTTTCTTTTTTGTTTGTTTGACTGTTGTGGCCCAAAGATAGATAGATAGATAGATAGATAGATAGATAGATAGATAGATAGATAGATAGATAGATAGATAGATAGATAGATGAAGGATTTAATGTTTTAAAATCTACCCACTAAGTTCTCGGGGTATCCTTTTGGCCCCTCCAAACTGGCAAAGTTCTTATCAGGGGAGAAAAGGCAAAAAAGCAGAAGTTTCTACTGGGTTGAGCAAATTGGGTCGGGGGGGGGGGCTTTAAAAAAAGCCAGCCTTCCTCTGATTTCCGTGTCCAAATGCCATGTTTTTCCAGAACGCCGTTGCATCTGGCCTGCGCCAATGGGCACCTCGACGTCGTCGCTTTCCTTATTGACAGCAAATGTCAGCTCGATCTCTGTGACAGTGACATGAGAACGCCACTGATGAAGGTAAGCGGGCAGTTTAATGCTTACTTATAATATTTTTGTCCTCCATCTCTCTCTCTCTCTCTGAAACGGCCAAAATATGGCTTTTTCTGCACCATTGCAAGTGCCCTATTGCCCTGGGAGCATCGGCTCATTTATTCCTGTGCTCTTTCGTTTCTGGTTGGAGCCACAAGCCCAGAATACTCTGAAAAATCCCTTAATTGGACTTGGCCGAAAGAGGGTGAGCCCTCCCCCCCACACACACACACCATCTGGGACAGGGAAGAACCCTCCACCACCAACCAAGCATACTTTTGGAACACAGCTGAGGCTGCGTTTAGGGGCCTGTCCTGTCCCTCCTGACCCAGCGTTCCTGGGGAACTGAGGGTCCAAACAGAAATGAACCAAGGTGCCATGTTACCCCAACTGTTAACGGTATGGGTTGATAAAATAAATCAGAGTAGCACACACACACACCAATTTGTGAGATTGGCATCAGCTGATTCACTCCTCTGTGGCCTGAAAATACAAAATACAATGCTACGATCGATTCCCTCCAATGCCGCAGTCCTCCCATCTTGCCAATGGTGCTGTGAAATACCTCCGGTGGTGTGAAACAGAGAACGGCGTTGCTTATGAGCAAAAGCGTTCTGCTTATGTACCACCCCATACCTCTTTAAGTAGTCTCTGGGAGGTTTACAGTTTTTAATTCCAGTCTGCAGGCTACATGTTGGGATACCCGGAGGTATCGTGTGCTTTATTTCCGCCTTCCCCCCCCCCGTCGGCGTCTTAGGCCGTGCAGTGCCGTCAAGAGCCTTGCGCCATTCATCTGCTGAAGTACGGAGCGGACCCGAACATTGCGGACGCCCGCGGGGACACGGCCCTCCACCTGGCCGCCTCCACGGCCAGCTGTTCACTCGGCCAGCACCTGCTTGATCACGGCGCCCGACTGGAGGCGCTGAACCAGGTAAGGGGCGAGGAGGGGGTTGAGGGTTAGGTGAGGAGATCTAAGCGGGGGTTGAGCTGTGGGAGGTTGCGTCTGCGTGCGGAAGGAGAGGACGCTCAAACCTGGAGATGCCTCTGATGTTAACGGCTCCAATCCCCACGTTGTTAGTCTGTGGAACTCCCTGCCACAGGAGGTGGGGATGGCATCTGGCCTGGATGCCTTCAAAAGGGGATGGGACAGATTCCTGGAGGAAATGTCTATCCCAGGTGACAAACCCTGATGGAGATATATATAATCTCCAGGCTTAAAACCGGGGTCCTTCAAGGGCCCGATGCAGGGGAGTGGGTATCAGGAGACAGAGATCGAGTCTCGTGCGCTCCCAGAGGCATCTGGTGGGGCCACTGTGAGATCCAGGAAGCTGGACTAGATGGGCCTTTGGCCTGATCCAGCAGGGCTCTTCTTAGGTTGTCAACTACGGCTTTTGGCTGCATCAGGAACAGGGGCAAGGCAGTGTACCCGTTTAAACTGTGCACATGCATTCCTGCACACCACTGAGTTCAGGGACACCCTCTTAAGTTTTTCAGAGGGAGGGTTAACCCCTTCCCTGTTCCCTGATCGGCCTTTCAGCTAACCAAGAGCACCTCAGGCGTTTTTGCATCAGCATGAACCAGGCTCCCTTTTAAAAAAATGCTTTCAAGATTGTGAGGCTCTCATTTCTAAGACGAAAAAAAAAATGCATGGAAAGGACTTTGAAAAGGAGAGAGAGAGCTCTCTTTTTCTTCTTCACGTCAAGGGAATCACACTGCACATTAGATGTATTGCTACTGGTGAACGTTTAGTTGTGGAACGAACGGGGTGGCGTCGTCGACGCTGGCGTCCAGACAAAGGAAATCTGCTTTCCGTCTTGGTCAGGGCATGGAAACCCCACGGGGGTGGCAGCGATGGTAAAAGACTCGCAGATATTTTGAAGGCACGGCCGGACAGTGGATAGCAACAGGCAAACCTCAGAAGGGGGCGTTTCTTAGTACGTTTCTGTGGAATAAATGAGGTTTGTTTTTTTTCTTTTTTGCATAAGCTTATTTGAGTGGCTCGGTGGACAAAGAGGAGCCTTCCATGCCTGTGAATGTTGTCCTTATTTATTTATTTTTCTGCTTACAGGATGGGAGCACCCCTTTGATGGCAGCGGTGGTGGAAAATGACTGTGACATGGTGGAGCTTCTTCTTAGTAAGGGAGCCTCGGTCCATGCGACCGACAAAGCCGGAAGGTATGTTTATTTAGTTAGTTATTTATTTCTATGCCGCCCCTCTTCCCAGAGGAAGTCCAGGCTACGTGATACTGTCCGATTCTTTGAGCAGATGCCTCCTTCCTCATTTGAGGGCTGTCGCAGAGTAGAAGAACCTTATCCACGGCATCGGTATCTGCTGATTTCCTTATCCACTGCCCCAAAATATTACAAGAGGTGCCTTCTGTGTACGGACGCCTATACCTATTGTCCCTTAGGGATCGCTCACAACAGCAGAAGAGCTGCCGGGAGGGGACGTTGAAGTCATTCATTGGGCAATGAGACAAGCCCAGCCGGGATCAGTGTCTGTGGAACTCCCTGCCACAGGATGGCCTGGATGCCTTCAAAAGGGGATGGGACAGATTCCTGGAGGAAAAGTCCATCCCAGGTGGCAAACCATGATGGAGATGTGGATAATCTCCAGGCTTAAAACCGGGGTCCTTCAAGGGCCAGATGCAGGGGAGGGGCATTAGGAGACAGAGATCGAGTCTCATCCGCTCCCAGATGCATCTGGTGGGGTGTGAGTCCCAGATTAACCAGATGGTACCTAAGTTTACAACCCTATGCGCTTGAAGTGATATATAAAAAAGGCAAGGAACACACTAATGCCGACTATTTCTCCCAGCAGGGTCCTTGGGTGGAGGACACACACCCGCGGACGACCAACTTGGCGGGGGGGGGGTATGTGAGTTGGAGAGGAAAGGCGATGACAAAGTAGTTGTTGGTCCGTCCGCGAAAGATGGTCAAGAACGAGAACCAATACAGAAGGAAGAAAAGGAAAGACTAGAATTGGAGGAGCAGCCTGGAAAATTGTTCTTTGACAGGGAAGAATACAAGGGAAAACATTGTGATGAAGGGAAAGTTGAGAAAGAACAGTCAGGGAAACTTATAGAAGGGTACATGGCTGTAGTAAAAGAAATAGGGATTTGGGAAATGATAAAAACTGAGTTGGAGGAAATATCTCTGGAGGTAAAGAATATGGGTGTGCAAACTGAAATTGAATTAAATAATAAAAAGGAGAGTAAAGATTTAAGTATGCAGACTGAGGAATGGAAGTGCATGGGGAAATCAATGAATATTCAAACTAATATCATAATTAAAAAGGACACTAAGACCCAAGCAGTACAAGTAGAGAAAGTGAAGGACAAATATATTGTAGGTCAATCTTGGCACATTGGGGTGCAGGTAAAATTAGATGAAGTTAAACAGAAGACAAGTACAGGGATGCAAACAGAGGAGAAGGTTAGAAGAGTAGTATTCAGGGATATGGGGATTCAGGTTGAAGAGCACGAGACAGAGAAGCTAAAAGGGAGGGGCGAGGAGGACTTAGCGCGCGGGAGAGGGACGGTTGGGAAACCAACGATATATAGAGAAACGGGGACTCAAACGGGGGAGATCTTAAGAGAAAGCCAACAGTCAGATCTACCTTTGCCTACCCCGAGGGGGTCATATGTATTCCCGGGAAGAAATGATAATTTGAGTAGTGGATACCAAGGGAAATCTCCACAGTATAACCCACCAGGATGGATTCCTGGGTGGGGGTGGGAACACCCACTACGAGCTCCTCCTCCTGTCCTACAGAAAACCCATGGTGGATTGGGGAAGAACCCTCACCAAAAAATGTAAAAGTAAGAAATAATCCATTTGTTGAGGAAGAGAATGTTCAATCTCAAGTTAACTCATCCTTTGCAAGTTTACAGTTACTTACTCCAAATGTTATGAATGGTGGAAACAAGAAAGACAATAACCCGTTTATGTGAAATGTTTAATAAAAGTTTATTGGATTTTTCTACAAATAATCGTCTCAACGTTCATTCATCATTTGTTCCCTTGATAAATCTAGACAAACCCTCACAAATGGGCGCCCAACATGTTGAAATATTAAATAGGAAAACCGAAGAAGAAAATGAATGGCTTCGACACACAATACAACGTCAAGAAAAGATGATCGAAATGCTTGCAGACCAGAATAAGAAATTGATAGACCGCATGGGAAAATATGACAAGCCGAAATCAAAGCAAGCACCAACGGCAACAGAAACCAACAAACGTAGTGAAGAGACTACAACATCTAAATTTCCAGTCAAGATACAAAAAATGACAGAGACGGATGACATAGAAATGTATTTGAATACGTTTGAACGTACAGCCATTGCTGCCAAATGGCCGAAAGAACAGTGGACATTGATTCTGACACCGTGCCTCACTAGTGACTTACAAACGGTGATCGATGCATTGACTCCACAAGAAGCAACACACTATGACACAGTTAAAAGAAATATATTGTTAACCTTCAACATCTCAGAAGAAGCTTACAGAAGAAAATTCAGAGAATTACGCATGCAATCGGGCATACATCCACGCCCACTAGCACAACGTATGAAAGCCAATGTAATCAAATGGTTACGGCTGGATGCACAAACATTCCAGGAAGCAATCGAACAAATAGTTATGGAACAATTACTTACCACGGCAAGCACGTCTGTAAATAATTGGGTCAGAAGAAATCAGCCAAAAACATTAGAGGAAGTGGTCCACCTACTGGAGAATTACTATCATAACAACGAAAGAATGACCGGATATCGCGAGATCGCAGGACCCAACGAGAAATTACGAGACAAGATGGCTACATCCGACAAAATGGCTACCTCCGGACTGCGAGAGGCTGCGAAACAGAGTTCAGCAGGCAACGGGAAAGCCCACGACTCAATGCAAGCGTCAAAAGCGAATAAACCAAGCTCCGTGATCACTTGGGGACCACCAGATCGACCAAGCTTACCATTTCCGACTGGAAAAGACCGTAAAGCCGTATGTTTCGTATGCGGATCCGCGGATCATTTCAAAAGACAATGCCCCCAATTAAATTGTGCATGGGTGGCAACAGAACAGAAAGGAATTGAACAGGGGGGCAATGAACCTCGGAGGGGCTGGGAAGTGGATGCATGGGTGAATGGAGAGAAGAAAAAAGCTCTTGTGGATACGGGATGTGGACAAACATTAGTACAAAGTGTGAAAGGGGATGGCACACGAGGTAGCATTTATGTACTTTGTATACATGGAGATTCTAAACTGTACAATACTATCACAGCATCAGTAGAAGTTCAAGGCAAATGGTATTCTATGAAAGTTGGTATAGTCCCGTCCTTGGCGAAAGAAATGTTACTGGGAAGGAATTGGGAAGGATTTAACGATTTTATGTTGTCACAGGAAGCCATGTGCTCCGCAGTAACTCCTTCAGATCAGACACTTTGGAAGGAAATGACACAGGCATGGCAAGACATGATGCAAGCAACTTGCAGCAGGGTGAGAATATGGCAACAAAAAGATGAATCATTACAACAATTAAGGGATGCAGCTAAGGTAGAAGGGACGATAGACACAGGGGAACAAGGTGTAGAAATGCGTAATGGACATATTATATTGAACGAGATGGCATGGATAAGTTAATAGTTCTTCAGGGGTGGAGACATAATATCTTGATGTTGGTGCATGATATTCCCCTAGCAGGACATTTGGCTTATGGTAAAATGCTAGCACAGATAAAACTGAGGTTTTGGTAGCCAGGTATGACCAAAGACATAGAAAATTTTTGTAAAACATGTCCTATATGTCAAAAAACACAGCCAAAGCCCAAAAAAGGAGCAGGACTTCCTATGCCACTTATAGACAAGCCATTCGAACGAGTGGGCTTAGATATAGTTGGACCCTTAAAAAAATCTGCAGGAGGTCATACTCATGTACTGGTGTTAGTTGACTACACGACAAGATACCCAGAGGCTATACCACTGCGATCAACCTCAGCTAAAGTATTAGCGTGAGAGTTATTGCAAGTATTTACTAGAATGGGATTTCCTCGGGAAATATTGACAGATCAAGGCTCAAATTTCTTGAGTCAAACTTTAAGAGAGATGTGGAAACTTTTTTAGGTGAAACCGGTTCATACGATGGTTTATCACCCGCAGACCAATGGACTAGTTGAAAGGTTTAATAAGACATTAAAACACATGTTGAGGAAAATTATAATAGACAATCCGAAAAAATGGCATTTAATGTTAGCCCCCTTAATGTTTGCGATACGAGAGTTGCCACAATCATCCACTGGATTTTCACCTTTTGAGCTACTATATGGCAATAATCCAAGAGGGATATTGGACTTAATCAAAGAACGATGGGAGGAAAGGGAAGATACGGCTATTTGTACAGTACAACATGTAATAGAAATGTGAGACAGGTTGCGACTAGCGCGGGAACTAGCACAACAGAACTTGAAATTGGCACAGGGAAAACAAAAACATAGATATGATAGACAAGTACAATATAGAGAACTACAGGAAGGACAAAAGGTACTACTATTACTTCCAGCAGACCACTCTAAACTACTAGCCCAATGGCAGGGTCCGTATACTGTGTTAAAAGAATTAAATGCAGTAGATTATGAAATTGAAACTCCAGATAGGAAAAAGAAAAAAGGGATATATCACATTAATTTGCGAAAAAAATGGGAAGAAAGAGAAGTTTGCTGGGCAGACGCAGATTGTGAGGATTTAGGACCAGATTGGGCAAATGGACAAGGGGAACTTATCATCTGTCAGGATTTTACAGATGCACAAATACAAGATATAAACACATTACAACAACAATTTAAAGATTTTTTTCTGACAAACCAGGAAAAATAACATAGACAAAACACTGCATTGAGACGCCACAGGGAACGGTTGTTCGAGACCATGGGAGATTATGGCCTCGAGACTTAATCCCAGTCATAAAAGAGGAAGTGGAAAAGATGTTAAAACTGGATGTGATTGAACCCTCCAATAGCCCATGGAGGAGCCACCCAGTGGTAGTCCCGAAACCAGACGGAAGCATACGTTTCTCTATTGATTTCCGCAAAGTCAACAAAATTTCTAAATTTGATGCATACCCCATGCCACGAATAGATGAAGTTCTTGATCGCTTAGGTGAGGCAGGGGTCCTATCCTTGGACTTAACGAAAGGCTATTGGCAGATCCCCTTAAGGGCCTGTGACAAAGAGAAAACTGCATTTGCCACTCCACAGGGACTTTTTAATTTTAAATATATGCCCTTTGGTTTGCACAAGGCAGGGGCAACATTCCAACAATTAATGGACAAGGTTCTAGACCCTTTTTGAGATTTCGCAGTGGCATACATTGATGACATCATTATTTACAGTAAGGATTGGAAACAACATATAACCCACCTACAACAGGTCCTAGACCGTTTACGACAAGCAGGGTTACGAGTCAATCCCAAAACATGTAAAATTGCCCGAACATGCATAGATTTCCTAGGATTTAAAGTGCAACAAGGCAAGATTCTCCCGCAGGAGGACAAAGTAGATAAGATGTCACAATGGCCGGTACCAAGTACGAAACGGGACGTTCAAAGTTTTTTAGGATTAGCCGGATATTATAGACAGTTTATCAAAAATTTCTCATCAATAGCCGCACCACTCACGGATTTGGCAAGGAAGAACATGCCAAGACATCTCAGGTGGGGGTCAAGGGTCACGAGTATGATACGCTGAAGCAGGCCTTATGTTCATATCCAGTCCGGCATGCACCAGACTTCCGATATCCATTTATCCTTCAGACAGACACGTCAGATAGAGGAATAGGTGCAGTTTTGGCACAAAATATTCAAGGACATGAGCATCCAATACTGTTTATAAGTAGGAAATTAAAGGATAAAGAAATGAAGTATGCAACAATTGAGAAAGAGGCTTTAGCAGTGAAATGGGCAATTAATGCTCTCAAATATTATTTGTTAGGGGCTAAATTTACACTTATCACTGACCATGCTCCGTTGGTTTGGTTAGGTAGAATGAAGGACTAATCCCAGATTAACCAGATGGTACCTAAGTTTACAACCCTATGCGTTTGAAGTGATATATAAAAAAGGGAAGGAACACACTAATGCCAACTATTTCTCCCGGCAGGGTCCTTGGGTGGAGGACACACACCCGCGGATGACCAACTTGGGGGGGGGGTATGTGAGTTGGAGAGGAAAGGTGATGACAAAGTAGTCGTTGGTCCGTCCACGAAAGATGGTCAAGAACGAGAACCAATACAGAAGGAAGTAAAGGAAAGACTAGAATTGGAGGAGCAGCCTGGAAAATTGTTCTTTGACAGGGAAGAATACAAGAGAAAACATTGTGATGAAGGGAAAGTTGAGAAAGAACAGTCAGGGAAACTTATAGAAGGGTACATGGCTGTAGTAAAAGAAATAGGGATTTGGGAAATGATAAAAACTGAGTTGGAGGAAATATCTCTGGAGGTAAAGAATATGGGTGTGCAAACTGAAATTGAATTAAATAATAAAAAGGAGAGTAAAGATTTAAGTATGCAGACTGAGGAATGGAAGTGCATGGGGAAATCAGTGAATATTCAAACTAATATCATAATTAAAAAGGACACTAAGACCCAAGCAGTACAAGTAGGGAAAGTGAAGGACAAATATATTGTAGGTCAATCTTGGCACATTGGGGTGCAGGTAAAATTAGATGAAGTTAAACAGAAGACAAGTACAGGGATGCAAACAGAGGAGAAGGTTAGAAGAGTAGTATTCAGGGATATGGGGATTCAGGTTGAAGACCACGAGACAGAGAAGCTAAAAGGGAGGGGCGAGGAGGACTTAGCACGCGGGAGAGGGACGGTTGGGAAACCAACGATATATAGAGAAACGGGGACTCAAACCGGGGAGATCTTAAGAGAAAGCCAACAGTCAGATCTACCTTTGCCTACCCCGAGGGGGTCGTATGTATTCCCAGGAAGAAATGATAATTTGAGTAGTGGATACCAAGGGAAATCTCCACAGTATAACCCACCAGGATGGATTCCTGGGTGGGGGTGGGAACACCCACTACGAGCTCCTCCTTATGTCCTACAGAAAACCCATGGTGGATTGGGGAAGAACCTCACCAAAAAATGTAAAAGTAAGAAATAATCCGTTTGTTGAGGAAGAGAATGTTCAATCTCAAGTTAACTCATCCTTTGCAAGTTTACCGTTACTTACTCCAAATGTTATGAATGGTGGAAACAAGAAAGACAATAACCCGTTTATGTGAAATGTTTAATAAAAGTTTATTGGATTTTTCTATAATTAATCGTCTCAACGTTCATTCATCATTTGATCTCTTGATAAATCTAGACGAACCCTCACATGGGGCCACTGTGAGATACAGGAAGCTGGATTAGATGGGCCTTTGGCCTGATCCAGCATTGGCTCTTCTTAGGTTCTTAGGTTCTTATAAGTCATTTCCCTAAACTCTTGAGAATATTCAAAGAGAAATCCTTGAACAATTATTTTTATTTTGAGCATCGTAGTTGCCTGAACGGACCGGACCGCGAGAGGAATCCAGAGACCATGGTATTTAGAGAGTTGGTTCTTAAAACAGGGTTCTCGCCCATCCGTGTTTTTCTGCCTCTGCGGGGTGGTGGTGGTGGCGGGCAGCTTGGAATCTCGTGATGGGCAGCGTTCACAGTCTTAACCCACCCACGGTTAAGATGGTGAATGCGCATTTCATTGCAAGTTTTGGGAAACCGGTTGTGGCAAATGTTTTAAAGCCGCCGACTGGTGCGGTCTGCGGCCACGAATCGGCGGCGATGCGGTTCCTTTTTGTTCTTCTTTCAGAACACCCCTCCTGCTCGCCGTCTCCAATAAGAAACGGGACGTGACCAAGCTTCTCCTGGCTTACGGGTCCGACATCTCCCATCAAGACGACAGCGGCTGGTCCGTCCGGGACTACGCCACGCTGAGCGACGATCCTATGTACGTTTTGTTTTGTTTGTTTGTTTGTTTCTCTGCCACAATAACCCCGGGAGATAATTCGCCAAGCTGCGAGCCACGCGTTTCCTTGAGAAATGGCAAATCTTGAAGCCAAGAAACAGTTTTATGCACCCCGGCTAGAAAACAGAGAAAACCGGAGCAGGTGATGGTTGCAAGCCAGGGATTTCTCTGCACAAAAAAGAGTGGCGGGGCAGCCTTTGTAGCAGATTCTGTTCTGGGTGTCTTTTAAATAAATAAATCTAGGTGCAATCATTTAGCAGCACTTTGATTTTCCCTTCCTTTTTAAAAATGTCATTAGCCTGCTCCAATATATAGCGGACTATTCCAAGTGGGAAAAGGAAGGCGAGTCTTCTGTGAACGCCGTGAGAATCCCTCCATGTCCGACCGCCCTGGCAGAGCCGGAGACCTGAGCGTTACCTTAGGGGCTCCTGCTACCAATATCGAAGGTACTGCTCTTTAAGTAGTAAGAAAATGGAAAATATTCCTGCGCTATGAAGACCGCATCCTTGATTGACAGTAGCACCCTTTGCTCTATGTGCTGAGCCTCTTACCCAAGGATCTAAAAACATTAAAAGAAAAATCCCAAGAGAGAGAGAGATTTCTTAAACTGAAGTTACAAGAACTTGCCACTAGAATGTGGCAGAGTGCCTGCTATGTAGTACAGTAACCCGACTCCTAGTCCTGTACTATCCATGGTTCCACTTATCCATGGTCTGAAAATATTACGCATAGCCTGGTATCTGGTGCTCTCTAGTTGGTAGTTCTAGTAATGCATGATAAAATGTCCCCCCCCCCGGGTCCCCCTTTTTACTATACTATATATTTAGCATTCATTATTATCCACGGATTTTGTTATCTCCAGGGCGGAGTTTTTCTATCCGCAAGGCTCGCAAACCGATCCCCGTGGATACGGTGGGATCATAACGTATTTACTGAGAGACCACTTCTGCCTTCCCTCTGTGGCAACCGTGAGCCGAGGGGTGGTTCAGAAATAGCAGGGCTAATTTTTTGATGGGGGTCCTACTGACTTTGTAAATAAAGTGGACCCTCGTATAACAAGTGGTTTGTTTAACAGAAAATCCGCTTAAAGGAAAAAAATATCCAGAGATAGGGGGAAATCGCTTCACAGAATCGCCTAGGGGGCGAATCCGTACAACAGAAAAATGGCCGCGATAAGGGATGAATCCGTTTTCGATGCCTTCCTATGGGAAATTTGCACCGAGGAGAATTTGCTTAACAGAATTTCATTTGGAACGAATCAATTCCTTGATACAAGGTACCACTGTACCTTTTTGCACTTGCTCTTATTTGTTCCTTGCATGCCTTATCATGGCTAGACAGAGAAGGACCGCAGCCGCTCAGCCAGGCAGCCGGAGATTCGGGGGAAGGTACAATTTGCCTCGCACTGCGAGGTCCGTAATCATGCGTTTAGACCAGGGGTCCTCAACCTAAGGCCCTGGGGCCATGTGCGGCTGGATCCGGCCCCAGGACCAATTGCAGACACCCCCCCACCTACCCCCTGCTTTGCGAGCAAGCCAGCCTCCGCAGCTACTGCTATTGCTGAGGCAGTTCAAAGAGGTGGGCTATGTCACTTCTCCCACTCCCTCCACCCACCGCCCAGATGATCAGCATGCTGGCTAGTGGGGCATTCAAAGTGGGAGGGCTACAGCCTGAGGGGCCTGGGCTACCTCCTCCTTCCCAGCGCAAGGAAGGAAGGAAGGAAGGAAAGCCACTCCAGCTGCTGCCACTGGAGGAGGAGGAGGAGGAGGAGGAGGAGGAGGAGGAGGAGGAGGAGGAAGAGGTGCAGCAGAGGGATCCCAGCGGTGGCACCTCAGGGGGGTGATCTGGAACAGGAGGCATTGCTGGGGCCCTGGAGATGCGCTGATCATGGGTCGATCGTGGGGGGGCTCTGTCCGCTTTCCCCTCCCTCCCCCCTTTTTTCCATGTCGGCCTTTTTAAAAAAAAATTTGGACTGTAATCCGGCCCCCAGTGGTGTCTGGGGCGCGGTGGACCGGCCCGCTGTTTGAAAACTTTGAGGACCCCTGGTTTAGACGCTTGTGTTTTCCCCGAGAGAACCTGCTTTCATTGCCAGAGGCCTCTTTTAGAAGTGCCCATCGCGGACTGTGACCCTGTGTGTGTGTGTGTGTGGCTAAACGTGCGCAGGGACAGGCAGGCAACGGAGATGGAGTCCTTTTTATTTAGCCCGCTCGCTAAATAAAGGAGGGGTTTGCAAAGCAGTGCTTTAGTTGTGGCTCAAACCTCCCAATGTTTTATGCTTGTAAGGATGATGATTATTTTCTCTCCCGAGTGGATGCCTTGTCCTGATTTCTCCTCTTCTCTGTGTGTGTTTATGTGGCGAAAACAGTCATTGATGACCCTTCGGCGGGAGATTCAGTCAGGTAAGGTGGTTTTAAAAATCCTCATTGCGTTTGTCCCCGTTGCCGTTGAAGGATGCCGGTCAACCTGGAAAGACGTTTTATCCTCTCTCGTTCCCCGTCTCTTCTTTTTAACCTTTAAGAGATTCGGTCAAGACGGACGACACCTGGCGTTCATCGGAAGAGGAAGATTTGGAGCCCTCTCCCAAGGTGAAGTTTTCGCGTTGCCTCGCCAAGCGGGGACGGCGCCACTCACATCGGGCTAGTAGGCCCGGGCTGGTCGCATTCCATATCAACGTGGCAGCATTTTTTCCCCCTGTGTCTGCAATGCCGGTTAGGAAAGACCGAGATTGCTGATCACAAACCGACTGGTGATCGCAAACCGATCAATCGACGGTGATCGCAAACTAGACCGGTGGTGGCAAACCTTTGGCCCTCCAAAGGTTTTGGACTGCAACACCCACAGTCCTTTGTCATTGGCAGTACAGGCTTAGACTTCTGGGAGTGGTGGTCCAAAACATCTGGAGTGCCCAAGGTTCGCCACCACTGGACGTCACCGCTAACCTGAGGGAGGAGAGGATGCCTTTTTTTTTTTTTTTTTTGAAATTTTGGAGACGTAGGAAAAACACCTGAGATTAAATAAAATGAGAAAAAAATGGTGGAGATTCTGTGAAATATGACCATACAAATAAAATTTGATTTGATTCGATTTTGGTGGAGAAAGTTTCTGGAAATTCTGCCTCTCCGCTTAGGAAGTCCATAGTGCTATGAGGGGCCAGGAATAAGTCCTTTGTAAATGATAGTGGGTTTGGTTAGCTGTCCGGAGTGGGGTGGGGGTGGGGAACCAGCTTCTCAGAAGCCGCGCTATCCCCTGTCGTCCAACGCCCGGGTTTTTATTCCAGTATTGTGGTTTAGATCTGATTAATATATTTAAGGTGTTTTCAGACCGCAGATCAGGGAATATCTGATCCCAAGATTTAAGGGGCTGGGGTTCCTGCTGTACTCATAGAAATTTCCATCCGCCGGAAGCTTCTGTAAGTTCTAAGTCGTTTGTGGTCTTTGACTACTTCTAGTGTTGGAGGTTTTGCCATGAGTCCACGCCAGCTTTTCTAGACAATCAGTCGGCCTCTGCGTTTGTTTTCGCGCCAGTGTAGTATCTGGCGATTTGCCGAAAAGGGGGAGGAGGAATATTAAACTAGGACCAGAAAATTATAATTTGTGAGGTTTACTGGATTATTTTCAGACTGTCTCAGCGTTGGTCGGCCGAGCTGATTTCGGATGCTGCCTGTCGGATAAAAAATGAGGAATGGGAGCGTGCATCAAACAACGTTGGGTTTTCGGTCCCAATCGTGACGTGCTTAATTGTTTCTTTTTTAGAAGCCCAGCTTGTCCCGGCTACTCAGCATTTCTCAGCGACCCAAGCAAAACCGTAAGTGCCCTGGGAAACACATTACGTGGCTTGCTTCTACCACTGTGTATGTGCGTTATTAAAAAAGCTAACTACTGCGTTTTAACTTTGTGTGTGTATGTGTTTTGTGTAGTAGATGAGGAAAGTAGAGTCCCAACAGACCCTGTAGTCTGCGCCCAACCGAACAGATCAGTTTGTGATGCCGGAGATGGCAGCGATTTCTTTCCTAAGTCCCTGTTCCACGCCAGATCTTTCCCTCAACCCATCCGTTCCTCACCCGGTTCCTTTTCCAGACAATCCCAGATGGCTGCTTACTTTGTCTCTAAGCAGGTAAATTGTTCGTAAATTTCAATTGAGTGCCTGCCTCAAATGCTGTACGTATTTTTATGCCCCCCCCCCGCCCGTATGATGGTTGTGAAGGCGGTGAACAGGACAAGACGCAGTTAGAGGAAAGCGTTAACGAAGGACATCAGAGGCACACGAATCGCCGCCAGCAAGTCAGAGACGATCGGGATGCTTCATCGGCAAACGACGAAGAGGCAGAATTTGATGAAGAGGAGGAGGAAGTGGAGGAGGGGGAGGAAGGAGAGGAGGAGGAAGAGGAGGAGAATTTCAGTGAAGAAAACGAAGATGAAAACATGGAAGAAAGTGAGGGAGAGGAGAATTTCAGTGAAGAAAACGAAGATGAAAACATGGAGGAAAGTCTCGCGAAGGCAGCAAACGGCGAGGAGGCTAATTTTAACGCAGACGGTTTCCCAGAGGGCGACTCCGAGGGGAAAGGAAATCTTCGTCGCTGCCGCGCAGACGTGCGCAGAGTAGAAAAGGAAGGTGCGCCGGAGGCTGGCAACCCAGCCGCAGCAAGGCATTGCGAAAGTCCGGATGAAACGGCGGGAGCCGCCACCACCGATCCGTCCCCTCATTCGTCAGAAGAGGAAGACGGCGGCCAACGTGCTGATGAGGTTGAGGAGGCCACCGGCGTCCGGGGTCCTGAGAGTGAGGGCGCAAGGGGCCACGAGGGAGTTCAGGGAAACATGGAACCTTCCCCCGTGGACGTTTTGGAGTCAACGGCAGTCGCCGAGGCGGCGCTGCCCTGCGTTCTAAACGG
The DNA here is from genome assembly GCA_029282475.1 of Phrynocephalus forsythii. NCBI lineage: Eukaryota > Metazoa > Chordata > Lepidosauria > Squamata > Agamidae > Phrynocephalus > Phrynocephalus forsythii. The sequence goes on from JAPFRF010000018.1 coordinate 9,878,741, forward strand.
CCGTCCTAACGAGGGTGTGCGTTTGGCCCCGGGTGGTGTTGGTGGAAATTGGCAGTCTGCCTGCGCCACCTCCTCCTCCTCCGGGTGCCGGGTGGGCAGATCACGGAATTGTAGATCCAAATGCAGAGGGTCCTTCTTTTACGGAAGGACCAAGAGCCCGGAGAGCACGAAGACACAGGGTTAAAAGAACCAGGAGAGGGAACTTATGAAAACCCAGTCCGGAACGATGAAAATGGTGAGGAAAGAGATCGGAAAGCATTTCAACCCGATACCAGCGTAAGTGAATTTCCGTATGGTGGAAGAATTGAATTTTTTAAAAAAGTATATAGGTAAAATAGAAAGTGCAAGTTAAAGTTATCGTCTTATAAATAAATACAAGAGTGGGAAAACCAGTGCCTGGTACCCTGTAGCGCGCGATTTCTGGCAAGCTGTGGTTTCCCACTTGGATGCAAAAAAATAATAATCTTTCCCTGCTATCAATTTGGTTTCGTTAAGCCCGATTCTTGGCTTTTAAAGCTCTCCGTGACTTGATGTTTTTCAGGACTGCCTAATCCCGAATGGATTCACATAATCTTTCAACCCTGTTTCTGCACTGGTTCCCCCACTGCCCCCAGGATACTGTGATTTATTTTACAGTGACAAATGTGTCTTTATTTTGATGGTGGACCGTTTGGGATAAACGGAGAGCCGATTTATTAAAGAATACCAGTAATCTGTTCCTGCAGTGGCTTGCGTTTTCTATTTGCCTGTGGTGTCCATTATAATAAAAAGGATAATTTATACAACCATGCAGGAGGACCCTGTATCCCCAGGTGATTGGTTAAAAAAAAAAAAAACCCGGCCGCAGATGCTGAAAAATGTGCATAATAACGAACACTATTATAAAAGGCAACACGATCCATAGCATGGTTTCTGTCTCCCTCCAGTGGACACTTCTGGTCACTTTGTCCTTAAGAATGATCTATTTCTAGGGGTTTTATTTTAAAGTTTTTGGTATTTTCACACCGCAAAAAAAAAAAAAGTTGATCTCGTGGATAGAGGGGGGGTTCCTTTTGTAGTCAGTAGTCAGGATTCTGCCGAACACATGATGCTTTCCAGTTAGAAGATTGTTTTTAGTCTCATGAGCGACAAAAACATGAAAAATCAGGAAACGCATACGAATATGTGTGCTCAGCTTTGAGTGTACTTGATTTAACTTAAGTTTGCTGCTGGAAACGGAACGGTAGAAATGTACTGTACTGTATACAATGCAAATTGGAAGTCTCTGCATAAACGATGAGTGCGACGCTTGATTTTTAGGAAGGCTCTTTTGAAGAGGAGAAGGAAGAGGATGATGAGGAAGATGGGGAGAGCCCAGGCGTTGCGGCGGCGCACCTGCATGGCCCGGCCATTTCTCTCAACCAGATTTCCTCACGAGAGGAGAGTGCTAAAAAGGGTACGGACATTTCACGGGGCTCAAACTCCGGTGCAAACGGGCGCTTTTGCGTCCCTTTGGAATGTGTGTTCCACGTTAGTTCGATGGATTCATGTTGAGAGACGTAAGCTTCGTGCTTTGCGACGCCTCAGGCGGAGCTGTACGAACCGCGAAGCACCCACCTCTGATTTCCACACCACCCTTCACACCCCCAGCGTTCACCCTGAGCGGTTCACAGCCTCAGCGACTCATGAGGACCTAAAAATGCAACAAAAAAACGGGACAGTTATCAGATTCGGTAGAACAGAAGCAACCAAGTTGAAGAGTGTTTTATATTAAAAACGAGTGGCAATTAACAGCGGAAAGCTGATGCCCGCTGCAGCACCTTAGCTTGGCCTGCTGGACTAAAAATGAATTTATTTATTTATTTATTAACAAGATTTTTTTAGCCACCCCACTACCAAGAGGTCTCTGGGCGGCATACAACAAGAATTAAAAACTATAAAACAATAAAATTATTAAAACTATAAAATACAATACAATTAAACAACATACAGTACCAATTATAGATTATACAACTCTGCTGCTCATGTGTCCAACTGAGTAATCTAATTAAAATGCTGGCCAAACAGGAAGGTCTTTGCCTGGCGCCGAAAAGCCAAAAGTGTTGGCGCCAGGCGGATCTCCGTGGGGAGGGCATTCCAGAGTTTTGGGGGGGCAACCTCCGAGAGAGCCCTGCTTCGACACGCCGCCACCCCCTTATTTCTTTGAGGCATGGCACCTTTAGCAGGGCCTTCAGGCTTGATCTTAGAGTATGGACAGGCTCATATGGAAGAAGGCAGTCCTTTAGGTAGCCAGGTCCTAAGCCGTTTAGGGCTTTATATGTAAGCATTAACACTTTGAATTGGGCCCGGGCAGCAACTGGCAGCCAGTGTAAATTTTTAAAAACTGGCATAATATGAGTCCTGCACGGCAACACCACTCACTAACCGCGTGGCATGGTTCTGTACCAGTTGCAGTCGTTGGACCATCTTCAAAGGCAGCCCCACATAAAGCGCATTACAGTAGTCCAATTTGGTTGTTACCAGTGCATGTGTGACTGTTGCCAGGCTTTGCTCGTCCAGGTAAGGGCGAAGTTGATATATTCTCCGCAGCTGTAAGAAGGCACCCCTGGCCACCGAATCCACCTGGGCTTCCAGGGTAAGACCCGGGTCCAGAAATACCCCCAAGCTGCGCTGGAGTTCAATCTATCCTGCCGGGAGCAGCTTGGCTCGGACCAGGAAACGCAGCAGTGCCGCTTTTATAGCGCCCTTAGTTTTAAAAGGTTCTTGATGAATCAATGGTTTCCCTGCAGGCTTGGTTCTGCTTGAATTTCAATTTTTAATCTGTCGGGATGGGTGGGTTTTTGTTTGTTTTGAGTATTTGTTTTGGGGTTTTGGTGGAGGAAAAAGGCCATCCGTTCGCCATTCATTTTGTCGGTCTACTGAAATTAGGAGCGGAGGAGAAAGAGGAAGAGGAGGAGAAGGAGGAGAAGGACCTGGAATCTCCATGGGATTCAGAGGTAGGTTCCTTTTTCGATCACTGTGGGGCGAGAGCCATTTTCTTCGCTTAACCCCTTCCCTGGTTTCCTCACCATCGTCGGCTGAACGTCATGAAAGTTATCAAGGGCCAGATGCAGGGGAGTGGGATCAGGAGACAGAGATCCAGTCTTGTGCGCTCCCAGACGCATCTGGTGGGGCCACTGTGAGATTCAGGAAGCTGGATTAGATGGGCCTTTGGCCTGATCCAGCATGATGGCTCTTCTTAGGTTCTTATATCCTCTGCCAATAAAATGCGGCAACACCAGAGGAGTCTTATTTCTGCTTTTCGTAAAGGACACCAGGGTGCTTTGCGTTCATTGCTAAACTGCCTCTGCCTGTGTCGTGTGGTTTGATTCCTACAGAGCCTTCCAGAAAGTCCCGGAAACCCAACGCTTCCTTCCTTGCCTGCCTCTCCTGCCAAAATTAAGACTCAGATGGAGACACCAGGTGACTGTGTGCTTTTTCATATATATATATATATCGTCCTGCCTGGTTTATTCCCTCCACCCCCCGTGTTACAGAATTAATTCTGCAGAATTACAAAACCTTACACTAGGCATGTCTGTATCAAAATTTCCCCAGAAGTAAGGGTCGTTATTTTTTTCTGCGGGGCTCGTTCTCCAGACGGTTGGCAAGAACTTGCTTTTCATTTTCGTCAAGAGGGTGGGCACAACCGTCGGTTCGCGCAGCTTCATCTGTTAGTCCCGACAGCGCCTCTGCGGTTCCGAGTCCCGCCTCCTCTCCAGAGCACGGGAGGCGGGGCAAGGAAGCCAGACACTGCTTCCCAGTGGACACCCACTGGAGAAGGCAGGGCTCGGGGCTGTGGGACACCCGTCGGCATGACGCGCGAACCGGCACGAACCGCCACACAGTTCGCAGGCGTCCGTTGGGGAGAAGGGCCTTCCCGCGTGTTCTCTCACAGAGCGTGCAAGCGAAGAGGGGACCATGCAGCAGAAAACGTTGCTTGTTGATAGGTCTGCCGCCACTAATTTCCCTCTCTTTGTTTTCACAGGGGGCTCAGCCAATGCCAAGGTATGTACAGACCAGGCGGATTGGGGGAGGGGGGAGGAGAACTAAGGTGTTAATTTCAGTGCCATGTTGTCTTGTTTTTTACGGGACCTACAGAAGGCCTGTTGCGTTTGGGGGATGGTATTTTTCTTGCCGATTTCTTCCCTGGAAGGGTGGGCTGCCGAACTACTCCTGATATACATACACACAACTCAACATCTATCTATCTATCTATCTATCTATCTATCTATCTATCTATCTATCCATTCATTCCTTTCTTCTTTACTGTCTATCTATCTATCTAATCTGGGGGGGGACAAAAAAATTCCACATGCATTATCAAAACTGGCCACTAAAGGGTGCCAGAGACCATGCTGTGTATTGTTCACTAACAATGAAGACTTCCAGAGGGGATGGGGTTCCTACTGCATAGTATCCAGGAGAGAAATGTATTCCCGTTACGTCATTATCCGAACTGAGAGCCGAGGGGCTGGCCCCGGGCTTCATTCTCTTCATCCCGGCTAGGATGCTCGTTTCTGTTGGATCGGAGGTGAGCTGACAGTCTCCCTTTGTGGTGAAATGAGACCTGTCCTGCCCTGCTGCAGAAAGATATATATTCTCTCCGAAGGGCACAGAATAAGCTCCAGGATTCCTCTCGTGATTGGAAATTCCCATTTTCATTGTCCACTGTGACCTCATCCTTTGTCCTCTGTGGTTTTATTCCGCAGCCGGAAGTGGACAACATGGATTTAGAACCTGCGGCTGCTTCCTCTGCTCTTTTGAAACAAGGAAAGGCCAGAGAAAAGCCCCAATCAGGTGCGATTTCCCGCAGCTAATTATTTTGCTCATGACGGGGTGGAAGAGGTGACGTTTGCTGGTGTACTGGTTAATTTCTCTCTCTCCTTTCAGATCTGATGGAAGAGCTTGGTTTAGACAACGCAGATGACATTGAAGGTAATCAAATAGTATTATCTATATTTTATGTGCAGGAATTGTAGCACCGAAAGCGATACCCCCTCTAACATTTGTGATCCAAATAACGGCGGCCATCATTTCCCGTCAGCCAGACCTACTTGAGGGCGGATCCTCGCTCCGTTCCCAAAGGGAACGTTTAATTGATCTCGTTTCTTACCTTTATAAATAGCGCCCTATCACTCCACTGCATTATTCTGGGCTGTTGGCAGTGATAACAGCACTGCCGCCGATTGAATCAGAATAGAAACCCACAGAGGAGAGCAATGAATTCAAAGCGTCGGAATCTTCACGCTTTAAGGCAAAACCCGCAGCATATTTGAAATTTAAAAAAAACAAAGCATATACTCAAAAATTCTGTTTAGTTAAGTTTAGGGGATATCTATTAGTAAGTAATAAAAAATAAATTTGTAATGAGGGATGCCAGTTAGAGACTCCCACACATTTATTTGTATTTTACAGAGATTGGGCTCTTTTTTTTAAAAATAAAGGTGAAGTTTTTGGTTGGTATCTGTGGGGGATTCATACAAGGCCCCCCTCCTCCTCTGTGGGTCTTGAAAAAGGTGGAAGTAGTGGACCTTACACTTGGCCTGGCCTCTGGCGCCCTCTCGTGACCCGTCCTGGTAAATACACTGCAGAGATGCATATACAGTAAATATGTATTTCTGTGCTTTTTGTATTTAATATTTTATCGGCAGCGGATAAGGGAATCTGCGGATGCTGACTCAGCGGATTGTGTGTGTTGTTTCTTAGTGTAATTATAACCCACAGCTGTCCACTGATTTTGAAATCCATTCTTTCTAGTTGGTGTTTGAGGGTTCGAAATGGGCAATTTCCCCTTTGGTGTTTCTGTTTTTAATGTCTTTTTTCTCCCTCTCCCCAGATGCTTCGGACTGGGATTCTACTAGCCTTTCGCAGGGCCTCCCTTGCCCCAGCGCCTACAACACCCTAACGTGGGGAGACCCTAGCCATCCTGCCCATTTGCCCCCAGGTAGTGCATGCCCCAGAACCTCCGGTCCTGCAAGGGTGGAAGAGGCTACCGTTACGGAGATGAGTGTGGCTTTGAAAGGTCAGTGGTCCAGTAGGGCGGGTGGGGGGAGTTATGGCTGCTCTGAGAGCACCAGCCCGCACCTGTTGCACTGCTAAGGGGGGGCATGGGACCGTCAGTTGCATTTTAAGTGTTTCGAATGCCCGGGGGTTGATTGCTTTGTAATATGTGTATTTTACATATATATCTATATACAGTGGTACCTCGACTTACAAATTTAATCCGTTCCGAATGCATGCTCTTAAGTCGAACTACTCTAAAGTCGGGGTACCTATCTAAAAAATTGGAAAAAAATAAGTTAAAAAATAAAAAAAATGGAAAACATATTTGTAAGTCGAGCAGACCATATCTAAAATTTCTAAGGTGGCAGTTAAAATGCCAACAGTTTTCTGCTCTTAAGTCAAATTGCTCTTAAGTAGAGATGCTCTTAAGTCGGGGTACCACTGTATACCGTGTGTGTGTGTGTGTGTGGTCTCTGGTTGTCTGAATTTCGCTGTATGTGTATACTGTGTATATATACACAATGACAATAAATTATTATTATTATTATTATTATTATTATTATTATTATTATTATTATTATTATTATTATTATTATTATTATTATTATTATTGCAGAGAAAGAAGGATCTTATTTTTTTCTAGGCGACTGCAAACGGTCCAAACAATAAGTGGCAAATGTCACCCTCCGATCTTTTCACAGGTCCGTTGCGTCCCGACATAAACACCGAAGAGATTGGAGAGGGGGAAGCCAAGGTAGGCAGTTTTTTTAAAAATAAAGAGCATATGAACCTTAAGTCATCCATCGATGAAGCCGTGACTTCGTATTCCCAAGGAGGGCACACCGGGGGCGCCTCCCTCCCCCACAATCTTCCTTCCAGCCTCCCTTCCTTTCCAAATGACCTGCTTGACTTCATTGTGTAGTCAACAAACACCCGACACTCCGACCTCTTTTTTTGTGTGAGTTTTTCAGAGCTGGCCCCTAGGGGAAGCCAGAGACCATCCTATGCATTCTCGTCATTGAGATACACAGCACATAGTCTCTGTCTCCTTCTAGCGGCCAGTTCTGGTAATACAAGCCAAACATATGTTTCTGAATTTTTCTTTTTTTTCCCCTTTTACCATGTTCTATTGAGTGTTCGCTCTTATTCGGACCCAATCCGGCATCGATAACGGGGATCCTCTTATGCAGGTCTCACTAGCTGGGTAGCACCCCACCTGTGGACCCAGAGATCAGGAATTTGACACACATCCCCCGATGCCTTCCTGACAAAACGCCAGCTTGCAGAGGGCAGGTTGTACAATCTCAGGGCAATCTCCAGTAAAAAGGAATGGCGAACTGCTTCTATCATAGAAGTCCTGGAAATACCTTGAAATAGACTCTGTGTAATTATTATCAATTACACATATCCATTTATTATGCTGGATAAGAACAGGTGTATTTCAGTTGTCATGACGTTTATCATCCAACTCTACCTAAAACGGGGAAGCCGTGCAGAGTTGGGGAAGGATGATGCCGATGCAAAAAAAAAAAAATCCTTCCATTCCTTTAAAAAAATATTATCCACATCACTTTATTTTTTGTCATGTAATCATAAGCCCTGGCAATTGCTCGCTAATGTCTCTTTGTCCGTACTTGCTTGTATAAGGGTAAGAGTGTAATAGCCGCGCCCGGCTCCCTAGAAAAACAGTTGCCCGAAAAACGGATCGATCCTGACGACGGAAAGCAAGCCGGCGGGGAAGTCTGCCGAGGGGAGGCAGGCAAGAAAATCAGCACCCTGGATCCCGCCCTCTGGGAGGACCGATACGAGAGACTGTGGGTCACCCAGGAGAAAAAAGAGGTCAAGTCCAATTTCAAGAACATCACTGCCGAGCTGAAGGCGAGGTTTGGCGAAATAGGCGTCGGCGAGACGCCCAAGGAGAGCGCGGCGGACACTTTCGGGGGTGCGCTCGAGGGATGGAACGAACCGCCCCCGCCCCGTCAATGTGAGACGGCAATCGGCATCCAGGGAAAAGCCGAGAGTGGAGAGTGGAAGTCGCTCCTTGCGGCAAACTCGGTGTTGGAGCCTTCTCGGGAGCTTCCGCATGAAGGCGAGAACCGAAGCCTTGGGCAAAATCAGGACCGGAGTTACGACCTCTCGCCCGATTGTGCAGCGTGCCGAGAAGGAAATAAGATGCGCCCATTTCGGCTCACCGAAGAGGACGGAAATCCGATATTTCGCCGCAAACGCCCCGACCGTCCGCCAATGCATGGCCAAGCCACGGCGGCTTCCGAGGCCTTGCTTTGGACGTTCCTCCAAGGGCCGGTCGCGGCCGGCGGCCGAGAAACATGGCCGTGTTTTAAAGGATCCGTCCCTGCCGCTCGTCGTTTGGGTCCCGAGACGGGCGGCCGAGGGGGACCTTCCGAAGAGGCCCCAAAGGGAGACTGGGACGTGGCGCTAGAACGGGACGTTACAAGGTTTAAAAGCGAGGTAGGGCTGCTTCAGGCGGCCTTCCGGGCTTTGGAGAAAGAGAAAACAGCCCTCCAAAAAGAGGTTAGAGACGGTCCTTCCCACTCTCCGCCCTCCGCTCTTTCTTCCTCCTTCAACATCCTGTGCGTCTCATTTCTTCGGCGTTTCCTGGATGGCTCTCCTTTCCCCCCCCCTCCGTTGCCTCTTGGGCCACGCTTCTCAAGTCAATTGGGGCAGAATCCATGCGGTGTTTTAGGACCCCGTCCTGCGTTTGAAGGGGGACGCAGGGAACGGGGGATTCGTAGATTTAATTGTCGTACCAAACGGCTGCAAAAGGCAGTAGGAACACCACCGTCTCCGCTCTCCCTGGGGGTCCGTAGCTGCGAATGTCCAGTCTGAAAACATTGAAAAAATGTTGAAATGAAACCCTTAGAAATTCAGATTTTTAAAGAGGTGGCATCCAGAGGCCATGCTACCGACAGGGGAGCCTATTTCCAGAACTGGCCGCTCAAGGGAGTCAGGGACCAGAGTATTTGCCATTAAAATGGGGTTAGCTCTCATCCACACTTTTCGGCATCCACGATTGGGCTTGGGTTCGATCCCCTGTGGATAAGACGGGGGTGTGTGCGTGTCTTACTGCAGCTCACGTTTTTAAATGGGTTCGAGTTCATAAGAAAGGAATCGCACCTGCTTAGGTACAGGCAATCCGATTGCCGCCCAGAGGCCATTTGGCAGTGGGGCGGCTAAAAAAATCGGTAAATAAATCAATGAATTTGTTCCACGGGCAGACGTGGCTTCTGAACATATTGACTGAGCTTTTCATTCACGTTCATCCTCGCTTCGTCTCCTTCACTGTGCAAAGCGCTTGTCCCTTCTTGAAATCGTGTTCTTGGTTGCTGCCATTGTGAAGGGCTTCCATTTAAAAAGATCCGTCCTCTCTAGAGATAATGATCATCTGCTGCTAATTCATTTCTCCTGTCTCCGAGATGATCCCGTGATATCCGGCTTGATGTTACTAATTTTTATCCGCTTCTGTCTTCCGTCGGGGATACATGCGTTCTTTACGAAGGGGGGGGGGAACGACGTGTATGCGGTTGCTCCAGAGGGTTAAAGGGAAAATAAACAGCCTTATTCCTCGGGGTTACGGATCTTGTCTCGTGGCCTTTGATCAAAAAGGTGGATTATCCTCATTTTAGGTTCAAGAACTGGCCAGAAAAAAGAAAATCTGAAAACCCGGAAACCACGTCGGCAGCAAATATTCAAGAGGAAACAGAGCAGAAGCCCCAGGCAGATAAAAACCACAGTTGTGAAACGAAAGAGGCAAGCAGGGGCGCCGTGTCAGAAGAAAACCACGGAACGGACACCGCTTCTTCGTCCGACAAAGTGGGATTCGCTCCAGTCCCTTGCAAGGGGTGAGCTTGCGTTGTAACATTGCAAGAACACAACACGCAAGGATCTCCATGTTCCCAGAGGATCACTCCTAAGTCTTCCCCCGCGGATTGTTAAAACAAAATATGAATTATTAAACATTTCAATAGAAAGCCCCGTACATAGCCTGGTCTCTGGCTCTCCCCTAAGACGAAGGAATGAATTAATTCTTCATTTATGGTTGTTAACCAAGTCTTACATGATATTAACATGTTAAATTTGATACAGAAGATGCGTTCTGGTAACTTCACCTTCAGAAATAGACATGTCTAGAGTTTTCCTTGCAGTATTTTTCATATTTTCAGGCTGCAGATGAGCGAGTCAGCGGGTACGGATCGCACGGATGAAGGAGACAGCTTGGCAGGGAGGGATGGATACCCATGTGTCCCCTTTATCCGTGGGATCCAGTATCCGCTGATTCACCTAGAGATGAGTGACCCAGGGTGTGGGTGTGTGGTCAAAGTCCAACCAGCACTTGCGGTGCCATGAAGCCATCAGGCCACACAAAGAGCCCTTAACTTTAAAAGGTCACATTTTGTGGTGGCAATGAAAGGGGGGGGGAACTCTGCCTCTTCTGGTTAAGTTAAACAGGTCCAAAATGGTGTTGAAATTCAGTTCCACCTGTGAAGCTGCTGATAAGAGGCTGTGAGTGGAAAGTTTTTTCTCAAACGCTTCCCCACCACCACCTTTCCCCTTAACTTTCAGAATTAATCCAACAGCTGGTCTGAAGGATCGAAGGAAACGGGGTAACCCGAGACCGATTTCGAAGCAACGGGCCAGCCCGCCGGCCCTCGGGGATCGGCATCAGCGACCGGACAGCAGCCGTTGGAGTGACACATCTCTGGAAGAAAGGTAGGGACGCTGGTGACCCTGCTTATCTTTTGTTCTGCGCAGGGGGAAACCCCTCCCCCCCTTATTAATATCCACTAATTCACGGCCAGAAGATATTAAAACTATTGTAAGGAAAAGAAATCCAGGGAAAAACACACATCCGGGTTATTTTCACATGTGTTACCAGAACCAGCCACTAGATGGAGCCAGAGGCCATGCTCCAGATACTTATCTGTAAAGAATACATAGTATGATCACTGGCGCCCCCTCGAGGTCAATTCTGATAATGCATGTGAAAATAATCCTCCCCCCCCCCCTTTATCATTCTCTCTGTAATGCACATTGACTCTTACCTACGGTATCCACAGGGAGATGGTTTTGGAACCAGCCCCCCATGGATATGGAGCTCCTTCTACGTGTAACGCTGAACCAGTGCATGGGTCAGAGATGGGGCGCGAACCCACGGTTCGTGCTGGTCCAGCCGACAGCCAAACTGGGCGTCCCATGGTTCAGCGCCATGCCCAGGCAGCCCCCCTGGAAGAGGCCAGGCAAGGGATCCTGGGTTGCTGCGCCCGAGGGATCCATACCCACCTCTAGAGCCCATGAAGGACTTCCAACTCTCTTTGGCTGGTGCTCTCCTGATTCTTGGAGGGTCACTTTTCCTCCTCTACCCCAAAATGGTTCAAAGCCGCCGTTGGTCACTGTTTAAAAAATGGGTTTTGTCCGGCTCAGGAGGCAAAGGGTGAATTTTAGCCCTCTCCCACCTCCGGGGATGGGACCGGTGTCGTGGTTAAACGGAGGCATTGCCGTTTGAACTCTGCTCAGCTCATGGCTCAAGTTCAGTCCTGGGCTCCGGTAGCCGCCCTGAGGTTGAGTCAACCACCCCCAAGCCTTCCGAGGTTGCCGGAGTGGGGGGTGGGGGCAACGCAGGGGCTGGCAGAATGAAATTGCCAGCACCCCCAACACCCCCAAAAGACGGGTCTCCGGGTGTTCTTGGCCAACGTCTCGCCAAAATGACAAGCAGAGCCCTTTTTTTAAAGAAAAAAAAATCAGCCGTTGGTAGTTTTGCCGTCCTTCCAGAACCCGAAATATGATGTTTGTACTAAGGAGTGTTGTGTTTCGTTTCCTAGGCACCCAGGAAAAACGCGGAACAGAAGAAATAAGGTATTTTTACGACCGGCAGTCCAGATTTGTTTCCTTTAACTCCTCCAACATCTGCCGGGCGCTGTGAGGGACTGTGGGAAACCTGGAGGCAAGGAAGAACACTGCCTTGATTCAGATATTGGGCTGGTGACGGTGGACAGGACTAGAAACCCCATAGCACTGTTGGTGAGCCGCTGGGAGCCCCCTCCCCAGAGCCCCACGCCTTTCGTGGTGATGATTTTCCACGCTCTCTTTGTCTCTCTCAAAGGCGGCTTTCCTCTTCTTTCCACTTCTTTCTGGCTGTCCACAAAACCGGCCTCCGGAGCCCTGTTTTAAAACAAACCACTGCTTTTCCCCGTCTTCTCCCTGTCATTGTCCAGCTCTGAATTGCCAGGAGTAAGTCAGGGATCCCCACCCCCAACCCCGAGCCAGTCGCCCTAACATTGCCGTTTCTCTGTGAATCCCTCAGGCGGGCGAGCGTCGCGACCCGGACAAGGAACTGGCCCGTGAAAACGCGACGCTGCGCGAGGAGGTGGCCACGCTGCGAGCCGAGCTCAGCCGCCTCCGGCTCCGTCGCGAAGAGAATGAGCGCCGACACTTGGAAGACAACGGAGCCTTGAAAGAGAAAACAAACGAGCTGAGGACAGAGCTGAAGCGGAGCGAGGAGGCCTTGGCGCAGGCGGTCTCCCAGCGCGACGGGCAGGTGGCCGCCTTGAATACGGAGGCGGCCCTGCTGGCCACTCAGATGGACCACCTGAAAGGCGACAAAGAGAGGCTGGAGAGCAAGGCCGACGCGCTGCGGGCTCGTTTGGGGGCGGCCGCCCGGGAGCTCGAAGAGAGCCAGGCCTCGAGGGAGGGTCTGGAGCGGGCCCTGCAGCGCGAGCGTGATGAGGCGCAGCGCCTGAAAGACCGGCTGGAGGACGAAGCCCGGGCCCTGCGGGAAGCCAATGGCGGCCTGTCGCAGCGCCTCGGCCAGGCTGAGAGCCGAGCGAATGTCCTGGAGGGCGAACTGCAGCGGGCCACCCACGCCCTCCGTGACAAGACTTTGCTGCTCGAAAGCACCCAGCGGGACTTGGAGGAGGCCCGGGGCCGTGCCAAGGAGCTGGACGGCGCCCTGTGGCGGGAGAAAGAGCAGGCGAGCCAGTGGGCCGCCAAGGGAGAGGCCGTCCAGGAGCGCCTGGCCCAGCTTCAGAGCGACAATCTTCTCCTCCGCCAGCAGCTGGAAGATCTCCAAAGCCAGGGCCTCCTCAAAGAGCAAGCGGCGGCAGGGGTCCAGGAGACATTCCGCAACCTCGTCACCCACCTCCGGGCCGAGACCGAGAAGCAGGTGCAGCAGGTGGAGGAACGGAACAAGGAGCTGGCCACCCGGTGCGCCGACTTGCGGGAGCAGGTCAGGAGGCACGAAGCGGAAAAAGCCAACCAGGAGGTGAGCGTGGCGTTCCCTCGAGTAATAAAGACGCCATAGAATCCTAGAGTTGGAAGAGACCTCAAGGGCCATCTAGCCCAACCCTCATGACACAACCCATTTTACAATAGCAGGTGGAGCCTGCGCCCCAAGACACAATACTAATTGGATACGGGTGGGTAACTTCCCACGAACCTTTCTTGCACCTCAAATTCTGATATTAAAATACTTGGTACACTAGGGACTCCCGTATCTGCAGGAAACTGATGGATGCAAAAAACTGAATAGCAAACTCTTATCAAAAAAGCGGGGGGGGGGGATAAAAATGCGCATTTCTTCTTCAAGACGTCTGTGTGTTCACACTGAGGGTTCTACTGCGCCTGCGCAGTGACCACCGGCATGTATCAAGCTTCTGGCCATTAGGACCTCCCCTTCTCTCTGCGCATGCTCCTCCTTTCCCGCGCTAGTGTGCTCAGTTCAATTTTTTTCCACCGCTGTGGTCGGTCACCGATCTCAACAGCTCCTGTGGAAAAAGAAATTATCAACCTTTTGAGAGTTGCCTCTCACTCGATTCCTTCAGGAATCATTCCTGACCCCTCTGGGGTTTTCTTTTCTTCCACTTCTACGCCTCCTCTTCTCTCTACCGCGACGGTTGGTGAGTCTCCACCCACCCCCCTCGACCCGGGCGCCATTTTATGGTCTCCGGAGCCCCTTTCAAGAGGTGCTCTAATTGCACAAATAAGATCCCTCTCAAGGATGGCCACAGTTTGTGCCTCTACTGCCTGGGCGAGGGGCACCAAACTAATCAGTGCGCCCACTGTAAAAAGCTAACCAGGGCAGCGCTCAAACACCGCCTGGGACGTCTGCGTGCTCACCTCTGGGAGCAATCACTTGCCCCCATGGAATCTCAATCAGGGAATACCAAGACCTCTCCGAGCACTAGCCGTCCCTTGAAAACCAAGGCCTCTACAAAGCCCCCCCCCACTATCTCCCCAGAATCCGGCTCCCCCAAAGGACAAAACAAAGCCCAAGAAGGCGACGCCCCCCCCCCCGTAAGGACCAACACAAGGACTCAAAATCTACAGGTCCCTCCACCAGCCCAGCTCCTTCAACTTCTGCGGCCGTTGCCGCCGCTTTGGGGCACCATGCGGAGGACGATCTCCCCTCTGCACAAATGCCGGTTTTGTCGCCTCGGTCCACCCATTCCTCTAACTGGGGAGACGACTCTCACGACCGGTCAGCAACGGCAGAGTCTGTCGGTAGCTCTGGGCATTCGAAGAGCGCCGTGACCGACGCCATGGTGGACCGCTCGACTCACCAACCTAGATCTTCTAAGACTGCCTTCGACGTCGACGGGGCCTCCGACGCCGATGAACCTGTCGACGTCCCCCCCAAACTACCTGCTAAGGACAAAAGAGTCCGCCTTCAACATGTCGAGGACCACAGATCCCCGACGCCTCAACCTCGTCGACGTCGACTCAGCCGCTCGACGTCGCCAGCATCCCCACCATGACGCCGACAGCAGACTGATGAGGACTCTTATCAGGACGAAGCACGGGAACACCTCCACCGTGCCCCTGATCTACCTCAACGTCCAGTCCCGAGGGATGAACGCTCTCCATCTCCCCGACATCGGGACGATAGACATACCACCAAAAAACTTCCATGCCGAGATGCTCAGGACATCGATGGCCCCCCACGGCGTCGATGTTGTCACCATACTAGCCGCTCTCCAACTCCTCGCGGCTACGCTCACTCGCCGTCACCATCCCCACCGCGACGTTGAGACTCTCCGCCCCGACGCCGAGACTCTCCTCAAAAGCAGGAGACTCCCCTCGACGCCGAGACTCCCTCGATGCCGAGACTCCCCTCGACGTCGAGAATCACCTCTTGCACGCCGAAGCTCCCAAGCGCCCCGGCACGACCTTGACGTCCACCATCCTACCACTTCTCCCCATGGACGCGCAAGGGACTGTGGTCATGCGCAGGCGTCGACTGATTTACATCACACTGAACTTACCGACGCCGATATTCTGCCCCCGCCTAAGAAGGGCTACAAATATATTCAGGTTCCTGTCTCCCCGACCAGGGACCGTGAGCCATCTCACACTTCCCGGCGTCGTTCTCCTTTGCCTCATTCTCCACCTAAACGGCAGCGCACCGTTCACGATGCCGAGCAAGTCTCGACCATCGATCATCGGGGACGCCACTCGGACTCCCCCACCTCGATGGATGAAGCACTACCTGACCCTTCTGACTATGAGGAGGAAGAATGCGCCTGCTGTTCGGACTCCTGTCAGGCTGACTTGCCCACCCCAAAATCTGATGTGGCTGATACACAACCACCCTCACCAGCGGAGGATATGAAACTTTACTCCCAGGCAATACACAAGATTGCAAAAGTCATGGACCTCCAACTTCAACAGGACGAGGACGCCGAATTCTGTAGGTTTTTCGGACATCTAAACAGAAACCAGGCGCCTCCTCTTTGACTGGCGTTCATACCCTCTCTCCTCAAACGCATCAAGGAACCGTGGGCAACACCCTCATCCATCCCCCTGATGTCATGGAGAGTGGATAACATGTATAGAACACATGGTGAGGGCACCGCCTTCCTCGACAAACATCCTCTTCCCAATTCTGTAATTGTCGATGCGGTCCAAAATCGAGCTAAGGGGAAGTCTGCCGCTGCCCCTAGTAACAAGGAGGGACATAAACCCGACCTCATCGGCCGACACCATTATTCCCTCGCCTCTTTCTCCCTTCGTACCTCCAATTACCTCTGCGTAATGGAGGCTATACTAGGCATCTACTCACGGAAATCCTGCCTGTGATAAACACATTACCCGAAGACCAAAAGGCCAAACTACTCGCCTTCCATTCAGAAACTATGTCCCTTGTAGACTATGAAACTATCGCGGCCAGGAACATCGCAGATGCTGCTTCCAAACAATTAGTTACTTCGATCCACCTTCGAAGGCATGCTTGGCTTAGAACCACCAACATTACGGACGACGCCCGCAACAGAATTGAAGACTCCCCTTTCGACGGGGAAGGGCTATTTGCTTCTACCACTGATCAGGGGATAGATAACCTCATCAAGATGAGAAAGAATGCAAAATCTATCTCCAACCCTCAATACCACTCTCATCAGCCCTACCGACGACAGCAGTCTTCTTGGCAATGCGCTAACCAAGGCTCAGGCCAAAGGCAACACCCTAGACCTCGCACTTCTTACAACTCATCATCCTACAAGCCCCAACCTCAGAAGCAATGCCCTCAGCAACCAACTAGGCGTTTTGAACGCAAGGGCAAACAGAACCTTTGACAGCCCACTTCCGCCTTGCTCGCATCCTCCAGACGTCAGACTGCAACCCTTTCTTCACAGGTGGTGTCAAATCATGTCAGACTCCTGGGTCTTCACCATTGTCGACATTGTCCTTTGGGACAAGTAATAACCACCGCACCAACTCCACCTCTGCAGGAGGAAGTCAACGCTCTCCTCAACAAGCAAGCTATCGAACTTGTAGCCGCCACAGACACCTTCGGCTTCTATTCCAAATACTTTACTGTCCCAAAAAAAGGACGGTGGATTACGCCCCATCCTGGACCTAAGGGATCTTCAACACTTTCATCACATACACCAAATTCAGGATGACCACCTTGGAAAACATTCTTCCCTACGTCTACAGGGAGTGAAAGTATTCCCTTACCTAGACGACTGGCTGGTGGTCTCACCCTCCAGAGAACAAGCCACTCGAGACATTGCATTCACTGTACACACTCTCACCTCCCTGGGCTTCAAAATCGACAGCAAATCCTCGCTCCACCCCCAACAAATAGTCCGTTACATTGGAACAGTGCTAGACTCCACCCAGGGGAAAGCCTTCCTCCCAGAGGAACGCAAACTCAAGATCCATCGGGATGTGCAGTTACTTCAACCGTAACACGCAATCCCAGCCAGACGGATCCAACACCTCCTCGGCCTAATGGCCTCTACGACGTCCATACTCACTCACGCCCGTCTACGGCTCCGACCACTTCAGTCATGCTTTCTCAGACAATTCGACCCTCTTCACGACCCACCCACCAAAAACATCACTATCCCTACCGAAATTCACCGCAGCCTTCGATGGTGGCAGACACCAACTTACCTGAACGAGGGACGTCCCTTCACACCACGTCCAATCTCCAAGACGATTACTACCGATGTGAGCCTCACGGGTTGGGGGGCTCACTGCGACCATCTCCACACTCATGGCACCTGGAACAGCAAGGAAAGGACAATGCACATAAACTTCCTAGAACTTCTAGGAATCTTCAAAGCCCTGTGGTCATTTGAACCCCTGCTACTCCACCAGACCGTCCAGATAACAATGGACAACACAACAGTGCTTTGGTACATTAACAAACAGGGAGGGACTCATTCCAGAAGCCTCCTTCTCCTAACCATTCGCCTGTGGAACTGGTGTGCCAACAGGAGTATCTTCCCAGTGGCAATCCATATATCGTCGGAGGACAACCACCAGGCGGACCGGCTCAGCCGAATCAGCCACGAACACCCACGCATGGGATCTCCTCGACGAAGTCTACGAGAAAATTTGCACCCTGTGGAGCAGACCCTCCATCGACCTGTTCTCCACACCGAACAACGCCAAGTGCCCTCTTTATTGCATCAGGGCCGGACAGGGACAGGACTCCCTGGGAGACGCCTTTGCCATCAAGTGGCATCCGTCCCTTCTTTACGCCTACCCGCCAATTCCTCTAATTCAGAAGACTGTAGTCAAGGCCCGCATGGACTCAGCCAACATGATCCTCATAACACCTTTTTGGCCTCGCCAACCCTGGTTCGCCACGCTCTCAGCGATGGCAGTCGACTTCCGCCACCTACCGGAACGCCCAGATCTCATCTCCCAGAGCAACGGGTCTATTCTCCATCCAGACCTCCGCTCTCTCCATCTCACGGCATGGAGAATCCTCTTACACTAGAACACATCATGACCAATATACAGAGGCCATCTACGACGGCACTCTATTCCTATAAGTGGAAAGCCTTCCTCCACTTCTCAAGGAACAACAACCTACCTGCCTCGCCTACTGACATCGACACCGTTCTCCAATTTCTCCTCTCCCTTTCCAATCGAGGACTCTCCATTTCTACTCTGAGAGTTTACGTTGCTGCCATTGTTGCACATCAACCGCCATTGTCTGACGCCACTAAGCTGTTCCAACATCAGGATCTCAAACGTTTCCTCAAAGGCCTGCGGAACGTCCGTCCTTCCTCCAGACCTCTCGTCCCTCAGTGGTCTCTCACACTTGTTTTGCAAATCCTCACCAAGCCACCCTTCGAGCCTCTAGCCTCGGTGCCTCTATATATGCTCTCGCTAAAGACATCGTTCTTGGTTGCTATCACTTCTGCGAGGCGCGCATCAGAACTTGCCGCCCTTCGAATCGACCCACCATTCCTTCAATTTCATCCCATGAAAGTTACCCTCTTTCCGGACATTTCCTTTCTCCCGAAGGTCGCTTCCGAGTTCCACCTCAGCCAACCTCTGGTACTACCTACCTTCTTCCCCACACCATCCTCGGACATAGAGAAATCTCTCTACACCCTAGATGTCAGGAGAACTCTTCTATACTACCTATCCAGGACTAAAAAATCAGAAAATCTAAGCGACTCTTCATCCGCTCATCTAACCCTCGGGCGGGCGTTCCTGTTTGCTCTCAAACCATCTCTAAATGGATCTCCTCCACTATTCGCCTAGCGTATGAATCGGCTTCAACGCCACTACCGTCTGTACCTCGGGGACACTCTACCAGGGCCGTAGCTTCCTCAACGGCCTTTTTGAGGGGAGTAGCCATAGGCGACATCTGCAAGGCGGCTACCTGGTCCAATCCATCCACGTTTATCTCCCATTATCGTCTGGACACTAGGGCCAGGTCTGATGCCGTCTTTGGACGGGCCATTCTCTCTGCTTCCTTATAGTGACGGCCCTCCACCGGTAAGTGAGCTGGCTACTCACCCTCAGTGTGAACACACAGACATCTCGAAGAAGAAATGGAAGTTACCTACCTGTAACTGTAGTTCTTCGAGATCACGTCTGTGTATTCACACGTCCCACCCTCCTCCCCTCTATCCGTCACTTTCTCTTTTTTGTCTTTCAGCGGTGGATAGCTGGGGAACTGAGCACGCTAGCGCGGGAAAGGAGGAGCATGCGCAGAGAGAAGGGGAGGTCCTAACGGCCAGAAGCTTGATACATGCCGGTGGCCACTGCGCAGGCGCAGTAGAACCCTCAGTGTGAATACACAGACATGATCTCGAAGAACTACAGTTACAGGTAGGTAACTTCCATTTTCACATTGTAGTTACCAGGACTGGCCACAAGAGGGAACCAGAGACCATGCAATATTGATGAAGACATAGCATGGTCTTTGGTTCCCTCTTGTGGCCAGTCCTGGTAAATGAGTTATGAAAATATGCACTTCTAGGGTACCCCCTGCTCCCCCCCCATTTTCGAAATACTTTTAAAACGGCGGATCAGCAAAACCGATCTCACACATGCGTGGGTTCTGCTTTCAGGACATCGAAAACTCCAGCATCAGAGGAAACGATTCGGTTGTGTGTTTGTGTGCGACGTGCAGCGATTTCTCCCCAAAGTCACTGTTTTATCGGATTTTACATTAATCAGGAGGGCCGCATCGAGACGGAAGCCCTGTGTGTGTGTGTGTGTGTGTGTGTGTGTGTGTGTATGCTCACAATGTATTGTCTAAAGACTGGCTTGATTGAATCAAGGGCATTCTTTCTCCAGGGTGCCCTCCGGCAGCTTCAGCAGGAACTGGCCGACACGCTAAAGAAACAGTCCATGTCCGAAGCCTCCTTAGAGGTTTCCGTTCACTGTCGCAACAAACTTGAAGAGGACAAACAGCAGCTTCAGGAGGAGATCGAGCGGATCCAGTCCAGGGTACGCTTGAAATAATTTACTGAATACTTATAGTATTCCATCTTTGACAAGAAAGCTCCCTGTATCAATTCCAGTTTACAACCACGGATACTGAGAAATGGCAATTATAGCAAACTCTATTATAATAGTAAATGTTACATACAGAGAGAGAGAGAGAGAGAGAGAGAGCACTTGGTCTCTGGCTACCTCTTGTGCCCAGTTCTGGTCATACCTTGGAAATATACAGTGGACCTCCATATCCCCGGATTCCCTTATCTGTGGTCCGAAAATTTTATGATATCTATTACCAGTTCTGGTAATGCATGTTAAAATAGGCTTTCTGGGTGTCTAAATCCCATTTACTATATTACAAAGTTAGCGGTTGCTATTATCCGTGGATTCCAGTATATACGGGGAAGGGAACCCCCTGCAGATACAGGGGGGTCCTGTGGTCTTCTTCTAGTGGACACTATACACTATCGCCAGTCCTGGTAAGGACCTAGGGCAGTCATGTCCAAACTTCGGCCCTCCAGATGTTTTGGCCCACAGCTCCCACCGTCTTTTGTCATTGGCAATCTAAGCGTAGAATTCTGGGAGTTGCAGTCCATATCATCCAGGGGTGGGGGGGAAGAGGCGTGTGGGTCCCAGCAAAGAGCCTGGTCTCCAGTGGCAGAGAGTTCCAGAGTTCAGGAGCAGCCGTAGAGGAGGGAGCAAGTGATCCGCTTCTCCGGCACGTCAGAAGGCTAGCCAATGCCATATGTGCATCCTGTTTATTTTTAAAAAATATTATTATTAAGCGAATGCCCTGTGTGGGCTTATATCACACTCCTTCCCCCCCTTTTCTTCCTCTTTGCCAAGCTTGAAAATGAACAGAGGAAAGTGAAGAAACTCGAGGAGCTTAAAGAGTCGGCAGAATTACGGCTGGAACAAGAAATGAAGAGAAACGGTGAACTGCAAAAGGAATATAATGGGTAAAGGCTCTTTAAGAAACAAAGAAAAAGGAAATAATGAATAACTTAATTTGTAGAAGAATTCCAGTTTTCTTTTTGTTCGCCCATGTGTTTTATGATATTTGCTGGGGGGGGGCGGTGGTTGGCATTTTATTTTATTGACTGTGGTTGAATGTTGTAAGCCGCACAGTGTGTGACTTGTCTGCCAGATAGGCAGGATATAAATAAAATGAATAAATAAATAAATAAATAAATAAATAATAAATAAATAAAACATACAGTAGGGCCTGCATATTCGTGTTTTCACGGTTATCTGCAGTCTGAAAATATTAATACAAAAAGTAAAAAATAGAAATTCTGTATCTCCTTTTGGGACATTTCCAGGATGAGAAATCTCATGAAAGCCGCCCAAAAGAAACTGAAAGAATATGAGCACGGAGAGACTTCCCCGCAAGCCAGGTTTCACGGGGGCCTGAAAAACCAATGTTCCGAAACTGACATTGAACTAGGGCAGCTCCGGAAAAAGGTAACGGCTCATGTTTGCATCTGTGCAGTTGCTTCGTGGCATAAATATGGTTAGTTGGTTGGTTTGGCTGGTTGGCTATTTGGTCGGTTGGTTGGTTGGTTGGTTGGTTTTGGTTAGTTGGGTTGTTTGGTTGGTTAGTTGGTTGGTTGGTTGGTTGGTTGGTTGGTTGGTTGGTTGGCTGGTTGGTTGGTTTTGGTTGGTTTGGTTGGTTTTGGTTGGGTTGTTTGGTTGGTTAGTTGGGTTGGTTGGTTGGTTGATTGGTTGGTTGGTTGGTTTTGGTTGGCTGGTTGGTTTTTGGTTGGCTGGTTGGTTTTGGTTGGTTGGTTGGTTGGTTGGTTTTGGTTAGTTGGGTTGGTTGGTTGGTTGGTTGGTTGATTGGTTTTGGTTGGTTGGTTTGGTTGGCTGGTTGGTTGGTTTTGGTTAGTTGGGTTGGTTGGCTGGTTGGTTGTTTGATTGGTTTTGGTTGGTTGGCTGGTTGGTTGGTTTTGGTTGGTTGGTTGGTTGGTTTTGGTTTTGTTGGTTGGCTTTGGTTAGTTGGGTTGGTTGGTTGGTTGATTGGCTGGTTGGTTTGGTTGGTTATTTGGTTTGGTTGGTTGGCTGGCTATTTGGTTGGTTGTTTGGTTGGTTTTGGTTGGTTGGATTGGTTGGTCTTTTGGCTGGTTGGTTGGTTTTGGTTAGTTGGGTTGGTTGTTTGGTTGCCTGCCTGTCTGGCTGGCTGATTGGTTGATCTGGGTTGTTGGTTAGGCAGTGGATAAGTGAATCAGTGGATACCGATATCACGGATAGAGGATTCCAAGGAACTTCCTCCTGCTGTGTCAGCAGAGTGGCCTGCGTTCTCAAACGGGCACCACCGATAAGGGCTTGGGATGATCCGCCGTTCCATCCTTATTTCAGGCGGACGACCTTTCTCTCCAGTCGGGCCTGTGCATATCGGAGCCTTTCTGGAGATGGGCGGTCAGTGGCTAACCACATGTGCCTCCTGTTTATTTTTTAAAAATATTATTATTATTATTATTATTATTGTTGTTAAGTGAATGCCCTGTGTGGGCTTATATCACACTCCTCCCCCCCTTCTTCCTCTTTGCCAAGCTTGAAAATGAACAGAGGAAAGTGAAGCAACTCAAGGAGCTTAAATGGTCGGCAGAATTACGGTTGGAACAAGAAATGAAGAGAAACTGTGAACTGCAAAAGGAAAATAATGGGTAAAGGCTCTTTAAGAAACAAAGAAAAAGAAAATAATGAATAACTTAATTTGTAGAAGAATTCCAGTTTTCTTTTTGTTCGCCCATGTGTTTTATGATATTTGCTGGGGTGGGGGTTGGCATTTTATTTTATTGACTGCGGTTGAATGTTGTAGGTCGCACAGTGTGTGGCTTGTCTGTCAGATAGGATGAAAATTCAAAAAGACCTTGACAGATTAGAGTGCTGGGCCAAAGCCAATGGAATGGATTTCAACAGAGGGAAATATAGGGTGCTACATCTAGGTAAAAAGAATGAATTGCACAGATATAGGATGGGAGACACCAGGCTGGAAAATAGTACCTGTGAAAGGGATCTGGGAGTCTTGGTGGACCACAAACTGAATATGAGTCAGCAGTGTGATGGGGCGGCCAGGAAAGCCAATGCGATTCTTGGTTGCATCAACAGAACCATAGTGACTAAATCAAGGGAAGGGATAGTCCCACTCTCTTCTGCTCTGGTCAGATCCCACCTGGAGTCCTGTGTCCAGTTCTGAACACCTCAATTTAAAAAGGATGTTGACAACCTCGAGCGGGTGCAGAGGAGGGCGACCAGGACAGTTGAGGGTCTGGAGGAAATGTCTTATGAGGAACGGATTAGGGAACTGGGAATGTTTAGCCTTTCAAAAAAGGCTGAGTGGGGATATGATAGCTATGTTTAAATATTTGAAAGGATGTCATATTGAAGAGGGAACAGGTTTGTTTTCCATGGCTTCAGAGACTAGGACACGGGGAAATGGTTTCGAACTACAGGAAAAGAGATTCCATTTGAACATTAGGAAGAACTTCATGACAGTTAGAGCTGTTCGGCAGTGGAATATGCTGCCACAAAGGGTGGTGGAGTCTCCTTCTTTGGAGGTTTTTAAACAGAGGCTGGATGGATATCTGTCAAAAATATCGTGATGGGGGTTCCTGCATGGCAGGGGGTTGGACTGGATGGCCCTTGGAGGTCTCTTCCCACTCTAGGATTCTATGAAAATGAATGAATAAATAAATAAATAAATAAAACATACAGGAGGGCCTGCATATCCGTGTTTTCACGGTTATCTGCAGTCTGAAAATATTAATACAAAAAGTAAAAAATAGAAATTCTGTATCTCCTCTTGGGACATTTACAGGATGAGAAAACTCGTGAAAGCCGCCAAAAAGAAACTGAAAGAATATGAGCACGGAGAGACTTCCCCACAAGCCAGGTTTTCACGGGGGCCTGAAAAACCAATGTTCCGAAACTGACGTTGAACTAGGGCAGCTCCGGAAAAAGGTAACGGCTCATGTTTGCATCTGTGCAGTTGCTTTGTGGCATAAATATGGTTAGTGGGTTGGTTTGGCTGGTTGGCTATTTGGTTGGTTGGTTGGTTTTGGTTGGTTGGTTGGTTTTGGTTAGTTGGGTTGTTTGGTTGGTTAGTTGGGTTGTTTGGTTGGTTAGTTGGGTTGGTTGGTTGGTTGATTGGCTGGTTGGTTGGTTTTGGTTGGCTGGTTGGTTGGTTGGTTTTGGTTAGTTGGGTTGGTTGGTTGGTTGGTTGGCTGGCTGGTTGGTTGGTTGGTTGGCTTTTGGTTGTTTGGTTGGCTGGTTTTGGTTGGCTGGTTGGTTGGTTTTGTTAGTTGGGTTGGTTGGTTGGTTGGTTGGCTGGTTGGTTTGGTTGGCTGGTTGGTTGATTGGTTGGTTGGTTGGTTTTTGTTAGTTGGGTTGGTTGGTTGGTTGGCTGGTTGGTTGGTTTTGGTTGGCTGGTTGGTTGGTTGGTTGGTTGGTTATGGTTGGTTGGTTGGTTGGTTTTTATTAGTTGGGTTGGTTGGTTGGTTGGTTGGCTGGCTGGCTGGTTGGTTGGTTGGTTTTGGTTAGTTGGATTGGTTGGTTGTTTGACTGGCTAGTTGGCTGGTTTTGTTGATTGGTTGGTTGGTTGGTTGGCTGCCTGTCTGTCTGGCTGATTGGTTAATCTGGTTGGTTGGTTAGGCAGTGGATAAATGAATCAGTGGACACCAATATCACGGATAGAGGATTCCAAGGAACTTCCTCCTGCTGTGTCAGCAGAGCGGCCTGCGTTCTCAAACGGGCACCACCGATAAGGGCTTGGGATGATCCGCCATTCCATCCTCATTTCAGGCGGACGACCTTTCTCTCCAGCTGGAGGCGGAATCGGCAAGGCGCGCCCAGCTGGAATCGGCCAACGCCGAGCTGCAGGCGGAGCTGTCCTCCGCGCGGAGGCTGCACAAGAGCTACGACGACCTGCAGAAGAGCAAGCTGCAGCTGGAAGAGGAGATCGCCGGCCTTCGGCACCAAGTCCAACGCCACGCCTTCGACCTCGACCAAGCCGAGAGGTCTAAAAGAGATGCCGAGGATCGGGCCAAACAAGAAGTGAAGCAAAAGCTGGAAGAAGTCAACTTATTTTTGCAGGTAGATGGGTCATTGGTCTCTATTTACCTCCGTAATTACCGTAGGACATGCTCACACCTTATATCTGCTGGGGATCGATTCAAGTCCCATCACCCCTAAAATCCTGGAAAATGTGGAACGCCATTTTAAGAATGGACACTGTCTGTGGCCTGGTCTGGTCCCTTCCTCTTCAGAAATTTATGTATACTTCCAGCATTTTTCTTTTAATGTTTTTAGGATACGCACGTCCGCAAACACTGACCCCGCAGTTACACATTAGGGGTGGTGGTGTCATTTTTTCTCCGTTTATCCCTCCGATCCTGAGAAGCGTCCATCGGCGGGTTAATATTAGCGATTATTCTTTGCCTTTGTTTCTTTTCGAGATTTGCCTACAGGGGTGGCCCGTCTCAATGCCGGTAATGCCGCCGTTTCTCTCTCCTAGACCCAGGCGGCCTCCCAAGAAGCCCTGGAGCAAATCAGGGCTGCCAGCCACGCCTCCCTGCGGCATCAGATGGAGACCCGGATCCGAGACCTCGAGTCGGAGCTCGGCAAATTGCAGAGGAGTCAACAGGAGGTCGATTGGCTGAAAGAATCGGCGCACTCGAAATTGGAAAGGTACAAGAGCCTGTGCTTGGAAGAATTAAAAACCAAGAAGGCCTTGGGAAGGAACCAAACCAGGAAGTCCCGGATGAACTGCTGGATCCTTCTGGGGTTGAGGTCTCCCGCTGCGGAGCCCGAGTTTTGGCGTTCACATCTCCCCTCGGTGCCTCCTGGACCGGGGCTTGGACTGGATGACCTCAAGGGTGCCCTTCCAGCCTGGCCGTTCTACGATCATTAAATGTACTGGTCCCCTTGTATTCCTCTCTGGGGGAGGGCTTTCTCTTCCTCCACCACTGATTCCCGTTCACTGTAAAGAGAACACGTTCTCCTCGTCTGGGAAGCGTGTTGACCACAGAAAGTTAGAATCATGGAATCCTAGAGTTGGAAGAGACCTCCAAGGGCCATCTAGTCCAACCCCCTGCCATGCAGGAACCTCCATCACAGGACTCCCAACAGATGGCCACCCAAAGAAGGAGACTCCATCACCATCCTTTGGGGCACCATATTATTCCACTGCCGAACAGCTCTAACTGTCATGAAGTTCTTCCTGATGTTCAAATGGAATCTCTTTTCCTGTAGTTTGAAACCATGGCCCCAGAGTCCTAGTCTCTGAAGCCATGGAAAACAAACCTGTTCCCTCTTCAATATGAAATCCTTTCAAATATTTAAACATAGATATCATATCCCCCCTCAGCCTTCTTTTAGAGAGGCTAAACCTTCCCAGTTCCCTAAGCCGTTCCTCCTAAGACATTTCCTCCAGGCCCTCAACCGTCCTGGTAGCCCTCCTCTGCACCCGCTAGAGGTTGTCAACATCCTTTTTGAATTGAGGCGCACAGAACTGGACACAGGACTCCAGGTGGGGGTTCGTTGGGTCGAATTAATTGCAAACAGCACTGGGCCGCCACCGTTGCGACCCGGTGGCCTCCATCTCCCTCAATTCGCCGAGGGTGCAGGGGGGCTTGAATCTTCCTCCCAGGATACTTTCACGTTGGGTTGCTTGAGCCCCGCACGAGTGGTCGGAGCTGCCACGGGCTGGCCGGGAAGCAAAGATGATGCCGCCTCCGGTGCCTCCTTGTGAAGGCGGTGGCGACAAGCCTGCACCGGGTCTAACAGCACCTCTGGATCCTCACCCGGGAGGTTTCCTTCCCAGGTCATCATTCCTCAAAACAATAAAAGCTGGTTTTCAGTAGCAGCCGGAATCCTCCCGGAGCACACAGTGTGGAGGGAGACGGAGCTGTATTTTAAAAATGTGAGTGCTTTCCCTAACGGCTTTCCCTTTCCCCTGCATTCCCCCAGGGCGAACGAGATGCTGGCCGAAAGCAACGCCAGGCTCCTCCAAGAGCGCAGCCGGAGCGGGTCCGTACTGGCTGGCAGCTTTTGGGGCGGGAGCCTTTCGGCCGATCCAGCGCCGGAAACCCTCTCGTTCGGACATCTCGGCGGTGGAGGCCTGGCGTTCAGCCGACCCCTCGGCCTGGCCGGAGGGCTCGTCGACCCCGCCGGGAGACCGCGGGCGTCGAAAAGACGAGTGGAAGCGTACGTGGCCAAGGTGGGTGAATCGGAGCGTTGTTTCCAGCTGCCCTGCTGGCGCCACGATGTTCGGTTCTATTTAACCAAACACCCCTTGGCCGTGCAAAATTTTGCAAATGTGGTCCTGAACCCGCCCGCCTCCTCCCTGTGGATGCTGGGAACCGCAGGTGATAGCTCACAATGTAAAAAGCACCGCCTTTGGTTCCTTCGAGTGGATTCACCAATCTGGAAATATTAAAAATATTAACATCAGGGCCGCGTTGTTGGGTGCACAGTGGGGCAAGATGCTTAAGAGTGCCTGTTTACTCGCAAGTAAATCGGCAGGCGTCCAGGGGCTTGTAAACAGAGATGACCTTGTTGCCGGAGCAGATCTGGTTTTTAATTTTATTCCCCCGAACCCACCCACCACCCCCCGCCCCCAAGAAAGGTTACTTTCTCATCATCTTGTACTCGGGCCTCTTTTCATTTCTGTCTTTATGGCTTCTTTCTTTCTTCAGCTGTTTGATCAAAAGTCTCTTTCCTCCTTCTCTTCTCTGCGGCCAGAAAGTTGAAAAGGTGTGTAGTCAGCAGTGCTTTTAACGCTAAGTGGTCCCCGATACCAAACAAAACAGGACTGCTCCAGGAGATCAGTTTTTTAAATAAATAAATAAATAAATGTGTGTGTGTGTGTGTGTGTGTGTGTGTATACATATATATATACACCACAAGTCAAGCTAAAGAACAGAGATGCTTTAGAAGATCATAATTTTCTCTGTATAAGTTTTGACAGAGTGGCCTTGTTGCCAGACGGGCAGTGTTATAAGTCCAATCAACAAATACATGCGATATGGAATTTTTGAGAGGAGAATTAAAATGGTGGTCGTTTCCATGGATGCTAAATCGATTGGCAGTGTCTGTTTTTTAAAAATCGATTTTCGCCGCACTCCAATTGGTTTTAACAAAAGCCCGCCGCCCGTTAAGCGCGAGCCGTCGATCCGAGTTGACGCTCACTCACGGATCCGGCGCAGCCCGGCGTCGGAGCGGGATTGAAATCCGCAACGGTCACTCTTGTTTGGTGCAAAAACTCCTCTGGCATTAGCAGGTGATGCAGCAGGGGCTGCATTTTATAGGTCACGACTAATGGAAATCCTGCCCCTCGTTGTCATTTCAGATGCAGAAGAAAATGGAGCAAGCTATCAAGATGGAATTGGACAAAGGTATGTGGAAACGGCCGGGGGTCCCTTTTTAAACAGGTCCTACTAGGGAATTTTGTGTCCAAAAAATATGGCAAGACAATAGGAACCCCATATGTGGATCTTAGCATACCCAATTTTAATAGTGAGTACCTTAAGAACCTAAGAAGAGCCCTGCTGGATCAGGCCAAAGGCCCATCTAGTCCAGCTTCCTGGATCTCACGGTGGCCCCACCAGATGCATCCGGGAGCGCACGAGACTCGATCTCTGTCTCCTGATCCCACTCCTCTGCATCTGGCCCTTGAAGGACCCCGGTTTTAAGCCTGAAGGTGACACATCTCCATCATGGTTTGTCACCTGGGATGGACTTTTCCTCCAGGAATCTGTCCAGTCCCCTTTTGAAGGCATCCAGGCCAGAGGCCATCGCCACAACCTCCTGTGGCAGGGAGTTCCACAGACCAACAACGCGCTGGGTGAAAAAATATTTTCTTTTGTCTGTTCTTACTCTCCCAGCCCTCAATTTGAGTGGATGTCCCCCTAGTTCTGGTATTTTGTGAGAGGGAGAAGAGCGTCCCTTACTATTCGTCAGCCCCACCCCTGAAGCAGACAGTTCTGGGGTCTCCATCTTTGAGAAACTCTTTATTGCAAGCGTGCATTGCTAGACAATTCTCCGGCTTGCCTTTCCTAAGTTCCCCTTGTTTCCATTTTGCAACCCAATCGCCCTCCTCGGTCCTGTTTTTCCTGTGAAAGCGAAGTGGACTCTTAAAAGTGTTTCTGCTTTTCTTTCCCAGCCAGGGAAGAGATGGACGCCGCCTCTGCTCACATCTCCATGATAGGATCGGTGGGCGGATCCTCCACACTTCTCAACCCGAACCCCGATCCGGTCTCCAAGGCCTACCAGGAATACCTTGAAGTATTGAGAAAAAACCACGGGCTTTGAACCGATGCCCGTTTCCGACGCGTCCCGACGGGACACGGATCCGGCCGCCCCTTCCTGTTGGTATCACGATTTGGTAAACGAGCACAAGGAGTGTTCCGGGGAAGGTGCCACCTTCTTGTTTTCATAGAATCGCCGAGTTGGAAGAGACCCCCAGGGCCATCCAGTCCAACCCCCTGCCATGCCGGAACTCCCATCACAGTATTCCTGCGGGACTTTTGTTGTGTTTTAAATGGAGTTAAAATATATATCTCAGAGGGCTAATCCCACTGAAGTCCGCTGGATCCCACAAAGACCGATAAAGCATCCAACGCGAGAGAAATCCGAGGACGTACTGAGTTTATTGGAACCAATAAAGGCAGTAGGTGGACACCCGCCTTCCAACCGGGCTAAGATGTCCGACCCTGAGCACACGAAGAACCCCAACTTTTATTGATTTCACCCCCCTCCCCTCCCTGGGTGGCGCCGGCCCAGGGATTGGCCGAGGGTGGTTTCAAATAGCCCAATCAGGATGATCCAGGGGTTGGCCAGAGGTGGACCTGGGCGGCCCCTGGCAGGCTGGAGTCGGATGCCCATGCAGGTGTTAATGAGTCCAAGTGTTCTCTGATTGGGCCATCCGGAGGACACAAAGGGAAAGGGGGAACATTGTCTTGTCCTTTGGGTCTGGGTAAACTGAAGGAATCAGAAATTCCATGGAGGGTTGGAGAGGATTATTGTCAGAGTTAATGTGAGACAGGAAAAACCGGAGGGGATTATCCCAAGGGTGTTTGGGCAGCCTTTTGAGGGTGCAGGAAGATGACAATGGAATGTCTCTCCAGGCGATGATGATAACATCTGGGTCTGCGTGACAAGGATGTTGATACCCCAGGAAGCAGCTGTGGGGGCGTACGTGCTGAGGATTTTGGAAACGACGGAGTCTTCTGGATGACACTGCCAGCCTTACAAAGTCGCCATGATGAATGATCTTCTTTCCTTGTGCCATCATTCCCATAGCCTCAGGTGGTAGAGTGTAGAAATCAGAGCGTAGGACAGGCACACGCTCTTAGCACATCCAGGGTAGAGGGGATGGGAAGGGAAGAGAGGGGGAGAGAGGGAGGGAGAGAGAGAAAAGGAAAAAGGGGGAGGGGAAAGCCCCCTTTGGGCCAGGGGCATGGGTCTGGGTTTAGGCAGGGATAGCAGGATCAGGCATCAGAAAAAATCAGCCTGAATTTTGCCTCAATGAAAGGGAGAGAAGGGTAGGAAATGGTTAACTATGACTTTGGCCCCGGCTGGGTAATTATCAATTCAGACGGACAAGGGTGGACTGCGCCTCCACATGGAGGCTTCATTTCGGCAGCATGGACCATCACGTTGGATGGACGTGTTCGCCCGACATGGATCGGGCCCCTTTGGAGCTTCCTCCTTCCCCGGGGTGTTTTCCGACCTCAAAGCCCTTTTTTGTTCCCACTGGTGGCAAACCTGTGGTGTGAATGGGTAAGTTTTATCCTTAAGCCTCTTAATGAAAACATTTTTGACTGTCTGTGACAGGGAGAAGAAGGCAGCAGACGTGGGGTCGTCCGCATCAGAGACACAGAGAGGCAATGAGGACAGGGAGAAACAAGGAGAGTATTCTATAAGGAGGTGAGCGTGCAGACTGAGAGGCACGAGACGGAACACGAGAGGGAAAGGGAGGGGGGACTTAGGAGAGGGGAGGTGACAGAGACGTTAGAGCGGGGTGCCAAGGAGGACAGATATATGGAAGAAGGTGGATACCGGATTGCCTCTTCCCACTCCTGATTTTGCGCTGCGTTTTCCTCCAAGTAAAAGAATATCCTGAAGGAGAAGAAAGAGGCAAGAAATCCGATCCAAACCCAGTTGGGAGGATTCCGGGTTGGGGATGGAATACAACCCCAGGGACACCCCATCAACGTTACGAGGGTCAAAACCAAAACATCCCAACGAGATATCAAAGAGTCCTCCCCAAATAGAAAACAAAGATGTTAGGAATAGAAACATCCTGTTAGCGAATTCATTCAGTCCAAGTTTTGAAATACCTATTTTATCCCCTGTTGAAACTGTTTGTAACGATGGAAGAAAAGACAAGCCAACTACAAAAATGTTAAATAAAAGTTCTTTATTTTTACAAGAAAATGCGAAATCAGTATCTGATTCATGCATCACCAGTCAAGAATCTGAGAACGATAATAGCGAACCCTTACATATTGGCGCCCAACGGGTTAACGACTCTCATTAGCCGGTGATGACTGAAAATATGTGGCTGAAACACACACTGGACAGACAAGAGAAAATGATGGAAATGTTGGCGGAGCAAACCAGATACCTCATGCGCCAGATTGAGCAGAGGGATAAAGAGCTGACAGATAAACGGCAAACCGACGTGCACCCAGAGGCAATAACTGCGAAACCGACCACACCAATTTTTCAAACAAAAATACAGAAGATGGGGGATAATGACGATGTCGAAACATATCTCCATATTTTCGAAAGAGTGGCAAACGCAGCTAAATGGCCCAAGGATCAATGGGCTTTAATAGTCACACCAGGCCTAACAAGAGAACTACAGACAATTGTGGACTCGTTAGGTCCAGAAGATGCATGCGACTACTAAAAAGTAAAACACACTATCCTACTGACATGCAATATTACAGAGGAAGCATATAGGAAAAAATTCCGAGATCTAAAATTGCAAACGGGAGTGCACCCACGACCGCTGGCACAACGCATGCGTGCAAACGTCGTGAAGTGGTTACAGCCAGAAAAAAGAACATTTGCAGAAGCAATTGACAAATTAGTTATTGAACAACTATTAAATACTGCAAGTACCTCTGTGAATAATTGGGTGCGACGGAACAATCCACAAACTCTGGAACAAGTGATACAGCTGCTAGAGAACTACAGCGGAAACAACGACCGACCCTATGCAAAACGTGACACCAGCTTTGGAGACAAACCACGCGAGAAGACGATGACGTCATTTTCAAGAGACAGACAACGACCACAGCCGCCATTAGAGTCGAGAGACAACCAACAGCGGAGGATGGAGACAAAGCCACAAAAAACTTTGGTGACGCCAGAGATAGACTCACAACAGACAATTCAAGTAACGAATGATAAAAGGGCGGCTTGTTTCATTTGCGGGGCAAAAACGCATTTCCAAAGAAACTGCCCTTACCGGGACTGTGCGTGGGGAGAGAAATGGGACAAAGCAGGAAGGATAAAGGAGGGGACAGGAAACAAACAGTGGGAAGTGAAGGCAATCGTAAATGGGGAGGAAAAACGGGCCCTTATTGATACAGGTTGTGGGCAAACGTTAGTTAAAGAGCTAAAAGGAACGCCTTCCAACGAACTCATTATGGTACAATGTATTCATGGCGATGTAAAGAATTATCACACTAAATGGGCTGATATCACTGTGTTAGGACATAGAAGTTGACTCAAAGTGGGCATAGTACCTTCTTTGTTGTTAGGACGCGATTGGCAGGCTGCTAATGGGTTCATGTCAATGCAGGACACCAACTGTTACATGACGGATACCACTGATGACACACGATGGAATGAGATGATTGAGGCACGCCGTGATCGGGTGAGACTATGGCAGCAAGGGGATGACACACTTATAGAAATCATAAAGACTGTGAAACCAGAAGGGTCTATACAGGCAGGAGACACTGGGTTTGAAATGCGACAAGGTTTAATATACTACATAGACAAATCAGGGATGGGAAAACTGGTAGTTCCTAAAGATTGGAGACAGAACATTTTAGCTTTATCGCATGACTTACCTATTGCAGGTCATTTGGCAAAAGAGAAAACACTATCGAGAATCAAAGAAAAATTTTGGTGGCCAACTTTGTATGATGATGTACAAAATTATTGCAAAACTTGTAAAGCATGCCAAATGACACAACCAAAACCAATGAAAGGAGCTCAGATGATACCAATGCCGATAATTGACAGACCGTTTAAGAGAATTGCTCTAGACATAGTGGGACCCCTATGTAAGTCCGCTGGGGGACACACTCATATTCTAGTCTCGATAGACTTTGCCAGAAGATACCCGGAGGCCATCCCTTTACGGTCTACATTGGCTAAAGTGTTGGCTAGGGAACTTTTACAGTTCTTTTCGAGGGTGGGATTCCCCCAAGAGATCTTGACAGATCAAGGGACAAACTTCATGAGTTGGACCATGAGGGAATTATGGAAGATATTGGATGTCAAACCGATTCGTACAACCATTTATCATCCCCAGACGAACGGCCTTGTAGAACGGTTTAATAAGACGTTAAAATCCATGTTAAGAAAAGTGGTGGGAGAACATCCAAAACAATGGCACTTGATGGTTGCACCGTTAATGTTTGCAATGCGAGAAGTGCCACAGTCTTCCACAGGTTACTCACCATTCGAATTACTGTATGGTAACAACCCCAGGAACATCTTAGACCTTATAAAGGAAAGGTGGGAAGAAGGAGAAGATACGGCCGAATGTACCGTAAAATATGTAATAGAAATGAGAGATAGGTTACATACTGTATCAGAACTAGCAACATCTAATTTAGAAAAGGCTCAAATGAATCAAAAAAGAAGGTATGACCGCAATGTAAGATCAAGACAGTTAGAACCTGGACAGAAGGTACTTCTATTGTTGCCCATAGAACATTCAAAGTTGTTAACGCAATGGCAAGGCCCGTATACTATCTTAAGAAAACTTAACGATGTAGATTATGAGATAGAATTGCCAGATAAAAAGAAAAAGAAAAGGATATATCATATAAATCTCTTAAAGAAGTGGGAAGACAGAGAAGCTTTTTGGGCAGATATAGAACCGGAAGACTTGGGCCCAGAAATTCCACTACAAAAAGGGAATATAGAGATATGTCAGGATCTAACAAAAGAACAGCTATTGGATGTACAATGCTTGCAACAAAAATACGATGATATCTTCTCAGAAAGACCAGGAGAAACCTCATGGATGGAACATGCAATTAACACACCGGAAGGGACTGTAGTGCGAGACCATGGTCGCATGTGGCCAAGGCACCTCATTCCAGTAATAGAGGAAGAGGTTAAGAAAATGTTAGCATTGGGTATAATAGAACCCTCAAAAAGCCCATGGAGGAGTCATCCGGTAGTAGTGCCAAAGCCGGACAGGAGCGTACACTTTTGTATAGATTTTCGCAGGGTCAACAAGATTTCAAAGTTTGATGCTTATCCAATGCCAAGGGTAGAGGATCTCTTAAACCGCTTAGGAGAAGCAGGAGTCCTCTCTTCCCTAGATTTAACTAAGGGGTACTGGCAGGTCCCGTTAAGGTCAGGTGACAAAGAGAAGACCGCATTTGCCACTCCAATAGGCCTCTACCAGTTCCGGAAAATGCCTTTTGGACTCCATGGAGCTGGGGCTACTTTTCAGAGACTGATGGACCATGTTCTGAGTCCATTTAGAGAATTTGCAACAGCCTACATAGACGACATCGTAATCTTTAGCCCCACATGGGAGAAACAGGTAGACCATTTAAAATGTGTATTAGCATGGTTAAGAGAGGCGGGATTACGAGTAAATCCCTCAAAATGTAAAATAGCCCGTAAATCTATACCATTTCTGGGTTATAATGTGGAAGAAGGGAAAATATTACCACAGGAAGGGAAGATAGATAAAATGTCTGTCTGGCCTATACCAACAACTAAGAAAGAAGTCCAACAATTTTTAGGCCTCGCCGGATATTATAGACATTTCATTAACAATTTTTCATCGATTGCAGCGCCATTGACAGATTTGACACGGAAAAATAGGCCAAAACGGGTCCACTGGGGACACAACGAACAACGAGCTTTTGAAACCCTGAAACAGAAACTGTGCTCATACCCAGTTAGATATGCACCTGACTTCAAATTGCCATTTATTGTGCAAACAGACGCATCAGATAGAGGCATAGGTGCTGTATTAGCTCAACGGGTGGGGGCAGAGGAGCACCCAATTTTATTTATTAGTAGAAAACTAACAGATAAAGAAGTTAAGTACTCGACTATAGAAAAGGAAGCACTGGCAGTTAAGTGGGCGATAAATTCATTAAAATATTATTTGTTAGGTTCAACATTTACCTTGATTACTGATCATGCCCCATTAACCTGGTTACACAGGATGAAGGATTGTAACCCGCGATTGACACGCTGGTATTTAGGTTTACAACCGTATGCATTTGACATACAGTACAAAAAGGGACGAGACAATTCGAACGCTGATTATTTCTCCCGACAAGGCCCCTGGGTTCGTGAACAAAAACAAACCCCTTGGCGGGGGTATGTGACAGGGAGAAGAAGGCAGCAGACGTGGGGTCGTCCGCATCAGAGATACAGAGAGGCAATGAGGACAGGGAGAAACAAGGAGAGTATTCTATAAGGAGGTGAGCGTGCAGACTGAGAGGCACGAGACGGAACACGAGAGGGAAAGGGAGGGGGACTTAGGAGAGGGGAGTGACAGAGAAGAGCGGGGGGTGCCAAGGAGGACAGATATATGGAAGAAGGTGGAAGCGGATTGCCTCTCCCCACTCCTGATTCCAAACCTGCGTTTTCCTCCAAGTAAAGAATATCCTGAAGGAGAAGAAAGAGGCAAGAAATCCGATCCAAACCCAGTTGGGAGGATTCCGAGTTAGGGAATGGAATACAACCCCAGGGACACCCCATCAACGTTACGAGGGTCAAAACCAAAACATCCCAACGAGATATCAAAGAGTCCTCCCCAAATAGAAAACAAAGATGTTAGGAATAGAAACATCCTGTTAGCGAATTCATTCAGTCCAAGTTTTGAAATACCTATTTTATCCCCTGTTGAAACTGTTTGTAACGATGGAAGAAAAGACAAGCCAACTACAAAAATGTTAAATAAAAGTTCTTTATTTTTACAAGAAAATGCAAAATCAGTATTTGATTCATGCATCACCAGTCAAGAATCTGAGAACGATAATAGCGAACCCTTACACTGTCAGAGAGAGAGAGAGAGGGTGAGACTTGAAATGAGAAGAAAGCCAGCCTGAGGTTTGATTCTCGTTTTATTCCCCGTGTTCGTTAAGGGAAGAACAAAAGGGTTAGGCAAAGGCCCCACCACCCCACCCCTCCAAAACATCCGTTGTTAGTAATGGAAACATGGCAGTGTCGGAGAGACAAAATTCAGGACCACCACCACCCCCCAAGGCTCGAGGGATCGGATTTGCCTGCGAAGCCAAGGGCTGCCTTCAAAAAGGCTGGTCACAAAACAGCTCACCGGAAGATGGGGCAAAAGGGGAGGAAAGTTCCCACGGTGCACTCAGAGGCTTTTCAGCAGTTAAGGAATCCTTTCCTTCAAGGACGGGTGATATCCGTCGGCTGTGGCGGTCAGGAAAAGCGAGTGCTTTCATGCTGCGGGTCTGCTTCCGATCTATGGCATTCCAGTGTTGGTTTTGGACGCAGCGGGAAAGGACGTCGGAAAGAGTCACAAGCATGGAGAGAGTGCTAGAGGTCCCCCGTTGTTGTGGCATCATCAAATCGGCAGCTTTCTTCCTGCAGTGGCTTGAAGGGTGTGTACATGAGTCCCTGAGCAAACATCTGTGTTTGTGAACGATCCCTGGGATAGTGGTACATATTTTGCAGCAGTGACGGTTTGAGTTAGCCATTCAGAGCCGTTGGCCCTACAAAAGACCGGCTCCTGGCAGTGAGGAAAACAGCAAGGAACGGCGTCATGGATACATCATTGAGCTTCTGTCCATTTGGGGAGCAGCTTTTTCCCCAGCTGCTAATAAACTGGCCTTCTGCTCGCATGCCCGATTTACTGGTGGGCTGGCCACAACCCCAAACCCCACGCAACGTGGAACTAACACCCCCATGAGACACACCGGCAGAGCCCAAAGGCCCTTCTCCTCCTCTCTTTGAAGGTGCACCCGTAAGGCTCACAAGGACCGTTCTTTGAATAGAAAAGCAGATTGGTGCGGATAATTATAAAGGTGTCATCCTCCTCAGGGGGGGGGGGGGTCTCCATCTTACGCAGGGTCCTGATCCAAGACCACGGACCCGGGACCCTCAAAGAAGAAGGATCCCCGCGATCACCGGGGCCAACACCAGCCAGACCACGGTGCGGCGCTGGCGGTGGCTGCCGTTGGACCAAAGTTTCTGCTGCTGGTGGAAGTGTGTTATGATCTCCCTCTGTTGAATGCTGCGAGAGGGAGGAAAAAGAGACAGGGGAAACCAAGTGACACCCGGGTTCGAAATGCGGCATGGCTTTTTTTTTTTTCAGGGACCTGGGTGGGGGAAAAAATCTCCCTGGCCTTCCTCTTACCCCGCTTTGCAAAAAAGGGAATTTATTTTTCCCCGGTCCTTTTTCGCCTTCCCTGAAATTAAGGGCGCTTTTACACGACCCCTACAATCCGATGCAAAGGGCTCCCAGATGCGGAGCTTAAAATTGTTTTCCCACCAGCTCCAGACTTTAAAAAAAAAAAAAATAAGTACAACCACGCCCACCTAAGCATGTCGTCCCAGCGCATTTTCCAAGTACCTGGTATCTGAAGGTAAAAAATTTCTGATGCGGATTGCAAAGCAGTGAGTGCCAGACTCTCCTCCCTTCTGTTTGGGTTTTTTTTTTTTTGCCCCCCACCCCTTTAAGAGACTGGAATGCTTCCCGGGGCAGCTCCGGAGGGCAGAGCGGAGGTGAGCCTGCATTCTTTTCTCCCTTTTTTTTCTCCCTCCCCTCACGCAGACAGGAGCAAGGGAGTGCGGAGGGGTGGGAACACTGGAAGAGTGACAAACCCCCAAGATCTCTGGTCTGAATTTAAGTTGCCAGCGGATCTTAGGGGTCGTGTAAAAGCGCCCTAAGGTCTATTTCCTGGGTGGGTTTGTTCCACACATTGGCCTCTTGTGCCGTTTTACGTGATTTCACCCTCCCTCCAAATTATCCTGACTCCTTTTTGTTTTGTGACTGGGCATCCAGGATGAACACATACATGGGTACCTTGGCTAAGGCGACTGAGCTTTGAAGGAACAGCGCACACTGAGGGGGGGATGTGATTGAGATGTGCAAAATAATGCAGGGCATGAGTCAAGTGGATAGAGGGATGCTCTTCTCCCTCTCACAAAATACCAGAACTAAGGGGACATGCACTCAAATTGAGGGCTGGGAGAGTAAGAGCAGACAAAAGAAAATATTTTTTTCACCTAGCGCGTTGTTAGCCTGTGGAACTCCCTGCCACAGGAGGTGGGGATGGCACCTGGCCTGGGTGCCTTTAAAAGGGGGATTGGACAGATTCCTGGAAGAAAAGTCAATCCCAGGTTACAAACCATGATGGAGATGTGTCATCTCCAGGCTTAAAACCAGGGTCCTTCAAGGGCCAGATGCAGGGGAGTGGACTATCAGGAGACAGAGATCTAGTCTCGTGCACTCCCAGAGGCATCTGGTGGGGCCACTGGGAGATCCAGGAAGCTGGACTAGATGGGCCTTTGGGCCTGATCCAGCAGCAGGGCTCTTCTTATGTTCTGATGTTCTTATGTTCTGGAGGGAAAACACCCGAGGAGCAGGGGACACGAACAAAACTCCATTCCTTTTAACGCCTGATTGAACGCACCAGGTTTGTCCCCGAGAGAAAGGCCTTGACAAGTTTCCCGCCACGGGGCCCACAACCCTCATCATCGCAGACTCGCTCACTTACTTGAGCTCTTCGAGTTTCCTGGTCCAGTTTTTCAAGACTGAACGTTCACCTAGGAAAGAGAAGAC
Organism: Phrynocephalus forsythii; assembly: GCA_029282475.1. NCBI lineage: Eukaryota > Metazoa > Chordata > Lepidosauria > Squamata > Agamidae > Phrynocephalus > Phrynocephalus forsythii. The sequence continues at coordinate 9,918,012 of JAPFRF010000018.1, forward strand.
CGTGAGTCCAAGGGAGGTCCCCCGAAAGATCCGGCTTGCATATTTGCAAGTGTTCCAAACGCTGTGTTTTGTTTCGTTTCATTAATAAATAAATACATCAGGACCCCCGTATCCATGGAATCCGTATCCACGGTTTCATTGATCCACGGTTAAGAAACGATTAAAAATATTAAACGGAAGAAGAAAGAAACACCCAGAAAGATGTGTTTTCCTTGATGTAATTCCCAGAACCCGACCCCAGAGGGGGCAAGAGACCACCTATTATGGATAGGGTTCCCTCTTTTCCGTGGGTTTCAGCATCTGCCGGGTGGTGGGGGGTTGGAGCAGATCTCCATGCGTGCTCCAGCCCTCCTGCAAAATTATTTCGGGCCATGAATGAATTAATAAGGATTAACGAATGCTAAGGCGTCAAGAGAGGCGGCCGGGGGGGGGGGGGCTTCTCACCTTCCAAAGTTTTGATGTCTAATTCCTTCTGACGCAGGCTGGTGCTCAGCCGAACCAGCTCGGTGTTGAGGGCGGAGGCGTTGGCTTCCATCATTTTCTGTGCCGAAGGAGGAAGAGAGACCTTTTTAGATCCGTTGATAACCTCCCTTCCTCACCACAAAACGACACAGCCACAACCTCGCAATCTGTGGGAACCTGTGGGTTTTGTGTCCCAACTATTTCAGGTGCCGTTTTCATCACTTGATGGCTAGAACAACAGGCTGGGACCTGAGATTTGGGCTTGAAATCTCTGTTTTTGGCCACAAAAACGGGGCCGCGAAACTGGTTGAGGCCCACTCTTTATCAATATCGCCCTTTCCGTGAAGTCTGATTAGCTCTCCCTACAGAGTGGCCATGATTGAGGCGTAGAATGACCATTAAAGCAGCAGAAGGCGATTTTTTTATTTGCTATTTTCCAACAGGACTCCCCTCCACCTCGCTGCACCGACACAACAACCCTCTAAGGCGGGTGCGAGCGCTCCACTGTGGCTCAGGGGAGTTCGCGGCTGAACCTTCGGATCTAGTCGAATTTTCTACCTGCTGGAAAACGCCTTTTCCCTGTCTCTTTCTGAACACTAATATTGCTTTCCCCCATAAGAACAACAAAAAAAGGGAATTTGCAGGCCCACAAGGAGAACGGATCATCAGATCGGTAATGTCAGTTTGGGGAAGTTTATCTAAACCAGTGGTTCTCAACTGGTGGGTCCCCAGAAGTTCCTGGACTGCAACTCCCAGAAGCCTCCATCACTCACTGTGCTGGAAGGGATTTCTGGGAGTTGCAGTTCAGGAACATCTGGGGACCCACAGGTTGAGAACCACTGATCAAACCATCTGCGAAAGGGGTTCTGTGTGTGTGTGTGTCGAGTCCAGGGAAGTAGATCCCGTCGGCAAAAAACTTGCAATTTGTTTTAATTGTTAGTGGCCTGACCAAAAGGCAAACACCGGCGCTTTCATTTTGAAAAAGGACAACCGATTTCAAGGTTAGGACCCGGGTGAAAAATCAAGGCCCCTCTTGCCATATTCCTCTCGGGAAGCTCCCTTCGGTTTTGTGTGGCTTCCTTTGAGAAAGAATCAGCAGGGTTGGCCGTTTATATGGACAGGAGTGGGCCGCTTTACTTATCTCTAAAAAGTTGCATTTTGAGACATTGAAATTGCTTGGTTTTATTTTATTTAAACTTGAGCTTTTAAAAAAAAAAAGTTCAACCAGCCTCCTGGGGGTGGGGGGGGAGACACAAGAATTTGAGCCACTTTCTTTGCAAGGATTCCGGATCAGGTCTGAGCCGACGGGGGCCACCTAGCGGTTTCCAAAAAAGCCAGCTAGGCAAAGGGAGAGGATTAGGGCTTTAATTAAAAAGACAAATGGAGAAGTAAATTCACATTTGATTCCGCTTAATGCCACCCCCCGCCCATCTCCGGAATGAATTACCCGCAGAGATATTCTCGGCTCCTTCGCTCCTTATGTTCAGGAAATGGGTGAACATGGCATCATTGCAACGCTGCCTTCAAACCGCACAACCCCTGGGATCTTATAAAACTCTCCATCTCTATTATTATTATTATTATTGTATGAATTTTTGACAATCATCAATCATCCTGGCTGGAGGAATCAGTGATCACTGACGGTGACCCTTTTTGAGTTTTTTTCCACCCCCTCTCCAGAAGAAGAACCAAGTCAAACTCCCAACCTGGAGACTCTAAACCCCCTAAGCTAATAGGGGTGGCCTAATATAGGGAACTGGAAACTGTTCTGCTCTGTGGAATCCGTGCACTTCTATTGCATAACAAGGGGAATTTAACCAAAACTCCAAAAGTGGCCAACAACACTGAAAGGTCTGTCTGTCTGTCTATCTATCTATCTATCTATCTATCTATCTATCTATCTATCTATCTATCTATCTATCTATCTATCTATCTATCTATCTATCCGTGCCCAGAGCCTACCGTGCGGTTCCAGCAGACGCGCCAGTGCTCGGTGGCCCTCTGAAGGGTCCAGCGGCCTTCGGCCACCGGGGGCCACCTCTCGGGCGGCTGGCCCGGGTCCCCCTCCCGGTGGGTGGCCAAGTGGGCCAGCGCGGCGGCTAGGATCAGGATGATGGCCAGCTCCACCACGGAGACGCCCATCCACAGCCTCCGGCTGCCCCACCGGAGAGGGGGCGGCCCGTCCGGGTCCCCCATGGAGGAGAAGAGGGGGGAGAGGGAGGGCGGGCAGGAGGGGAAGAGTTGGGGGGGACCTCAGAGGCGATGCACCCCAAGGGGCGAGTCTCGCAGGGTCCCCGCCGTCCTTTCCTTCCCCCCTTGGATGGCGAGAGGAGGGCAAGCGCGCGGGCGGAAGGCGTGAAAAAAAAAAAACAGCGGAGGGCCAGACGCCTCTTAAGGCTTCCCGGGGCGGCCCTTGAAGGCTAGCCCGGGCTCAGGGGCCGTCCTCCTCCGTCCGCTGCCGCCGAAAGAGACGCGGGGACCGGCGGATTAGCGAGCGAGCGGCCGCCTCCTGTCCTGAGGCTCCTCCTGCCTCTTGCGCCGCGGCTATTTTGGGCACCGGCGGCGGACTCGGGCGCTTCGCTTCGCCAACCCCCACCCCACCCCACCCCCACCCCGCGGCTGAGCTCATCCTCCCGGGGGTGGGGGTGGGGACGAGGAGGAGGAAGAGGAGGAGGAAGAGGAGGAGGAGGGTCCTTCGAGGGAGGCGGCGCGCCGGGGATGCAGGCCGGCCTTTCCTGCAGCAGGGATGGAGGCGCACGCAGGGATGGAGGGATGGAGGCGCACGCAGGGATGGAGGGATGGAGGGGCAGGCACGCAGGGATGGAAGGATGGAGGCGCACGCAGGGATGGAGGGATGGAGGCGCACGCAGGGATGGAGGGATGGAGGCGCACGCAGGGATGGAGGGATGGAGGAGCACGCAGGGATGGAGGGATGGAGGCGCACGCAAGGATGGAGGGATGGAGGAGCACGCAGGGATGGAGGGATGGAGGCGCACGCAGGGATGGAGGATGGAGGAGCACGCAGGGATGGAGGGATGGAGGAGCACGCAGGGATGGAGGGATGGAGGAGCACGCAGGGATGGAGGGATGGAGGCGCACGCAGGGATGGAGGGATGGAGAGGCGCACACGCAAGGATGGAGGGATGGAGGCGCACGGACGGACCGTGCGCTCCGGAGGCACAGCCGGGCTCCCCGGGATGGGGGGATGGAGTCGCCGGCCATCCTGCCCTTCTTCTTCCTCCTCCTCCTCCTCCTCCTCCTCCTCCTCCTCCTGCTCGCCTTCAGCCCAGGATCGATGATCCCGCGGGATTGCCCCCCCCAAGGCGCCCCCCCCCCGCAATCCGGACGGTGATGCGGGACTAGGAAGGGAGAATCTGGGAGCTGTGTTGGTTTGGAGGTGGCCCGTTTTTGGGAACGTCAAGAAATGGCCGGCGATGCTGGGAAATGCAGAAGGGAACAGGATAAGAGGAAGCCCTCGGTGTGAGGTGGACTGGTTGCCTTAAGGAAGCCACAGGGTTGAATTGGCAACAGCCGAACCCGTTGAGGACTCAACGGGTTGTGGAAAAGGCATTTCTAAGATCGCCCATTGGTAGGGTCACCAAGAGTTGGAGGCGACTAGATGGCTTTGGGGGAGAGCAGGGCAAATTGAAACTAGTGATAGTGCTGGCGGTTGAGACTCCCAGGGCCAGGGAAAGCAAGGGGCATTTGGGAGACGGCTCATTCCTAGGTTCGCCCTGAGTCGGAGGCCACAAATGTGACAGCATGTCAATGATACAGTAATTTAAATGTGTAACCAATTGGGGGGGGGGATTACGTTTTCAACCGATCGCTTCCAAACTCTGCCAAGGGATCTTTCTCCATCAGTCACCACCCCACGGAGAGCCCCCGGGATCGCAGATCAGATTCCCCTGACGGAATACTCTTGGAATTAGACCCTGGAGATCCGCCCGACGGTTCACGACCGAAAGGACAACTTCCAGATTTGTTTCACAGTCATTCGGCCGAAGCAGAAGTATGCTTGTTTTGCAGCACAGGGCAGAAACAGGAAAGAGCAATTGTGGATTACAATGCAAAGTGCAACGCCCAGGCAGGTGTGTATGTATTTATTTATTTATAAAACTGTATGTATAAAACAAAATACCAGAACTAGGGGACATCCACTCCAATTGAGGGCTGGGAGAGTAAGAACAGACAAAAAGAAAATATTTTTTTCACCCAGCGCGTTGTTAGTCTGTGGAACTCCCTGCCACAGGAGGTGGGGATGGCACCTGGCCTGGATGCCTTCAAAAGAGGGATTGGACAGATTCCTGGAGGAGAAGTCCATCCCAGGTAACAAACCATGATGGAGATGTGTAACATCCAGGCTTAAAACCAGGGTGCTTCAAGGGCCAGAGGCAGGGGAGTGGTGTATCAGAAGACAGAGATCTAGCCTCGTGCGCTCCCGGAGGCATCTGGTGGGGCCACAATGTGAGATACAGGAAGCTGGACTAGATGGGCCTTTGGCCTGATCCAGCAGGGCTCTTCTTAGGTTCTTATGTTCTTATGGCAAAGTCTGGCCAGGACAGAGAGCTCTGTGACATGGGTGTCAACAAGGGGGGGATCTCTGTGTGTGTGTGTGTGTGTGTGTGTGTGTGTGTGTGTGTGTGTGTGACACACCGAAGCCTTCAAAACCATTGTGCAGGTGCAGAGGCGTGCGGATATGCAGCTGAAGCGTCCAGGGTCCCCTGCCTCCAAACGAGGGCCCACCCCCATATCCTTTTGGCAGTCCCAAAAGGGTTAGAGGGATGAGAGGAAGAGGAAGAGGAAGGAGAGTCCCGGGAGGAGGAAGGCTGTGGTGACCCGGCTGGACGCCCCTGAAGGGTTCTTGAGCTGAGCCTCCAGTTGCTGGCTTTTTGCAAGGCACTGGTCCCTGTGGGTGCAAAGAGGGGGGGGGGAGTCAGCCCGGTGGTGGTGAAGGGTCCTTAAACCTTCAAGCATCCAGAGACCCACTTCGTTACGTACTTATTCTCCCTAGCAGCTAATCTGTTAGATAACAACAACAACAACAACGCAACTACTATTACTACTACAACTATAACAACGGGGAGTGGGATCAGGAGACAGAAATCTAGCCTCGTGCGCTCCCAGAGGCATCTGGCGGGGCCGCTGCGAGATATCCAGGATGCTGGACTCGATGGGCCCTTCGTGGCCTGATGCAGCGGGCTCTCTTCTTATCACCACAGGGGCGAGAGGCAGCCAACCACGCGCGAAGGGTCGTGGCCATGACGCCACGGCCAGGCCATGGGCGGGTGGCAACTCCCGGGAACACGGGTTTTGCAGCCGCGGTGGGGTTAAAAAGTCCAGCGTGGGGCTCTCAAGCGGAGGGCAGACTCCTCTTCCAGGGGCAGTCTACCTGGAGCAGGTGTGTGTGTGTGTGTGTGTGTGTGTGTGTGTGTGTGTGTGTGTGTGTGTGTGTGTGTGTGTGTGTGTGTGTGTGTGGTCCTCCTTGCAGCAACTGGGTGGTTGTTCTTGGAAGCACAAATGACAGAGTTGCAGGTGGGAACGGGGTGCATTTTTCATCCCGGGTTTTTCATCCCGGGAACAGCAGTAGCTGTGACCCTATTAAAAAGGGGAGGGGGGTTTAAGCCCCACGGCCACCCTCTGCTCACCTCTCGGCTTGGACCTGCCTTTGCGCCTTCTTCAGCTCCTGCGTTTCGGCAGACGATTCCCGGAAGAGGTTTTCTTGGGGAGGAAGCAAAAAGATTGGAAGCTTTCCCCTCCCAAAGGTCATGCACACAAACACACACACACACACACACACAGACACATGGAGGCCCAGGTGCACATGGCATTTTCCCCTGGGGTGGGGTGGGGAAGTGGGATGACACACACCCCTCCACTTCCCCTGCCAACCAGTGACAGCACCTGGGAGATCCGTATCCACTGGTCCGTTCATCTACGGCAGGGGTGTCCAAACTTTTTGCAAGGAGGGCCCGATTGGATGAGGTGAACATGTGTGGGGGCCGACCATTCAGCGGCATTCGGCCCCCGGGCCGGACTTTGGACAAGTCTCGATAACATGCAAGGAGGCAGGGAGGATGCTGCAGCATCGGGGCCAGGACAGAGGCAGAGAGGGCAGGGAGAAGAGGCCCCCAGGCTGCTCATAATTTGAAAACGGGACGCATTTGGCCCCCGGGCCTGACTTTGGACATGCCTGATCTACGGTCTGAAAATATATATATATTTAAAAACCCCAAACCACCCAGAATCCTCCCGTGGCACCCTGTGGGAAGAATGGTGGGGGCCGTAAAAAAGAGAGTGCCCCCCCTCTCTCGCCTCTGGGTTGGGCCCCCTGGACCAACATCCGTCCTCAGGGTGGCTTACGCTTTTCGGCGGTGCATTTTCCACCTCGCGCCGGGTGGCTTCGTTCACTTGCGTGGTGACGTTTTCCCCCATGTGTTCCTAGAGGGAGAGGCAACAGAAACGAGAGACGGTGGTAGCCACTCTTGCAGGGTTTTTAATGTGTGGTTAAATCCCTCTCACTGGGCAGCAGAAAGGCAGAATTGCTTTCACGTTCCCTAGATTACTCTTTTTTCTCTCTCACCAACTGGCACTTACAGTCTCAATAACTCTCTTTTTGAGGCATCAGTAGCCAGGCGAGGATTACTGAGTGATTCATTTAAAATATTTCTGTCCCGCCTTTCTCTCCAAAAGGAACCAAGGCGTTCCATATACACAAGGTATATATGGAACGTTGATAGGGGAGTGAGAATGTGTATCTGGAGGAAATTGTGATAGGTAGTATGGAGTTTTCAGTTACTTACAACTGAACAGAACAAACAGCAAACAGTCAAACGTGGCTGCTTTCAGCAACAGACAACCGGGGGGGGGAGCTGCAGAGGAGAGAGGCGGGACTTTCTTTGGAACCAGAGGCAGGGGAAGAAGGATTGGCTGAGGATAGAATGATTGACAACTTCTTCACGCAGCATGTAAAGGTTCAGGATCAGGGGTCTCACCAGACCTAATCGCTCTCTGTTTCCTCCCATGTATTCGAGGAAGCAAGTTTCCCCGGAGGAAACGTCGGACATTTTTGTGCTTACAGGGCCGCTTGCAAGCAAGGAAACCCATTGTTGTCTTACTTCTCGAAAGGAAGAACAAAAGCAGTTTATAGGGGGTGATGTTTTGGTGTCCGGGTGGAGGAAGTTTGGAGAAAATTGGGGTTTCTGCAAATGGTGGAAAGCAAGGGAACTTCATGAATTAGGGTCTGCGAGATTCACCAACTTATTTGGTAACAGGCATAACAACAACAACAACAACAACAACAACGGACAGGCACCTTTGGCCATCACATACCAGACATAGCAGTGCTAGAAGGAAGGAAAACAGGATGTGTGGCCGAGAAACCAGCCTCTCTACTCCTCCCCCCCCCGACTCCAGATTGTAGTGGGATGTGTGGGAGGGGGAAACCACCCTAAAATCTCCACAGGCCAACTTTTTTTTGGGGGGGGGGAGAAACAAAATTATCCTGGTTGAGCAATAAATGATACGCCCTGCGAAATCTTGGAGCACTCAGCTGAAACAAAGAAACAACAAACAAACTTGGTTCCCTTCCTTTTCTTTCCAAACACGATAGAAAGCCAGCGCTGGGCAGGAAGGGTTAAAAGCTCTTGTTTTCAAAATAATAATAATAATAATAATAATAATAATAATAATAATAATAATAATAATAATAATAATAATAATAATAAAATGCATCACCCCAAAACGCAGTGGCTTTTACAAAACAAAAACAAAAACCAAAAGAACCAGCTTCCATCTAGCTTCCCCGGATTTGGGTCTGAACTCCGATGAAGTTGTTGATTTGGGGGGGGGGGTTGTTGGAATATTTCCGCAACGGCAGCTCAAGAGGTGAATGCAACACAACACAACACATCCGAAACCAGGATAGGTTGGCTTCTCAGGGTGGTTAAGGGGAGCTCCCAATTCTGGGCCATAAAGGTGGCCCCAAAGGGTACAGGGTCTCTCTCTCTCTCTCTATTCATTGGACAAATCTTTCTATTCCTTCTCTATCTATCTATCTATCTATCTATCTATCTATCTATCTATCTATCTATTATTGGGCAAATCTCTATTCTTTCTCTATCTATCTATCTATCTATCTATCTATCTATCTATCTATCTATCTATCTATCTATCTATCTATCTATCTATCTATCTATCTATCTATCTATCTATTCATTGGACAAATCTCTATTCTTTATCTATCTATCTATCTATCTATCTATCTATCTATCTATCTATCTATCTATCTATCTATCTATCTATCTATCTATCCCTTCCTTCCTTCCTTCCTGCTCTATCTATATCTATCTATCTATCTATCTATCTATCTATCTATCTATCTATCTATCTATCTATCTATCTATCTATCTATCTATCTATTCATTGGACAAATCTCTATTCTTTATCTATCTATCTATCTATCTATCTATCTATCTATCTATCTATCTATCTATCTATCTATTATTCCCCCTCATGCCAGGTGCAAAGGTGTGTTTACCAGCTGTTCCTGGCAGGTCTCCCATCGCCGGAGGGTCTCGGCCAGGCTGGCGTTGGTGGCCTCCTGCTGGCTCCGCAGCCCCTGGAGTTCCCCTCTGGCCTGCTTCAGCGCCACTTCCAAGGCGCCCTTTTGCTCCCGGGAGGCAGCGAACCGGGCTTCCGCCAGGGAGGTTTGGTTCTGCAGCTCCGACTGGCAGGCCTGCAGCTGGAGCGCTGGATGGGACCTCATCAGGGCCAGGTAGAGGCCCAGGAAGGTCACGGCTAATGCCCATCCGAGGCACACGGCGGTGGCGGCCAGGGGCAAGCGCCACCCCTGACTCTTCTCCCCCATCCTGTCCCTGGCTGGAGATCGGAGAGGCCCCCCAAGTTCTCCTAGTGGTCCCCAAATGAACCTTTTCTTTTCTTCCTCGCAGGGGCCGACCCACAGCCCGGCCTGCCCAGAGGAGGGACCTTCCTGGCTTCCGAGAATTCTCATCATGGCAAAGCAGCAAGAGATTAAAAAGAGAGAGAGGGAGGGAGGGAAGGGTGGAGGGAGAAACAGTAGTGGGTCGTCCAAGTGCACAGTTTTGAGAAACGAAACCGATGGGATGTGGGAGGGGCAGCCACAGGCCAAGGGATTTTTTTTTATTATTATTATTTTTTTGAGGTGGAGAGGGAGGAGAGTCCAGAAAAGGGGATTTTTTAAAAATGTTGCAGGCTTTTTGAATGGGAGGAAGGTAACCATCAGGATACGCCCAAAACTCAGCTACCCTGTTTCACGGAAAATAAGACATCCCCCCAAAATAAGACCTACTTGCAGTTTTGACTCCCCCCCAAAAAAATAAGGCCTCCCCGATAATGATAACAATAAATGTGTACTGTATTCTTCCTCATGGGAAAATAAGACATCCCTTGAATATAAGACCGAGGGCTATCTTTGGAAGCAAAAATTAATACAAGACGCTGTCTTATTTTGGGGGGAACACGGTAGCTCTCTCAAGGGGATGGACACCAGTCTGGTAAAAACAGGCTTTGGGAATCGACACCAGTCCTATAATAAACAGGCCCCGGGGCTGGACACCAACCCTATAAGCAAGAATCGGCCAGAGACGCCACCTTTACAGGACACTGATAAATAATAAGAAAGCATGTCGTTTTGGGGACAAATTCCCCTTCTTTAAGGCGAGGAGGGGCAAAACTGGCAAGTCTTGCCGGGGGGGCGTTCATCTTAGATGCGATGTATGTGGCAAGATGGAATTTTGCTCCCCCACCCTTTTTAATTGATTTCAACGGTCCTACAAACGGGCTCTTCGGGTGGACAGCAGTCCTAGAGAGAGGCTCTCTGGAACTGAGGAAGGGGCAGAGAATTAAAACATAAAGTGTGTGTGTGTGTGTGTGTGTGTGTGTGTGTGTGTGTGTGTGTGTTTGTTTTCCAGGTATCATGTGCTCACACATTTATTTATTTATTAAAAAATGTAACCCTGTTTTTCTTTCTTCTTAAAAAGGACTTCCTGGAACGAGGCACGAGACAGGGATCCTGTTTGGTGCAATCGGGGTTCTTCACCAGCGGGGCTGGCATGCCAGGCGCAGGGCCAAAGGGGCACCGCGGTATCTGTCGTGTGCTCCCAAAGGCATCTGGTGGGGCCACCGGGACAGATCCAGGAAGCTGGACTTGCTGGACCCTGGTCTGGCACGATCCAGATGGACACATTGGATCCTTGGCAGCTTTGGGGGCATGATTTAGGGTCCAGGCAGACCCTAAATCCCTCCCTGTCCTTGAGGGCACTGGGTTCTTCCTAGCTTTGGGGTGGAGAAATCTCCAGGTCTTTAAAGTCTTCCCTTCCATCTATCATCTGCTGCCTTTTCTTCTCGGGCTGGTCTTCCGCTCGGAGGACTCCGTAGGAGTGACCGGCGGGTGGGGTGGGGGGCCTTGTTCCCTCCCGCAGCCAACGTCTCCTCCACGGATCCTGCCAGCTGCCTACGCGCCCCGAGATGTCCTTGATGTCCTTCCAGGGACGCGCCTGGGATCCCAGCTTGCTGTGCATCCAACAACCCCCCCAGGCCTCTCCATCCCTTGCAGGAGCTGCTGGGGCCAAAAGGTTGACGGTGGTGGTGGAGGAGGAGCAGGAAGGAGCAGTGGTCACAGCCTCGGCCTTGGCCGCGGCTAGAATATCGGGAGCAAAACCTTGGATTTTCCACAAAGCAGAGTGCATTCGTTCCCAAAGGAAACACTACAATATTTATTTAATGAAGGGCGCTGTGAGATGGTGGTTCAGTGGTCTCAAAAATATTCTAAGTTCTCAGAATGAGAGAAGTTCTCCAAATTGAGGCAAGGACACAAAAACTAAGTTCTCAGCGCTGATTTATTGAGCAAAGTGCAAAATACAGAAAAAGGAAAAATATCTCTATGCATAGAGGGTCATTTCTCGTTATCTGAGAAAGACCCCTAATGTAGCAAAATCCAGGGTTTTTATATAATTCCAGACACATGGTCACACCCAGATATTGTCCACCACACCTTACTGACCACCCCTAGCCACAGCCCAAAATCACCTCCCATCTTCATCATATTAAGGTATAAAGGTTTCTGTTACTTCCTCATTTTGGTTCACTTGACTTGAACAGTTTGTGAAAGATGCTCTTTCCGGGGTGATTTCCGTTGCTAGGCGTTGTCAGGCACCTAATTTACCCTGACAGGAAGCTACTGTGGTTTAGCTTACTCTCTGTGCACCTTAATATTATATTTTTAACTGCTTCTATATTGACTGCATATTGCCATTAGGACTATAACATTTATTACTCACTATTCCTATTGACCATCAGCAGCTAACAGCGCTCGCTGCACATCTGCTGCAAAATAAACCCCCCTGGGGGATTTGAAAACAACACAACCCAATTCTGTCAGCGGATGCCATCAAATTGGCTGCCTCCTGAGGTGGCAACGATCCATGCTTGCCCGTGCAGCACCCAATTTGCCAATTTATTCTCCGGCTAAAAACCTATCAAGTCAATACTACTCGGGGTTAATTCTTCTGTTAATCTGCGAGGGCTTAGCAGCTTTTCTCTTGGGGCCGGTGTAATATGAGACACGGATCCCCTTGCCCCTTGCTTGCGTTGAGGACTCACAAAACCAGGGAGGAAAGGAGACGGAGGCCCTCGTGGGCCCAAATGCAGCCCACTTTGGTGGAAACCCTCCCGAGACCTTGACTCCAGTTTGATTTCAGTTTTTTTAAATAAGTCTGCTTTCCCGGGAACCCTGTTTCCGATCTAAAATGGCTTGATTAAATGAGTTAAACGCCTGAGTTATTAGAAACACCCCCTTGTACACACACCTGCAGCATGCGCAGGAGAATATCAATACCGTAGGACCTTCTTATGGGAGGGATCATTACCCGCTGCTTCATTTATCCCCTCCCCGAAACGACTAAATAAAAAAACCCTTGAAAATGAGTATTTATTAATTCGTTAATACATATTTCCAAGGTGTATTTACCAGAACTGGTCACCAGAGAGAGACAGAGACTATGGCATGCCACACTTCCGCCCCACCTACCCCCCAGTATCCACTTCAAACTGTGTAGCAAAGACTCTGTAGCAAAATACACAAAGACTGTGTAGCAAAATTCATTATAATGCAATTCAATGCAATGGTGGTGTCACCTTATGTTCTAATGGACAGAGGGGACAACAGACTTGAATTCGAGCCGTTCGAGGGGGTGGCAGCTGAAATGTTGGGCTCAAAATCTGCATGTATAGTTTCTTGATCTTGTTTTCTGCCTCTGAATCTCTGGCGGTCCAGCGGTCTGTTTACCCACCTCTCCGTCTGTTAATGATCTCCAACTAAGATTTGATTTGATTTGATTTGATTTGATTTATTTAGCTTGTATGCCGCCCACTACCCAAAGGTCTCTGGGCGGCTCACAATAAGAATAAACAGTTAAAACATCAAATACAATAAAATTAAAACAATAAAACATGTAGATGCAATAAATACAATACATTAAAAACACACCACTAAAATTGCCATCAGGGCCCACAATCATTAGTTAAAAAACTTTTGGAATAGGAGGTTTTTACCTGGCTCGAAATGTTAGCCTCCTGGTGCCTCTCATATGGGAGGGTATTCCATAGTCTGGGGGCAGTTGCTGAAAAAGCCCTATTCCTGCAAGCCATCCCCTTCACCTCCTTAAGGGATGGCTCTTTCAGGAGGGCTCCCTGACTAGATCTTAATTGCCGGGTAGGTTCATATGGAAGGAGGCGGTCCTCCCGCAGTCTACCTCGAAACCTGGGGCCGAAGGGGGTGGCAGCCCTCTCTCCTAGCTCTGCTGGGCCTTTTCCCACCTGTGTGTGTGTGTGTGTGTGTGTGTGTGTGTGTGTGTGTGTGTGTGTGTGTGTGTGTGACCCTCACCCGCTGGGCCCTTTTGGACAGCCGGACAGCCCCTTGCCGCCTTTTGTAACCCAGAAGGCTGCAACCCCTTTTTATCCACCTGTGACACACACTGGGCCTTCCTTTCCTGCAGGGGGGCTGCTAGCTTGTTTGATGGGAGGCCCTGGTAATCGAATTATTAGAAGATGCCACCCCCCCCCAGGACATCAAGAGGCCAGAAAAAGTAGCATGGCCCACCCGGTGTTTTATTGCATTAAAAAATAAAATGAAAGCAAGGGGCACTCTGTACATGTGGCAAGGGCTCTCTTTCTTGTATACTTATTCCCCCCCTAATTTTTATTTGTTTTAAGAGAAAACAATAAGTAGCACATACACAATGATACGTAATTAATTCATTTATTTTTACACACACACCCTCCCCAACATCTCCCCAACCCCTGGAACCGAAGAACAAATTATTTTCCATACTTTCATACAGGCTCTTTAGTATGTCCCACCAATATCTTTGGCTTCCCCTTAAACTTCCTTACTTTGTTCCTATCTTAAGCCAATCCTTCAGTTTTTTTACATTTCTCCCATATTTCTTTGGATACTTTTTCTTCCTTAATCCATCTAAAGTAACTATACCCTTTTTCTTTTCGTAATTTCCCTTTTTAAATCTTGCCAGTATTGAAAGCAATGCTGGTCGCGGTACATGCAGTGATTGGGTGGGGATGGGAAGATTCTACTAAATGGAATGAGGATAATTGGAATTTATATCTTCTGGAAACAATACAATCTTTCTTGTAGACTTGTTTCCCCACCTTTCCTGCCCAAAGGAAACGACTGCATATAGCCCAGGTGTCCTGAAGCCTCCAGGCGGGGCTTTTTAGGGACCCGAATTTGTTGTGCATGGGAGAAAAAGGACTTGGCCCATGGTTTTTTTTTTTTTTTAATTGGCACCATTTTAAAAATCGCAAGCCTTTGGCCAAAGGATTCGGAAGGGAGGTTTGGCCTTCATTTGCGTACCTCCTCCTCTGCCCCCACCCCAGATTTCCAAAATATTACATCCAACCCCTTCTTGGCAGAGACGGTGGAGATTTCACCGGGGCTGGTTTTGCCAGGCGCATTGGGGGGGGGGGAGCCGCCGTCCCCAGCAGCAGCCCCGCGGAGGTACTCCAATTCCCATCCTCCTCATCCTCCTTCTCCTCCGTCCCCGGACAGGACGGTTCGGGCCTCGCCATGGGCGCGCAGGGGCGCTCGGGCCAGCAGGAGGTGCTGTTGCGATGCTGGAGGGGAAGAAAAAGGAAAGAGCAGGGCGCCGGGGAGAGGGGGGGGGCTGTTGTGCAGACTCACACACACACACACACGCACGCCACACGCACACACATGCACAGAGGCACTCTCGGTACAAAACACGCCCGCCTTGCCAGCCTCGCACGCACCCAGCCGCCAATCTCCGGGCACCCGGGACGCGCAGGAGACACCCGGGACGCGCCAGGGATGGGCGGCTGAGATTTGTGTTTTGGTGGGGTGGGGTGGGGGGTCTCTCTCCTGCGGCTGCCACCGCCACCCCCGCGCAGGAGGAGGAGGAGGAAGAAGAGGAGGAAGAGGAGGAAGAAGAAGAAGAGGAAGGCAGGCAGGCAGGCAGGGCGAGAAGGAAGACAAGGGGACGCCCTCCCCGTGCACCTTGCGCGCCAGACGGTCGGGAAGGAAGGCGTCCCCGGGCGCAAACATGGAGTGAGTCTTCCCCCCCCTACCTTCTCCTTTACACCTTTTACACCCCCAAGCCCCCTTCCCTCGGCTGCCTTTTTTTTGGGGGGGGTCTTAGGGGGTCTCCCCCTTCTTCTTCTTCTTCTTCTTCCCTGGCTCCGTCCCCTCTTCTCAGCATCCCGGCGGCGGCCGCGGGCGTGGTTCGGTCCCCCCCCCCCCGGGCTGCGGGCGCGCCTTTGGCGAGGGTGGCCCCGGGCAGGGCATCTGGGGAGGGCGGTGTGGGGTGTGTGTGTGTGTGGGGGGGAGATCCTGAGGTCTCGCCTTGGTGGGGTGGGGTAGGTTGTTTTTAAGGGAAAACCCTTGGGAGATATGGAACTGGGGAGCTCCCCCCCCTTCCCCATTTTTGCGCATGCGGCTGATCTGAATCACTCCATCATCTCTCTCTCTCTCTTTGGTGTTCTCGCCTTTTTGCATGGACCTGTTGTTGCAAGCTTTGAGGTGGTCGGTGCGTGTCCGTCGTGTGTATGGGGTGTGTGTGTGTGTTTGTGTGATGCTGCGTGCCTTGGCTCCACCTTCCCCCCCCTCCCCATCCGCTTCCAGTGACTCAGGCGGATTTGAGGCAGAGGTGATAGATCTCCGACCCCCCCTTGTCTTGTTTGCCACCGTTTTCAGGGTGGGGTGCGGGAACAGCCCCCCAAAAACACACAGGCCTTTTCCTCAGCCCCACCCCCCCAAAAAAACCCCTTTGGTTCTCTTATGGGTCTGTGTCCCCCCAGTTCCGTGTCTGCTCAAACTGCAACTGGGGTGGTGGTTGTTTTTGCTGGAGAGGCTGGGCCTCCCCCCCCCAAAAAAAATGAATCTCCTCCTTCTGAGAGGGAGCCAGCCAAGCTATTGGGGCACGGGTTCAAGGTCTGGCATTTGGGGCCGAAGACTTAGGGTTAGGGGGTTGCAACCCCTTTTTGGAACCACAGAGCTGCTGCGAGGCCGGGTTTGTGTTTGCAGGGGCTGTCCTGTTTCGTTCATGAGGCGGAGACGCCCAGGCCCGGGCTGTTTGCCACCCGCACACTTGCGTGGGGTGCCACACCGTGGTCAGCCCGGCTCCGATGGGGACGGGGTGTCCCACACTCTTCACCCCACCACCACCCCACCCCATACACACACACAGCAGAGTGCCCACTGAAGAGGAACGGATAGGAAGAGGTGGTGGTAGACTGGAACAATTTGGCACCAGCCCCGGTGGCGGATGACAGGCGGTGGCCAAATTCTGCTTCCCACAGCAGCCTCGCATAGGTCTTTTTTTTTTGTGAGGGCCTGATCACCCCCGGGTTGGGTTCCGCCCAGAATTTGTGGAGAATGTTCAGCCTCGCACGCTGTGGGGTTGGAATGTTGGTGAACGTCCCGTGATGGATCTAGAAAGCTTTCCGGGCTTTCACACCCAAGCGTGTTCTGGAATCGTAAGGGTTTTGTTTTTAAAAATAATAATAATGATAACACAGGAAGATCGTCATAAATGTGCATGGATAAGGACCAGTACGTCCCCGGTGGTGTGGGGGGCAAATAGTTGGAGTTCTACATTAATCGGCATTTAATCCATGAAGGCCAAGGCCAGCATTGGGGGGGGGGGGTTGCTCCAGAGCAATGGTTGTGTTAGTGGGGGGGGTGCTCTTTCCTGAGCCTTCAGCTTCTCCATCCAGAAGGGACGCAAGGCCAGCAGGAAACAGGCACCCCCCCAAAAAAAAAAAGAAAGAAAGAAATTTCTATGGATGTTATCTTTGGGGTCCCTCAGCTGATGTCTCTCCCCTCTTTCCCCCCTCCCAAGTACACCTGTTCCCTTGAGCTCTGACATTTCCCTCCTTGGGATAATAGGTCCCATCATCCCTCAGTCCGCAGGGTTAGGAGCGGGACCCCCCCCCCTCGCCAGGTCTGGGCCCTCCGGAGACCCCACAACAACCCTTCGAGAGGTTACGGGAGCTGGAGGACCCGTGGTGCTCCAGGAGGCGGCTTAGCCTTCCTGGGAAGGATGGGAACGGTAGTCCAGAAACCAGATCCTCCTGGCCGGGTGGGGCGCAGGACGTTGGAATTTCCCTGATGGAGTGAAGGATGGGAACGGTAGTCCGGAACCACCTCCTCCTGGCCCGGTGGGCAGCTGGATCCGAAAAATCCCACATTTGGGTCTTGATCGAGGCTCGATAACTCCCCGCCGCCCTTGAGCCGATTGGCTTTAATGTTAAGAACCCCCTTAAGCTGTTTATTCTAATGGCATTAGGATGATTATATGGCGATGATGCAGGCTGAGAGGCAGGGAAAGGAAGTGTAAACAGAGAACGGGATAATGAAGCTTGCTAAAGTAGCATCTTATCCCCACCCACCCACCCAAAAGGACCTCCACGGCCTCTCTGGGTTGTATCTTAAAATGCGGGATGGAGCTTTGCATCTCTGGTTAAAGGCCTCGAGTTGCCCAGCAGAAGCGCAGGGGTTTGCAGGGACAAAATGAGCTTCAAGTTCCCTGGAGTAGAACATTCCCTTCCTCTCATCCACTAGCACTTACAGTCTCAATAACTCGTTCCGAGATATTAGAAGGAGAAAGGACAAACGTTTCCGTTGCTTACGGTCGAACAGGCCGAACAGCAAAGGACACAAACACGACTGCTTTCAACAGCAGATTCTTTTTTTTTTTTCTCTTAAATACTTCACAAGGGCATCGTGAGCTCGGCTGCAATTTTTACAGAGGGGCGGAAGGCTCTCTTCCCGCCCCACCCCCTGGCTGACCTTGCAAGGCTGGGAACAGCCCCCCCCCCGAAGCCAAGCCATGGGGGATTTTTCTCCCCAAAGGTGGGGATGCTTTCTAAGGAGCACCCCCAAACCTCACCTCCCGCCCCTACCCCGTGCGTGCATCCAGGTGGACTCACAACCCTAGGGGCAGAGCGGGGTGGGATGGAGTGACCTTGTGGAGCCCCATACGCCCCCCGTGACGCGTGTGGGGAGCCAGGCTTGTGGGGAGTTTGCTGAGCCGGCCGGCTGTCATGCGCTTCTCCCGGTCTCGAGGCTGCTGAGACAGCAGGTTTTGGCTAAGCTAAGGTTGGTTTGGGTTACCCAGAGCCCCGTCCTCGGGCTGGAGGTGAAAAAAGAGCTGTTCCACACACACACACACCCTACACACACAAAACCCCTCTGAGACGGAGCAGAGACCTCCAAGAAACTCCCTGCAGGTCTTCTCGTCCACACCCCAAAGCCCAGGCGGCTTAGAAACGAGTAGCCCCTTTTGGAACGGCCTTGCGAGGGGTGGGATGGGTTGAAAGACAATTGTTTTAAAAAGGAAACTTGCTAGGCATGGGCAGAGTGCTTCCGTTCTCTCGTTCGTCGCTACGATCCCTACCGCAAGGGTCACAGGGGGCAGGGAGAGCTTTTGAGGTCCCTGCATGGCCATGCATGTGGCCTTAGCCACAGGCACCCTTCCGTGGAGGCCTGCTCCCCGAAACGCCTAGCCGTGCCAGGGAACGCCGCCACGCCGGCAACTTGAAAGCCTCGTCGTCCCCGCACCGACAGAGCAAAGCGGGAGGAGAGGGCCGCCGAAGTCAGAGCCTTTTTGGGGTCTCCTGCCTCCTTGCTTCTCCACCTCTAAAGCTGTGGTTCACCCCCCACCACCACCACCCTCCTCCCCGCAAACGGACTTAAGAGGAGGCGACACCTTTGGGGAGGCATTAAAGGCAGGCGAGAGGGATGCTTTCTCGGATGAGCCAAGGAAGAGAGGATGGAGGCCATGAATATTTGATGCCGAGATAAAAAAGCAGAGGGGAAGGGACGCCTTCCTTCTTCGGGGGCGGTGGGGGCGGCGGGGTTAGGTCCGAAGGCCTTACACAGGGATCCTTGGGATCTGGGCGCCTTCCGCCCTCCCTCCTCCCCGCCGGCCAGATCGGTTCCCGGAGGCTCCCCGAAAGAAACACGGCTTGTCCCATGCCAGCTGCTGTCTGGGGCAGAGGTGGCTGTCGTTTTGCAGGAGGCTTGTCCCGCTGTCGTTCCCTGCCCCTTTTTTTTTTTCCTTTCCTTTCCTTTTTCTTTTGCAAGACCAAGCTCGTGGCTCCCACGTCGGCCCGGGTGCTAATCCGGTTTTGGAGCCGGCCCTGTCCTCCCAGAACACCTCTGGTTGAACGGGTGTGGTTGCGTTTAATGGTTGGTCCCGGGGGGTGGGGGGGGGGGCAGAGAAGCACAGCACCCTCATCTCCCTAGCATAAAGCAACGAGGCAACGGGTGGTTGGGTGCCCCCCCCCCGAGGCTCAGAGGAGCAAAACTAAACACCAGGATGCACAAAATAACACAGGGCATGAGTCAAGTGGATAGAGGGATGCTCTTCTCCCTCTCGCAAAATACCAGAACTAGGGGGACATCCACTCCAATTGAGGGCTGGGAGAGTAAGAACAGACCAAAGAAAATATTTTTTCACCCAGCGTGTTGTTAGTCTGCGGAACTCCCTGCCACAGGAGGATGGGGTGATGCCATCTGGCCTGGATGCCTTCCAAAGGGGATTGGACCGATTCCTGGAGGAAAAGTCCATCATCCCAGGTGACAAACCATGATGGGAGATGTGTGTCACCTCCAGGCTTAAAACCGGGGTCCTTCAAGGGCCAGAGGCAGGGAAGTGGGATCAGGAGACAGAGATCTAGTATCATGCACTCCCAGAGGCATTTAGTGGGGCCACTGTGAGATCCAGGAAGCTGGACTAGATGGGCCGTTGGCCTGATCCAGCAGGGGCTCTTCTTAGGTTCTTATGTTTTTATGACTTTGGGACATTAGTTGGAGAGATTTGATTGCCAGCTGCATTCTTTGGGGCTTCCGTTCCCTCCCCAAAATCCACAGAGTAAAGGGAATGCAGGATTTCCTCCCCACCTCCTGCAACTGTGATAGGAGCTGCAAGCCGGTTGATCTGTTACAGGCCATGCAGAGCTGTTGGCTTTGCAAAAGACCCGCTGGGAGGAACATTCCCATGCTGGGGGGGAACTGCCCCAAGGAATGCCTTCTCTTCCCCATTTAGCACAGCCCCCTTTTTAAGGGCCCCCCACGGCAACGGAGGTGACCCGTGGGGAGCTTCGCGCCTGGTGGGTGTTGTAGAAACACAAGACATGGCTGACCCTTTTGTGTGGGATCGGGAGGGTTGTGGTATGCTCAGAGACCTCCATTTCCCTTCTCTTCTCCGTGGTTGTGCTGGTCTTGAGGAACGCAGACTAGACTCACGGACGCCCAACCCCGGGCGATGTTTCACCGCCCAGGGGAGCCTGGCAATGAGATGGATTTGTAGGTCAAATAGACCAACCAGCTTTTATGTTGGGGGTGTCGCATGCTGAGAGCCTCCACAGACAGAGAGAGTCTATCTGCGGAACAGCCAGAAAAACAAGGACGGGGAGATAATCTCCTTGCCAGGGTGGAAGCGTTGAGGCTACTGCTTCCCTCTCAGAGGACGGACCGGCCAGAGAGAAAATCTCCTCCTCTCTTTTTTTTGGAGGGGGCTCCAAGCCATCTTCCAGGCCGGGTGGGGATTTTGGGAGTCGTAGTTGAACGGCCGCCGTCCCCCCCCCCCAGGGCTGGAAAGAGCCACGTAAAGGCACGGGCCGTGGGTATTCCGTCTTCTTCATCGCGGCCGAGTTGCATTCCCGGCTTCCACCTTCCAGCTGTGCGTGGGATGCCACGGGTGTAAATCCACCCAGCGGTTCCAGTGAGGTGTGTAATACTGGGACCAGTCACTCTGGACATGATAGGATGGGGGTGGTGGGGGTGTATTAATGTTATGGGCGGAGGGGGTAAGAGAAATAGGGAGGCCAGGGGGAGGTAGGTGTGTGTGTGTGTGTGTGTGTGTGTTTTAGGGATTATGTAATGGGAACAGTTGCCGCACGAGGGAAACAAACAGCTTTGTTCCCTGCCAGGGGAGATACAAAAGGGTCACTCCGCTCGGCCTTTCTGTCCGAACATTAGCAGGCCGGGGGGGGGGGGACGACAGAGAAAAGAGGGGTGGGGGCCCAGGAAACTGCCTGGCATCAGCATTCAGGAAATATTTTGCCCGTCAGCTCAGTGGAATTGTCTGTTTGGGGAAAAAAAAGAGAGAGAAAGGACAAAAATATTCAGGCTGCCTCCAAATGTTTGGCCGTTGGCTGGCCAGGCTGGGGCGGCTTTGGGAGGGAGGGAGTGCTCTCTGCACGTGCTCAGGGGTGCCTTTGCTCAAAAGCAGGGCCAATTCCTTCAGGAAACACCTTTTGTGGGTTTTATCTGGGTTTTGGGGGATTTCTTCTGTTTTCTAGAAACATTTTGTTAGAGGGGAATTTTTTTAATTTTGAAAGTAAACGCTGCCCACGCCCGAAAATGCCACGGTCTGGCAAGGAGCGCATGCCAGGCAGATTGAGATAAGACCAAATTCTTTCTCCTTCCAACCTCAGGGTCAAGGGGGGCTTCAACCCAAGCACAGAAGCCAAAACCAAGGAACTAAGTAAATAAGTGAAACAAAAGTATTTCCTAATTCACTGCCGGAATCCAAAGCGAAGTCTTTTCCAAACTAAGGGCGTGGAGATTGAGGTGGCGAAGATTTTTTTTTTTAAAAGCTGGATGGATTTTTGAATGTTCTTGGCATTCACACAGCCGAAGTGGCTTCGAAACAACCCCATCCCAGTTTTCTTCTTCTTCTTCTTCTTCTTCTTCTTCTTCTTCTTCTTCTTCTTCTTCTTCTTCTTCTTCTTCTTCTTCTTCTTCTTCTCATCAACTGGCGCTTACAGTCTCAGAGAGAGATTAAGTAGTAAGAGGAGGAACAAAGGTTCCGTGGACTCGCAGGGAACAGAGAGAAGAAGGATCTATAGGAACGTGAGGCCTGTCCCCGCAATGGGCCTGGACAGGCAGTGCCTTAAAAAGCCCCACCCCCACCCCACCCCGTGTGCCCTTCCTTTCCCAAGGACCCGGTTTGGGGTCTGGCATGGATGGCGCTTCCCCGTTCTTTCTCACCCTCCCTCCCTCTTTTCTTCTCAGACAGACAGACAGAGAAAGAGAGGAGGAAAAGGAAAAACCACTTAGCAGCAATTCATGATGCCCAGGAGAAGCCGGGAAGGTGGGATGCGGTTGCCGTGGCAACGAAGATTAGCCAGGCAACCGAGGATGCTCTGGAGAGAGAGGGGGGGTGGCTTCAAGACACAACAGCTGCCATCTTCTCTTGAAACAAATGCACGCCCGGGAAGGAGGGAGGTTGAAGAGAAGGGACCGAATCTGTGCTGAGATATGGCTGTCGCTGGTGTGGTTGCACGCCATGGTGCCCGCTATACACACACACACACACGGACCAGAATAATAAAGGGGGGGTGGAACTGGCAGACTACAAATCCTAGCATCCTTCCCCTGTCTCGGCCACTGGCTGGAGTGCTGTGGGATGTTCTTGCAGCTCTCCCCCAAAAAAACCCCACCACATTTCCCATCACACGTTTGTTGTTCGGTGTCGTCCCATCACCCCTGACGTATGGCCACCCCTGGGAACGAGCCGTCTTCCCAAGTTCCCCGTGCTTTGCCCCGCCCTGGGCGTCTCATCTTCCGGCACTATCCCTTGTTCCATTTTGCATCATCCCCCCCAGACATCCCAGTCACCCACGGTCACGTTTTCCCCTGATGGAAGGACCGGCCTGAATCTTCTTCTAAGAACTCGTCCTGTCGGTTTTTGCAGGTTCTGTCACATTTCGCCACATTTGCGCTGTCCTTGTCCAAAGATCGCATAGAGGAGGAGGGTTTTTGTGTGTGTTTTTTTTTTTTTTTTGGAGCAAGGAGGAGAGATGTGTGTGTGTGTGTGTGTGGGGCACACAAAAAAGAAAGCCCGTCTCTAAAGTCTGCTTATCTGCCTGGAAGGTCCCCCGATGGTGAGGAAAAGAGATGGTTCCCCCCCCCTCAACAAGCTTTATAAAAGGGGAAGGAAAGAAAAGTAGTGTAGTGACCTTCTGGGGGAAAAATGGAGCAGAAAATCTGGATCTCCGAGGGTGATCTTTCAAGAAGGGCCTTGCATTTTTTGGCCAGCGCTTCGGGCTCGCTCGCACTCTCAAAGTTCAGTGGGAAAACAAAATAGGCCCTTGAGAAAGAGAAGGGTTTGTGGCGGAGCCAGTGTTTGTGCGCCTCTCCCGGGGCGTTGCCGAACCCCCTCTGTTTGGTTCCGCTCACGCCTTCCCGGGGGCCGGAGGGAGAGCCGGGCGAGGTGCTGAGCCGGAGTAACCGGATAAGTACTGGAAGCCCTGCAGGGCCCTGTGTTGAGCAGGGCTTCGTCCCCTTCTGGATGCGACCCCTTGAGTTTTCAGCAAAGCCATCTAGGAGGGTGGCCGAAGGCAAAGCAGGGATGTCTCTTTTTTTTCAGCAGACTGGTTTTTTATATATATATATATTTATTGAGAACCTGCCTTTTCTCCCCAAGGTGTGGTTGCCCACCTGGGGAGGTTGACTCGCCTTCCTATTTCGGAGACCTGAGCGTCAAAGAAGGCGACCCAGCCCATGCTGCCTTCAAAGGCGTCCCACTGCCACCGCCACCGCCACTGCTGTATCTTGCATTTAGCGTGCTCGCTGCCTGGCTCAACCGCAGAAAGGAATCCCGTGAAGATTTGTGCATCTTCCTAAGAACCTAAGAAGATGCCCTGCTGGATCAAGCCAAAGGCCCATCTAGTCCAGCTTCCTGGATCTCCCAGTGGCCCCACCAGATGCGTTTGGGAGCGCATGAGACTAGATCTCTGTCTCCTGATCCCACTCCCTGGCATCTGGCCCTTGAAGGACCCCGGTTTTAAGCCTGGAGGTGACACATCTCCCTCATGGTTTGTCACCTGGGATGATGGACTTTTCCTCCAGGAATCTGTCCAATCCCCTTTTGAAGGCATCCAGGCCAGTTGCCATCCCCACCTCCTGTGGCAGGGAGTTCCACAGACTAACAACGCGCTGGGTGGAAAAATATTTTCTTTTGTCTGTTCTTACTCTCCCAGCCCTCGATTGGAGTGGATGTCCCCCTAGTTCTGGTATTTTGTGAGAGGGAGAAGAGCGTCCCTCTATCCACTTGACTCATGCCCTGCATTATTTTGTATGTCTCAATCATATCCCTCGTGGCTCAGATCTGAGGAGACTGTGTTGTGGGAATCGAACCAGGCTAATGGCCAGAAAGAGACAGTAAAGATTCCTATTCTATTCCTGTTCCTGTCTGCCTCAGTGCCTGGAATTCCCATTAAATTTTGATAGCTGCGTCCGGGCCGGCCTGCGGCGAAATCGCAAGGCACTTGGAGGATTTGCAAAAACAGAAACAAGGCGCAATACACGGTGTGCATCTGATGCTTCATACTTGACCTCCATCTTTGAACATCCTGTGCAGCCACGAAACCATCGGAGTTACATTTTTCTCCCTGAAAACGGCTGCACCCAGCAGTCCTCGTGGCTCAGATGGCCCAGGGCCCACCTTTGGAGATGCTGGTCCGTTAACGAACTGCTAACGGACCTCTGCGGATCTGGCTGTCTTTAAAGGCTTGGGGGGGGGACTTCATGCTGCTTGGAGGCCCCCTCAATGAGAAGGATCTCTCCCTGCCGCCACCAACCCCCACACAAGGAAAGGACCCCCAAGTGGGCCCGGAGGAAGTGCCTAATTTTGGACACGCACACAAAAACATGCCGAAGGATGAGGGGAGAGGGGTGTGTGTGTATGTGTGTGTCAACCAGCACGGAAGGAAAAGTCCCTCCGCCCCGTATCAGCTGTGTCCGGTTCATTGTGGAGCACAATATGGCCTGATTCCCACCCCTCCCGAAACACTCTGGGCCCGCCTTTGGCTCCATGGTGGCCCGAATGGCACGTCCCCACCCGCATGGAGGGCTCTTGGGAATGGGACACACACGCACGCACGCACGCACACATACAGTCCTCTTGCTTCCAATCCTATGCCTGTATTCTGCTTGTGCTGGTGTGTATGTGTGTGTGTGTGTGTGTGTGTGGGAATCTTCCTACCTCCTTTTCACACCCAGGGTCCCAATCATACCCGCCCGTCTGCACATTTGTCACCCCTGGTGACCCCCGTACATTGCTTTGGTCTTTCCGGTTCCGTTCCTCTCCAGCCAAAGTGGACAGAGGGGGTCACAGGGGAGGAATAGCTTCAAGTTCCTCCAGGTTAGCCCACCCCTTTGCCCCCTCAAGTGGCTGTGAGCGCAGTCCGGACCGTCCCCTTTCTCATCTCTGCTTCTGTTTTCTCTTTTTCAGTCTCATCGACACGGGTACGATCCAACAGGAGAGGCTCCAAGCCATCGCGGTAAGTCAGGCTGCCTCTGCTTTTTGTTGTTATTTCAGGAGATCGGGCGCATGTAGGGCAGTGATGGCGAACCTTTTAAGAGACCGAGTGCCCAAACTCGAATTCAAAACCCACTAATTTTTTTTTTTTTGCAAAGTGCCAATACAATAATTTAACCTGTATACAGGTTGGCTTCGAAGGGGCCCACAGAAAGGGCTCTAAGCGCCACCGTTGGCACCCCTGCCATAGGTTCTCCATCACTGATTTAGGGTCTGTGGGGTTGGGGGAATTGATAGGGTTTCAACAGGGCAAGGTGCAACTCGGAGGCTCATGGAATCCGGAGCCCGTCGTAAGGGCAGCCGGAGGCGGCCTGGCTCCCTGGCACCGCTGTGCCCTTGGACAGAAGCCGGTACCTGGACAGCGGCTCCCCAGGGCTTGCCAGCTTTCCGAGGCTCCTCCGTGGATGCAGAGGGCAAGACAATGGCCAGGATTGTCTGAGAGAGTCGGACAGCCTGGGAAACAGGACTTGGCGCTGGGGGTGGTGTGTGTGTGTGTCTGTGTGTGTGTGTGTGTTGGGGGGGGGAACCAGGACGGAGGATGATGTTCAATCAGGACATAGGAGGAAGGAGACAAGGCAGGGCCAGGGAGCTTCCAGACCTTGGGGGTGGGGGTGGGGAATGGATGGAGGGCCACAAAAGCTTTCTCTGAGGTCTGGCAAAGGGCCGGGGACGATGGGAGTGCCTATACGCGCACGGATTTGGCTGCCTCGAAAGCGCTGGTTCTGAATACCAGTGGTCCCTTGTATAAAGGAATTAACTCGTTCCAAATGAAATTATGTTAAGCAAATTTTCCTTTCTACAAATTCCCCACAGGAATGCATTGAAAACGGAGTAACCCCATTTTTAGGTTGTACGGATTTGCCCCCATAGGCGATTCTGTTAAGCAAATTCCCCCCCTACCTCCGGAATGTTTTTATGTTGTGCAGATTTTATGTTATACAAACCCTTTGTTATACAAGGCTCCACTGTATTAGCTTGCTTGTTCTCTCGCTGGGTGGTTCGGTGCATGAAACCGGATCTACGGCACGGAGGCTTCCAGGGACGCCGGTCGGAGTCTCTCGTGGGGTCAAAATCCAGGGTTAATCCTGAGCCCAGCCGAGCTAGGGCTGAGGTCCCCTTTTTCATCTCCCTTTGAGTGGGCTCCGTGCAATCCATTGGGGAACATTTATTTATTTATTTATTTATTTATTTATTTATTTATTTATTTATTTAACTTATATGCCACCCACTACCCAAGGTCTCTGGGCGGCTTACAATCCAAAGAATAAAACAATTTAAAATAGTTAAAAGCAAAATATCAATAAATCATCAATAAAAAAACCTTACACTAAAATCATTATTCTAAAATTGTCCTCAGCGGACCCACAATCTATATTGTATCAATTAAAAACCTTCTGGAACAGGAAGGTTTTTACCTGGCG
The DNA here is from genome assembly GCA_029282475.1 of Phrynocephalus forsythii. Taxonomy (NCBI): domain Eukaryota; kingdom Metazoa; phylum Chordata; class Lepidosauria; order Squamata; family Agamidae; genus Phrynocephalus; species Phrynocephalus forsythii. Next base: position 9,944,803 of record JAPFRF010000018.1, read on the forward strand.
CTGGAATGTAATCAGTGTTGGCGCCGGGCGGATCTCGATCGGGAGAGCATTCCACAGCTTGGGAGCAGCTGCCGAGAAGGCCCTGTTCCTACAAGCCATCCCTCTCACCTCCTTGAGGGATGGCTCTTTCAAAAGGGCCCCCCTGGCTCGATCTTAATTGCCGGGTAGGTTCCTATGGAAGGAGGCGATCCTTCAGGTATCTAGGTCCTAAGTCGTTTAGGGCTTTGTATGTCAGAACAAGCACTTTGAATTCGGCTCGGACAGCAACTGGTAACCAATGAAGGTTACGCAGAATCGGCGTGATGTGATTTGTGCAAATCCCACTGATTTACCACCCCGTGCCTGTCGATGGGTCTCCTCTAGCTGACATTGGAATTTAATTTAACGTCACTCGCTCCTCTCCATCAAGGAAAAGGAGACAGGAATATTTACGTGGCCTAAAAAGCTTCCAGGCAAGACACCCTCCAGGCGATGTGTGAGAGGCCTCTTCTCTGGCCTCGTGGGGGGGTGTTGATTTTTACAACAGCCCTGTGAGGTAGCACAGCCTGCTTGGGACAACATCTGGCCGGGGATGTTGGGTGAAAAAAAAAACAGAGGAAATAAATAAAAATGCGGAAAAGCCATTTCCGTGGGTTGCGAAGCGCTTCAGGGGCTCTTCAGAAAAACAAGGAAAACCTTCTCGTTTGCCTCTTGGAGCAAAATCTGGCCACTTCTTCGGCTGAGCGCGCATTTCCTGGCTCAAGGCTTTGCATTTGATTTTTCCCATCCGAAAAAGGAGGGCAGGAATGCATCGTGAACAAGAGATGGCATTGTCCGTCTTCCTTTCCAAAGGAAGAAAGTGGCGACTGGAAGGGGGGAGGAGAGGTTGCACTTCCCTCCACCCTAATTGAATTAAAATTCCACTGGGGAATTACTGGTGCATTGTGCTCATATATCTAAATTGTCACTATCCATTCGGTTCTCCAAGGAGACGAAAGTGGGCAGGGAGACGGAGTTGGCACTTAGATGGTGTGTGTGTGTGTGTGTGTGTGTGTGTGTGTTGTACACCAGCCCCTCAAGACCCACTTTCCACCCTGTTTCTATCATTTGAAGAAAGAGGGTAATGGCCAGCCTGGCATGCAGGAGACGGTCTCTGGCACTTATGGGGACATTCCTAAAGGTTCCTTTTTAAACTACACACTACACCTCCCAGAAATCCTCACTGGCCATGGAGAGCAGGAGCCCCTGGAGAATAAAAAGAGGCACCCACTAATTAAGGAACGGCCGCAGGACAGCAGATTGGGGTCTGTTCCCTGTTTAATTTGGGGGGGGAAACCCACCCAAATCCTTCATAAGAACCCATTTTTTTCCTAATTCTTTCGGTTTTGGAAGCAGAAACGCTCCTGTTTTTATAAACTTTTATTTTTTGCAGCCTTTTTCTCTGGTGGGCAGCCTGGCTGGGTGGGAGAGTTAAACCAGGCCCGCTGGTGACCCTTGACTTTGACTGGGAATTTGGGGTTTTAGGAAGGGTTTTCTCCCCCCCACCACTTCCCCCTCTGTTCTGAAGGACCCTCTTGATACCCGACGCCCTCTGTGGTTTTAGGAAAAGAGGAAGCGCCAAACAGAGATAGAGAACAAGCGGAGGCAACTGGAGGATGACCGGCGACATTTGCAGCACCTCAAGGTAGGAAGGGGGACCCTGGCGTTGCCTGGCCCAGCAAGGATAAAAGGCCTCCTCCTAACTGGAGGGTGAGGGTGGCTTTTAAAAATACTGCTTTGCATTTTTGGAGAAAAAGCTGGAATAGAGCATTGATGAGGAGCAGGGGTTGTGTTGTGTGGCCGTTACTTCAGCCCTTAGGGTGGCCCCTGTTACAAGCAATTGGGGGCAGGGGGGGGATCCTTCCTCTTGTTTGTCTTTTCTAGATCGACGTGTAGCTTAGCGCTCCTGGGCGCCCTTCCCTCCCACTGCTTCTCCTTGCTGCCCTGTTTTTAAAGTCAGGACCACAGGCATCAATGTTGCAAGTGGGAATCAGAAGCTTTCAGGGAAATTAAAGGAGGAAGGCAGAGTCTCTGTGATATAAAGCAGAGGGAAAGGCCGGCGGCGGGTGGGATGGGGCTGGGGAAAAGTGCTGTTTAGGAGGGAGAGGGTCACGAGGCTCTCTCTCTCTCTCTCTCTCTCTCTCGTTTGCTCCCGTGAAGTCCAAGGCTCTGAGGGAGAGGTGGCTTCTGGAAGGGACCCAGTCCTCCAACGCGGAAGAGGCCGAGGCCATGAAGAAGCAGATGGAGGAGGACGACGCAAAAGCGAAGGAACTGGAGGTCAGCGTCCAGCGGTGAGTTTCTTCCGTTAAATTCCTGGGAGTTTACCTCAGTGAAGACCTCTCCTGGGGAATCAATACAGCCAAAGTAGTCAGGAAAGCCCAGCAGAGACTGCATTTCCTCAGGGTCTCGCGTAAGAACAAAGTGAAGCAACAACTGATGATCTCCTTTTACCGGTCCACAACTGAAAGCATCCTCAAATATTGCATTACCCTTTGGTATGCTGGATTGACAGCTGCTGACAGGAAGACACTACAGAGGGTGGTAAGCGCAGCTCAATACAACCAAAGTAGTCAGGAAGGCCCAGCAGAGATTGCATTTCCTCAGGGTCTTGCGTAAGAACAAAGTGAAGCAACAACTGATGATCTCCTTTTACTGGTCCACATATCACGGGCATGTCACATATTGCATTACTGTTTGGTATGCTGGATGGACAGCTGCTGACAGGATCGTTGCCTCAGGAGGGTTGGCACAGCTCAATATATCAAGGATGATTCAGGCACCGGACAACATCTCTTTACCTTGTTACCATCAGGAGGGTTGGAAAAATTCTTAAGGATGATTAACACCCCAGTCAGCACCTCTTTACCTTGTTACCATCAGGCAGAAGATATCGTAGTATATTATATTATAATTATTATTATTATTAGAGCTGGTAGGGAAGGGCCCGCCAGGGGAAACATTCCCCACACCTTCCAAACCAATCCCGTTTGATTCCCCTCTCGGCTTTCTTCGCGGTCCTCTGATAGGATGGTAAAGACGGGAGGGAACCTAGAGGTCATCTAGACCAGCAGGCGCCCAGGCAGGACCCCGAATGTTCCCTTTTCCAAACCCCCTTTTCCAGCTGCGGCTTCGCTGGTGGGGAAAGGAGCCTCCGGGACTCCTTTCCAAAGAAGCGGGGATGGAAAGCAGGACATGTGAACTTTGCCTTTTGAATTCCTCTTCCGAATACTTTTTGTGTTGTTGTTTTTCAAAGCTGCATTTCTCCCCTGCCAGGGAATGTTCTCAGTAGGAACAAATGACAGCCTCGGCCACTGAGCCAACAAAATCTCGTTCCTAGACAACCGCGCAGGGACAAGCCCGTTCCGTAAAACAAGAGCTGGCCAAGGATACGTGGAGGGGGATTATTTTCCACCCAAGGGCCTGCAGGATGTTTCCGTTCTCCACCGCAGAACTTGGAATTATTACATTTCTTTTGGGAAGAGGGAAGGAATATTACTTTTTATCAAGGAACAATAAACCTACTACCACCACCACCACCACCACCCAAAATGAAGTTTTTTGAGTTGTAATCCCAACCCTCCCCATTTTTCCTGCTAATGGTTGCCTGGTTCTGGGGTGTGGGGCGAATTGAGATGTTAGGCTCGTGGGAAATACTTTGGATGAGACCCACCCACTGGAAAGCTGGAGCAAGTGGAAAAAACAGAGCGAGGAATCCTTATCAAGGGCTGAGTCCCAGAAGCAGAAACCGACCGAGGTCACCCTCTGGACAGACTTAAAAAAAAAAAAAAGGAATTTGCTCCAAGCTTTTATTATTTTTCCAGTGGCGTAATCTGGCCACGGCAATTTTGTGTGTGTGTGTTTGTTTGCGTGTGGCTGCGTGTGGCTTTAATTTGGGGTGCTGGTGGTGGTCCAAGGGTTAAATAATTCAGAGCTGGAAATCTGGGCAGATTTGACTGCTGATAATCTAAAGACCTTCATAAGTACAGCCAGTACTTCTCTCTCTCTCTCTCTCGCTGTCTCTCTGTCTGTCAGCTTCTGCTAATATAAAGATAAACTTTGCAAAAAATCTTATTTTAAAAAAATGCAACGTGCATTGCCAATGAACTTTTAAAAACAAAAGCAAACCACCCCCGAACATTTGGAAGGCATAAAGTTTTTTGAAAACTGTTTATAAAAAGAAATCGCAATCTTTTTTCCCTCCTGTCCAGGTTAGAGAGCGAGCTTGAGCAGCTGGAAAACGGCATCTCCGCCTCGTCCACGCAGGAGAAGATGGCGGAGGAGGCCCAGGTGGCAGCCCAAGAGGAAAATGTGCCCCACACACCCAAGGTCAGGAGCCCCCGGATTTGTTATTTTGCACCCACCCACAATCGGCTTAGCCCGCCTCGCAGGGGCGCCGTGCGTTAGGGAATGAGGTGGGCCCACAGTTGCCACCTTGACGGAGAGGCTGCCCCGTCCGTCTGTCGAAACAGAACCGACCCAGAGTCCCGTGAGACCTGGACGTCTATTGGCAGGAGGTACCCCTTTATCTCTCTGGCATCTTGTATCTGCTGACGCCCTTATTCACGCTCTGCAAAATACTAAAAGAAGACTCCTAGGAATATATATTTGTTTCTAACAACGCCGTTGCCAGCGCTGGCTAGGAAAGAGAGCCACCGGCAATGCTACGGGAGAGCATAGGCCAGTGATGGCGAACCTATGGGCACGGGTGCCAAAGGTGGCCCTCGGAGCCCTTTCTGTGGGCACCCGACATCACCCCTTCACAGCCACCTGTATTGCAGGTTCAATTACTGTATTGGCAGTTTGCAAAAAAAATTTAGTGGGTTTTGAATCGCAGTTTGGGCACTCGGTCTCTAAAAGGTTTGCCATCACTGGCATAGGCTATTAAAACAGTGTTTGCTATGACTGTATCTGCATGTTTTAGGATATTGGGAGTGTCGGGGCTGGTCCTTCGCAGAGATGGGGAGGAGGGGGGGGAGTCTTACTAATTGCCACGAGTCGTTTGATGAAACAAGACGGGACCCATGAATGCCAAATGAAATAGCTCAGGGGTCGAGGTCTCTGATTTCAAGGGTCACCTTTCTAGCCCTGCACTTTGTAAGGTTATTGGATAATTTAAGATCTCACAGGAGCCTTGCATTTTATTTTTATTTTATTTTTTTGCACTTAGACGGGCAGGGGTGTGACTCTTTCCAGGGAACATTGGGCACGCCATAGTCTGTGCTCAGGGCAGGGATTCTGAGCATGGGCAAAGTGCATTCTGGGAGGGAGGGCCTTTCTCACAGCCACCGTGTCCCATGCATTCACCTTTCGAAAAAGACTTTCTGACCCCCCACCCCCTCCCCCAAGCCTTCACAGACATCATGGGTACCCACAACATACGTGTATGCCATGTCTTGCATCCAAACTGGTTTTTTTAATGTACATGCTAAAAAAGTAGCACTAAAAATAGAAAAACGTATGTGCTGTTACCTAATGAAATAATTCTTTGTTTAGAGGTGTGTGTGTGGGGGATGTCTCTGGCTAATGAATGTCTACTCTTGTGTTTCCACAGATGCCCGTAGGCTTGGCCAAAGGTAAGCAAAGTAAATTTGATCCCCGCCTGGTTTTGTTTTCCTGTTCTAAACTGGCCCGATTCAGAACAAGATTGAGGCTTCCGTTTTCCTGACAACATTCAAAAGGAGAGGCCTTTTATCTGGCTTTAAAAAAACCACCACCAACAAGAAACCTCTTTTTTCCCAAAGTCAACATACTTATTTCTCAGGGTTTTCATCTCCACCGGAGATGCTTCGGGAGAGAATTAAGCCACTGGAAACCTCAGAAGGTTAAGCACCATTAAGCACCGGGATTAAGTCACTGGAAAACCTCGGGAGTTTAAGTTGTGCAGAGGGTACCTGTAACCCAAGCAGAGCAATGAGCCGCGGTTTGGAAACCTTCCCGAGGAAGGTTGAAGGAGGAAGTGTCAAAGCAGGATTACAGTTGAATATCAAACGGAGAGAGGGGTAGGGTCTGTCCTCAGTTATCCCAGAGAGATCAACATAACGGGCTAGAAAGAAAGCTGGAAAGGCCAGGGAGGCAGCCCAGTCCCAAACGTGGAGGAAATATTTGAGGTTTATTTTGATTCTGGGTCTTAATGTGTTTGCCTGCTCCCCCCTTTTTCTTCTCCGCAGGCGGCAAGATCGCCAACAGCCCCATGAAAACGGCGGAAGGCGGAGGAGGCATGATGAAAGCGGGTGAGTGGGTCCTCTTCGCCCCGCCTCGGAGGGCTAGCGCCCTGTGGTGCCGCCCATCGCAGCATGCTGCCTTGCGCTAACCTTCTGGATGGGGGGGGGGAACCCCTGCACCCCCACTTCTGCACCCGCAAAGGAGACGGCGCTATGCACACTGCCCCCTCCTGCTCGCTTCCGGACGATCCCTGATTCAAACAGATGGGCATCAAGAAGAATCCAGGGATTCCCTGGGCATTGTTTGTGCCAGGGTGCGGCCCTGTCCTCTAACGCCACGGCCCGATCGAGACATTTTAGGTGGCAGTGTCTCTGAGCGGGTGCAGAGCGCCTTTCTTTCGCTGCTGCAGCTTTTGGCCAAGCAACTGCAGAACCGAAAGGGAAGCTTCCGATCAATTAGCCTGTTTCTACATTTGCAAGGAAACAGATTTGCATTGTGTTATTCTAATTGCCAGCTTCCCAGATGCCCTAAGCACATCCGATCTCGCTTGATTTCGGAAGCTAAGCAGGGTCGGCCCTGGTTAGTACTTGGATGGGCGACTACCAGGGAATACCAGGTGCTGTCGGCGCCTGGAGTCGGAACGGGCAAGCCACTCCAGTACTCCTGCCAAGAAAACTCCACGGATATGGGGTCACAAAAAGTCGGTCACGACTGTAACGACACAACACACATTCTAATTGCCAGCTTGAGCCGGCATCTTTAGATTAGTAGGTTTGCATCATGCAAGGCGCTGAAGTTATAAAGGAAAGACCAGGCACGCCTAAAACACCAAATGCAGGAGGGCAGGCGAGAGCTGGTTGCCCGGATTGTGACTTTTCTGGGAGTCGGTCAGTGTGCGCAGGCAGGTGGCCAGGGTCCGACCCCACCAACAAGCTCTACGTTTGGGATTTCCTGAGCAGAGGATGATAGGAGGATTGGGGCTGATGTTTTGCAAATTTAAGTTCCAAAGGGGGTGTCTTCTGAGTGTCCTTAGACGCCTGCCTTTGGTAAAGAAGGGGAAGGGGGGGGTCCTGACCTGATTTCTCTACCCCATCCAAAAAAAGAAAAAGAGAGACCCTCTCCTCATTTTTTCCCCCATCCATCAGCTGCTCTAACTTTTTGACGTCCCTGTCCAAGGTCAGAGGGACACCCCGGCCGGCCAGCTGGATGCTGGAGGACGGGCAAACGCCTGGAAGCCACGAGGCGAACCCTCCTGAGGCCGCTCGATGCGTTTCCAGGCCCCAGGGCGCAAACCGTACGGAGAGCACCGCTTCGCGGCCCCCCCCCCGGTTCCGCTTCCCTTTGACACAGATCTCTGAGAGGGCCGCGCTCGTGGGTGGCCGGAATAAATCGATGGGATAAAAATATCTCTTTTAACACGCTTTGGAGAGCTCCCGTCTCCTAGAGATCTAAAGGGTTTTTTTAAAATATCTGTTCTAAGAGATCTCCGTTTGTCCGGGACTTGAGGGGGCCGCCCAAATGTCCCTCCCTAAACTTTCTGCAAAGTCAAAAGTCGTGGCTTCCTTAAGGGAGTCCATCCGGCTCATTTTTGGCCTTCCCTCATTCCCTGCTGCCTTCTGCTTTTCTCCAGAAGTAGGGGAATCCTTCCTTCTCAGGAGGGGTCCTTGGGTCCTTTTATCCTTTTGGGACCTCTTTAACAGCCTCAGGTGCCCTCCGTTGCCACATTTTAATTTCTTCCCCCTCTCCCCAGCACTCTATGGACAAGATTTCTTTGAACAGAGCCTACTCCTAAGCACAGAGGCACTGAGAGAGGGCCTTTGATTCATCATCCGTTACGTTTTACTTCTTGCTGCCATGTCCGTTGGGCAAATCAGTTTAGCTGGGGCATTAAACAGACAGCAAATGCGGAAGGGGTTTTTTGGTGGGTTTGTATTATTATTATTATTATTATTATTATTATTATTATTATTATTATTATTATTATTATTATTATTATTATTATTATTATTATTATTATTATTATTATTATTATTATTATGCCTAAAGGAATGGTGGATTCTGGGTGAATTATGGTGAATTATGCAGTGTTTAAAAGCAAAGGGGTGTCCTTGCTGTCAGATGGGTGGTATAAAAATCCAACAAACAAAGAAGCAAATAAATAAATAAAAAATACGCCCATTGAGAAGCACAGAGAGAAATATGATTTTAAATGGCAGAATGGACTGGTTCCAGAACACTGACCCAGATGGCTTTAGAAAGACGAAACAGGCGCCTCCGTGGCAGAAAGAGGTGTGTGGAAGCCACGCCGGAGGGCTAAAAGGAGTCTCCCGGTTGAGATACAGTCTGTCCCTGGATATCAGCTTGCAAGGGGGCTGGAGCCCTAGAAGGCGTCCCCCTTGTACGCCTGGTTTGTGGGCTCCTCAAGAAGTGTTTGCAGCCTTGTATTTGATTTGGCTTACAGGGGAGGGGTGGTGGTGGAAAGTATGGCTACTTTTTTTAATCTCACACCATAGAACAAATGATAGAGCGACAAGGGGGGGGGGTTTCCTTGCGTCCGCAAGAAATGTTTGTGCATGTGCCGAGGAAGGCGAAACGATGCCCAGTTCCACGGAGCGCTTCGGAGCATGGTTTTTTTTTCCAGGGTTACTCTCTCGGGCGGGTGGTTGGCAACCTTGTAAGGATCTCTGGTCTTTTCCGGGCTTGTTAGGCATGCATGCTTGGCCTCACAGGTGGCGGTGGGCGGTGGTGGGAAGGTTGATCATTTAGTGTGGCTGACCATCTTGCTGAGAAGGAATGGCGCTCAGCCATTGGTTTGCGGCGCGGACGGATTCCCGGTTTGGGTGCCCTGTTATGTCGAGACCATCTGGATGGAGGTGCACGAGCGGCCGGCGGGTGGCGGGGGAGAAGGATCCACCATGGCCTGGAGGGCGATGCTTTAGAGAAGAGGGGTTCCCTGCTGGTCCCCCCCCACATGCCCTGTGCATTGCTTTTCATGCCCCTCTAACACACCCCTGGGCGCTTGTCCTCCGGGGCCCACGCCAACCCTACCCCCCCCCTGCGGCTGCCCCTTCCTCACTCCTCCTCTGCTCGCGCCAGACGCTTCACTCTGCTTCTGAGCTTGGGCCATGCGTGGGCGCCGTTGGGGAGACGGAGGGGGCGCCCCCTTCCCGGGGGGGCTCCGCAGCTCACTCTCCTGTTTGTGTCCCAGCTATGTACTCTGTGGAGATCACGGTGGAGAAGGACAAACTGACAGGGGAGACCAAAGTCCTTTCCAGCACCACTAGGCTACCCCAGGACCGCTCGGTTCAGGGGGTCAAAGTGTACGAGGATGACATGAAAGGTATGGACGGGGACACACACGCATGCACACACACACACACACACACACCTGGGGGAGGCTTGTAATAAGCTTTTCACTCAACCTGTGCACTTAGCCCGTATGTAGAAGCGGTGCTCCCTGAAGGCCAGAAAGACATCCGACTTGCCCTGCCACGTGCTTTTTCCTCACTTCCTTTGTGGCTGGCTGTGCCAAATGTATCCCTCTGATTTTATTGCCTGTGCAGAGGTAATTTAGCATAATAGATCAATGTGGAGATAAGATGAGCTAGCACTAAATCCAGTACTTTCATTTTTTTATATACAGTGGTACCTTGTATAAAGGAATTAATTCGTTCCAAATGAAATTATGTTAAGCAAATTTCCCTTTATACAAATTTCCCATAAGAATGCATTGAAAAGGGAGTAATCCCATTTTTATGCTGTACGGATTTCCCCCATTGGCGATTCTGTTAAGCAAATTTCCCCTATCTCCGGAATTTTTTATGTTGTACAAATTTTATGTTATACAAACCGTTTGTTATACAAGGGTCCACTGTATATTTTAAAAAATATTTCCACGTGACTAGGGAGAAAGATCGCCGGGGGAGGTTGTGCCCGGTGGGATATCACCAGATCATCATCCACAGTCTCATGGTGGAGAATGCAACAGGTGATGCTCACCCTTGCGGGGAGCGAGTCTGTTTGTGTCGTTCCGGCTTGGAAAAAAAGCAGAAGCCCTCGAGGGTAGAGGGGGAAAGACGCCCCTTTGGAAGCAAAAGAAAGAGAGAGAGAGAGGTGGTTCTGATTCAAATTGGCCTTTGGGTCTCGTGACTGCTTTAAAAGAAAGTGGAGGGTATCTGTCTTGTTTCCGCAGCAAAGATCTGTGTTCGTTCGCCGTGTAGCTGGGTGCCGGAATTTGAACAGAAGGCCAAAACCTAAAGAGACCCCCCTCTGATTCCTCGGGAGATTCCACGGGTGTCTGCTACCTGGAAAGGAGTCTATCTCTCCCCCACATCCGGGCGCTTTGGGGTTAGGCCCCTCTTGCCACTCTGTGTGTGAGCAAGGCTGTTTCCTTGGGTTCTCGGTTTCAGAGGGGCCGCCCCCAGGACTGCATTTTGATCAGGACTGCAGGCATGTTTTGATCAGGGTGGGTGGGCAGTATCTGTGGGCAGAGGAGATTTCCCAACAGAACTCTGGAGTAGTGCAAATCTTTGAGACCCATCAAACCCTCGTGATGACGATGTCCCCAAGCTGACTGCAGAGGTGAGCGCGGGTGACTTATGTGCCCCTTTCCTGGTTCTTCAGAGCGTTCCCCCATTCCTTCAAAAATGGGGAAACCATTTTTTCCCCATCTTCAGAGATTTTAAGAGTAGTCACTTAGGCAAAAAAAATGGGGTGGCGCCCCCCTCAAAAGAACCTCCCCTTAACCCTGACAAAACCAACCCCACCAGCGGATGTCTTGGTTAGAGCTTGCAGTTCTGAACTTTGCGTCTGGGTCTTGTCAGTGCTGATAATAAACATTGGGTTTGGGAGCCTTGTCCAGAAAAAGTCTTTGCTAAGGTCGGCTGGGTTTCGCTTTGGAGACGTCGGAGGAGGTGGCAGCTGTCCGTCGAACCGTTCCTAAATTTTGGGAGGCCCAGCCATGCTCCTGGCCCTCATGGTGTTCTCTCTCGCCCTCTCTCCTTGCAGTGGTCCATGCGGTCCGTGCCGAAGACGGGGCCCTGGAGAACGGCCTCCACCAGCTCAGCTCTTCGGAGGTGGACGAACTCATCCACAAAGCCGACGAGGTGACTCTGAGCGAAGCCTCGGAGTGGGCGAAGGAGGCCGAACAGGGCTCACGGAGCCAGCAGGCGACCCCCCGGAAGGAGATCACGGGCTTGCAAGCCAAGCCCGTGGAGAGCCCCCAGCTCTTGGCTCCGGGGCGGGCCAGAGCCCAGCCAAGAGCAGCCGGTCACCATGATCTTCATGGGGTACCAGAATGTCGAAGACGAGGACGAGACCAAGAAGGTGTTGGGACTCGAAGGGACGATCAAGGCCGAGCTGGTGGTGATCGAGGAGGCCGAGAACAAACCGGGGGCCGACGCCACGGGCAAGGAGCACGGCCCGCCCAACGGCACCGCCGCCGTGGAACCGGTGACGGACGTGCCCCAGAAGGCGCCGGAGAGCCTGCCGGGGGAGCAGCCCTCGGCCAACGACACCGAGCCCAAGGGGGGAGAGCCGGAGCCCGGCACAAAGAAACAGCGGTGCAAATGCTGCTCGGTCATGTAAAGCAAAAAGGTCCGTTGCTGCTGCCTTGCCGCCCCCCCCCCGGCCCTCCACCAGGACTGTCCTTTTCCCGCCCCGTCGCCCCCGCCTGGACACCTCTCTCTCCCCCCCTCCGGCCGTTTGGGTCCCCTTTTCACTTCTACAAATCCCTCGGTTTCAAGTGGTTTTTGAATACTTTTTTTGCCCCTTTTTGTTTTTCATAACAAGACATGCTGTTTTTGGTGCTCTCTTGGGATTTGGAGTTGTTTTTTTTTTTGGTTTTGGTTTTTCTCCCCCCACCCACCTTTTCCTCTAATTTCAAGTGACCGGGGAGGGGAATGAAGGCAGCAATGGGGTGGGGGAAAAAAATCATAATATCTCCCACTACTAGACCAAGCTGCCGGTTTTGTTCTATTTAACACCCTTCTCTTCTTTATTTCCCTCCCCCATAAAAGGGACAGATGGAAAATATTGTATTTATTAAATGAAAAAGGCCCTTTTGGGGGGGGGGGGCTCCTGTTTATTTTTAATTTTTATTTTGCTCGAGGAGAACTGTTTTCCAGCCTCAAAATCAAAAATTCGGGAAAAGCCCCCCCCCTTTTTTAAAAAGACCTGCCGAATATATCAAGGAACATAGAACAAGGAACCAGACCCAACTTCCATGATCTAACGTCGATCTTTTTATGATGGGAGGGACGCCTGGAGAAAAAAAACAAGCGAAGAGGCTTTTCAGTTTGTGGAATTTTAATTTTTTTAAATTTCTTAAGAGGTTTGGAGACCTCGTCCATGCAGCGACCTTGAAGATTTCCAAAGAAAGCCCCCGCCAGAAGAAGCTGGCTGCTGAAGTTCTTTCAAGATCCTTGTGTCACAAAAGCATAAATGTTGCCAGGGAAGAGTGGCCGGAGACGCAGGCCTCTTCCACCCCTTGCTTCGGGGAAAAAAAACATCCCTCATTTGAAATTGGGGCGGCCGTGCACCGAAGGATCCAGTCTCTAGAACCCATTTTCCATCTTTATGATGAGGAAGCCCTGTCTCCGGTGGCCTTCTTGTGAGGCCAGGGCTGTTAGCTTTGAAAGCTATTGGGTGTTGCGGGGGGGGGGGGGGATTGTCGGATTTGAGTTACTCTATAATTTTTATTAATGCTTTGGCAGGTTCTTCTCTGGGCTGCAACTTTGGCATGGGAGAACAGCGTATATTCAGGATGAGTCCGAGGAAAAATGGTGTGGGATGGGAGAGTGCGGCATTGAAGCAGGCAGGAAGAATATTTAGAGGTGCAAAGAGACCATTTAAAATCAAGAGGAGAACTTTGGAGCTAGACATTTGTTTGGGTTAGGGACGTCCTTAAGCCTGGTTTGGAAGGGGAAGTAAAATAATAGACAGGAACTTCGACTTCCTGATGGCAGAAGTTACAATACAGGGAAACTTAAGGTGCTGGCAGGTGGGCGTTTAGATCAATTTCTCCACTTCCATCATCCTTGCCTTTTAAAGAGCACTCTCCGGGTGTGTCACAACCACCTCTCCATCCTTGCCTTCTTGGTCTGAATCCCCCTCCCCACCCCCACCCCAAAACCCCACTTGCTTTATCGCCTGGAAAACCATCTTCCACCCACGGGTCCTTTGCAAAACCAGGTTATATTGGAGTTTATCCCCCCTTCTCTTTTTTTTGTTTTGTTGTGATGGGAGAGTTTGCAAGATTTAAATGGTGCCCCCCCGAGTGCTTTGTTGGATGCACCCTAATGTCCGTGGTACAACATTTTAAAAGATATCTGGTGGCCTCAGAAAGACCCAGAGTTTTTGACCCATTTATCCCATGGGATTTGGGATATCCCAATGTGGGATTTATCCCAAATTGTAAGGAGGGGTGTGTTTGGAGTTTTAAGGTGAGCCACCCTGACCCATCAGCACCTGGGTTCCAGCCCTGGGGAATCTAAATTTAATTTCCCTCCCTTCTCTCTTCTGTGTCCAGGATGGCCTAGTAATGTTTACAAGACTCTTTGGTTTTTTCTGGTATCTGGTGCTGACGAACAACAACAGCAGCAGCGACGAACAACAACAACAGCAGCAGCAGCAGCAGAAACCAGAAGGGAAGGGATGGCAGGCTGAAAAGAGAGGAAATAAAATTTAAAAAGCTGCCAAGCGTGATGGGGCTTAACTTCACCCCTTCTTGTGATCAACCAAGAGGTCAGTTCCATCCCTTTGATACCCCTTGGAGCGCTGGGGCTTCTTCTCCGGGAACCCTAGTCCTTCTGATCTTTGGCAGAAATTCGGGGGAATGTCACCCTCCGTTCAGCCAAAAAAAGCTCAGTGGCCCCTCAAGAAGGGAGTCAGGGCTGGCAAAGGAGGCGTCTCCAACTGGGACCCATCCCAGGGGTGCCGGGTCCTGTCCCACCGCAGCCCTCAAATCTGTGGACACCTTGAGTAGTTATGCTCATCATGAGATTTCCTGTATAAACTCAGTTTAAAGGATAGCAGGGTGGGCGGGGGGGGGGGTTGAGTTGGGGTGTTTGGAGTCAAGAATGAAGTGTGATGTGTGGGTTAGTGGGATTTGAGTTTCTCCTTTCCCTTTTGCAATGGGAAGTTTTGGGGTGGCTGGCGTTGGCATGCCAGGGTGGGGGGCAGTTTGTCCCTGGCGACGCCCTGGCAAGGGTAGGCGCCGCAGCTCTCTCTTGACCAGATCCAGCCAGGTCTGTGGATTTGTTTTCCTTGGGAACTGTCGCCGTTGAGCTGGACTCTGAGCCATCTCTTCCTGGGTCCTGTGGAAGTTGGCGCAAACAAATGCAGAGACCCGTTTCAAAGGGGGATCCAGACCAGCACCAGCCGGAAGCGAGCCTGATATTTTGCGAGCGTCCAGCTGGGCCAGAGCCACCGTCCCGGAAAGGGACCCCTCCGTACAAGACTTTCATGCGGAGTTGGCGGTGCTGAGGGGCGAGCGCATCCTGCCCCTCAAGCCCTGGCCATGGGCACATGGCCATCACTGCTGCTGCCGCCGCCACCCCCTTGGCCTTCTCTCGTCAGGGCATCGGGAAGGCCGGGGTGAGCCAACTGCCGACATCTGCACCCCTTCGGGACGGCCTCTGACTGAATCCAAGGCCTTCCTCCTCTTATCGATGGTGGCACCTCAGTTGGGTCCGAAGGTGGCCCTTCGTTGGTGCACATGATGCACACGAGGGAAACGCCGGGCCTTGTCGAGAAGAAGACTCGACTCGGTCTTCGGGCGAAGATGCCAACCACGTCACGCTTTGCGTATCCCCCCCGCGCTGGTATGCTCGCTCCCCCTGGCCTGTTTTTAACCTCCCTTCCTCGCCGGTCTCCCTTTCATCTCGTGTGCAAGCCAAGGCGATCCCCTTTGTACGCCCGGGTCCTCCATCCGTGGGTCCTGCCCCAATCTGTCGTCCTCCGTGCCCGAGGTTTTGGCCCTCGTGACCATCTGTTTGGAGTCCTGCCTTTGCCCTTGTTCTCTGCCCTTCTCCCCTCCCCGAACACCCTTGCTTCCTCTTTGTCATTTTGTAATATCCTGGAGCAAATAAAAGGTGTCACTCATCTGAAGAAGTAAAAACAGAGAGAGAGAGAGAAAGAGAGAGGCAATGTGTGTGTGTCCTTTCCTCTTGCCTTTTATTGTTTGGATATCTAATTATTCTCCTCCTTGCAGGGTAGAGTTGTCCACGTGGGACGGGGTAGGGGCGATAGAAAGGGCCAGCTACCTGGGAGATACAGAACTACTTGGGAGATACAGCGGATATGTCCCAGCCTCCCCCAAGTAGCCTCAGCAGCTGCTGCATGTTACACTGGCGGAAGCTGCCAAACAGCCTTCAAGGGCAGCCCCAAGGACGGCGCAATGCAGTAGCCGAGCTCAGAGGTTATGGGCATGTGACTGAATGAGTATGGCACATAGCGGGTGCTACCCTTTCTGGGGAACCCATCTCCGTGTGCAAAGGAGATTCTTTGAGGCTTATACCGACCAGACCAGAGCATCCGCCTCTTATTCTGTTTTTAAATCATGCATTTTGTCTGTGGGGCTCAAGACATGGGGTGTGAACTTCCGATTTTTTTATCCCCGCAACAGCAGAGTGAGGTAGGGTCAGGCAAGGAAGATGCCTTGAGGCAGGGTCACCTGGTTCGTTTTGAGAAGAGGGGATTCGAACCCAGGCCTTATAGAGTTCTCATCCAGCACACTTTATAAATGGGCTGTCCGAAGGTTCACATGGACTGGGATTTCCATGGGAGGGGGATGATGGGAACTGTAGGCCAACAACATCCACAAGGACACAATGTTTTCCCCGTCCACTGGTGATTCGCCCAGCCCCTTACACTCGTTCTGCCCAATTTTCTGGCCTGACGACCCAACCCGCTAAAATTAGAACATCTGGACATTCAATGGATTTTAAAAAATCTGGCGAATTGACGGCCAGGGAGCAAAAACACCCGCACCACAAGTTGTGCGAACTGGAACTGAGTTTTGTCTCTTGTCAAAGCATTCCGTGGGTTTGACAATACGTTTTGGAATTGATGGCGTTCATTTTTCTGTGGGATTATGATTATTTTTGCCTGAAACGGGAAGGATGCGACCCCCGTGGCATTGCAAACGCAAGGCCGACAGTTTCTGGGCGAGAAGATCTGCGAAAGAGCCACGGGGTTTAAAAAGCCCTCCTAAAGTAGCGCTCCAATCAATATATTAATTCGATCGATAAGGATGAGATTTGACACCGCCTGTCTCCTGAAACTGGGAGCCCTCCGCTTCTACCTCACTACTGAAAGTAGAAGAAAAATGTTTAGAATCTCTCTCCCCCACGCTTTTGTGTGAAGTTTCGCCCTTAAAAACGACACAGTCCAGAGGGGCAGTGAGGTGCAATGGTGAAAGTCTTGACTTTCTGTTTGGAAAGCCCAGGCCCAGGGGATAACTCAGCCCAAGCCCTCAGCAAAATGGCCACAAGACTTCCTTTTAGGTTTAGGGCCAAGTTCATTTCTCTTCAGATTTTCCCTCACACTCATTTCCATGCTCTCCATCTTTCAGCTATCTTCCCGTGGCACATTTCCAAGGGTTTACACCATGCCACGTGGCACTCTCTGGCACAGACCCAGTTTCCTTATTTCTATTTATTTATTGAATATTTATTTATTATATTTTTATACTGCCCGTCTTCCAAAGGAACTCCGGGCAGTTTACAATAGGTTCTGCCCAAATTCTTTATTTTGTCGTCCCCCCCAGCACCTTTTCCCTCAGCCTGAGGTGTCATTTTTAACACATTTGTTGGAGATGGTCCTCACTGAAGACTAGAGCTTTTTAAATTTAAGCTGTCCTTTATTTCCACACATAAGGGTTATATTGCCCACCACTGCCACCTTTCCCTTGGTCACGAAGGGAGATTTAACTAACGTTTCATTGGGCTGAGTCCTTTTCTTAAAAGCCCTCATTCTGTGGAGGTGTAACATTTATTTCTAGTAAGGTGGAAATTTATTATCACCACTCTGAGGCACGGATTCAGTCCCACCACCTACATTTAGGACTGATTTATCATTCTGGGGCATGGTTTTAACTGGTTATTTCCTTTTTTATTTCCTTTGTTTTCTTTAATTTCTTTTTCAAAACCTTCTTTCCTTTAATTTCTCAGAATTCCTGTTTTTTTTCTTTCTACTCATCTCCTTTTCCTCCATTCCCTGATCTACTTCTATTTTCACAATTTCTGTATCAGAGAGACTCCTTTCTCAACCCAAAATCATGCTTTCTTCATACCCTCCAGCTTCCTCTCTTTTAAATTGGATTAACTGATTATTCTGAGGAAATTGGTTTGTTTGATAAGCAGATTTCCCTCAGAGGTTTTGCCCTACAGCTACCTCTGTTGAGGATTAGTTGATTAGCAATTTCTCTTTTCATTTCCATTTCTCTCAGCTTTTTTAAATATTTCTGTCTCTGGTCCATTTCTCCATTTTCAGACTTTCTGTTTTCAGCAGCCTTTCCCTTCTCAGACATTTTAGTTATAAACCTTCTTTCATGGTTTCCGACTGATAATTATCTAGAGCTCAAGTCAAGACCTGATGTAAAATGACCCATTTATTTATTTATTGGCCTTGTATACCGCCCAGCTAGCAAATAAAATCAGGATTTGTCCAAACTGCACAAAAAAGGGACTTTTTTTTTTACTGAGGGAAGCCAGGTGAATTGGAAAAGCGGGGTTTATTTATTTACCCCGCCTAAATGATTATATCATTGAAAGACGGTATTGAAAGCTGAAAACGAGTATGGTTTACAAGAACATGGATCTAGGAGGTGAATGATAATGGTGAAAATAACAGTGAAATATATGATTTCTGTTAAGTGGTTTCAGCTTTCTGGCGCGCAGCACACGCTGCTGCGGGCTGTCAAGAGAGCCTCTTTATGAGAGGAAAAGCTGTTTTCCCGCCTAAACTCCGCTTCGAAGCACAAGATGGGAGCTTTTCCCGCCATAAGATGTACCTGGCCAAACCAGTCTCTTCCTGGGCCAGAAAGATATATATATCTTTCTGGTACATACAGTGGTACCTTTTATAAAGGAATTAATTTGTTCCAAATGAAATTATGTTAAGCAAATTTTCCTTTATACAAATTTCCCATAGGAATGCATTGAAAACAGAGTAATCCCATTTTTATGTTGTATGGATTCTCCCCATAGGCGATTCTGTTAAGCAAATTTCCCCTATCTCCGGAATTTTTATGTTGTACAAATTTTATGTTATACAAGCTGTTTGTTATACAAGGGTCCACTGTATTTATAAATTACACCACATTTCAAATCAGCCATGTCCACTGTATTTATAAATTACACCACATTTCAAATCAGCCATTCATGAATGTCATCCCTGAATCTGGGTCATAAAACACCCAAACCATTTTTCAGATATTTTTTTTTACCACAGCCATTTCTGCCCCTTCTTATTTGGAACTTGAGCGAGTTTTATCCCTCACAACATGACTTTCTCAGTTGTTTTTTTCTTATGTTTTGTTTTACCACAGATTCCTCTGCAGGGCCTTGTTTTTCCTTCCCTTGGCTCCCCTCAAAGCTTTCTCCCCTTTGCTTTATGTAATTATTACATACAAACTGGCCCTCACTGAGTACTAGTGTCTTGAAAATTATAAATGCCCTCTCTTTCCTACTGTGAAAGCACCATTTTTTCTCTGGGAATTCAGTTAGGTTTATTAAACTTTTCCTCAGGCAGAATCCTTTTAAAATCCCTATGTAATTAATTGTACTGGTCTGTATATTATCCCTCATTCTGTAAGCCACCTTGGGTCCTTTTTCCAAGGAGAAAGATGGGGCAAAAATACTCTAAAATAAATAAATATATAAATATATAGGCCTAACAATGGTTTTATTCCCCCCAGTGAGCCACAGATTCAGCTGTGGTTTGAAAGTCATTTTGCCTCAGGAATTTTTCTTTATATCCTTCTAGTATCAATTTATATACTCCCTCAGAAAACCAAAAAAATTTCCCCTTTTCCCATCTCCATTCCTCCACCCCATCCCCTTTTAGGAGGCATTTTGACTTTTTTTTTTTCTTTCTCCTTCTCATCTCCTTTTCCTCCATTCCCTGATCTACTTCTATTTTCACAATTTCTGTATCAGAGAGACTCCTTTCTCAACCCAAAATCATGCTTTCTCCATACCCTCCAGCTTCCTCTCTTTTAAATTGGATTAACTGATTATTCTGAGGAAATTGGTTTGTTTGATAAGCAGATTTCCCTCAGAGGTTTTGCCCTACAGCTACCTCTGTTGAGGATTTGTTGATTAGCAATTTCTCTTTTCATTTCCATTTCTTTCAGCTTTTTTAAATATTTCTGTCTCTGGTCCATTTCTCTCTCCATTTTCAGACTTTCTGTTTTCAGCAGCCTTTCCCTTCTCAGACATTTTAGTTATAAACCTTCTTTCATGGTTTCCGACTGATAATTATCTAGAGCTCAAGTCAAGACCTGATGTAAAATGACCCATTTATTTATTTATTGGCCTTGTATACCGCCCATCTAGCAAATAAAATCAGGATTTGTCCAAACTGCACCAAAAAAGGGACTTTTTTTTTTTACTGAGGGAAGCCAGGTGAATTGGAAAAGCGGGGTTTATTTATTTACCCCGCCTAAATGATTATATCATTGAAAGACGGTATTGAAAGCTGAAAACGAGTATGGTTTACAAGAACATGGATCTAGGAGGTGAATGATAATGGTGAAAATAACAGTGATATATATAATTTCTGTTAAGTGGTTTCAGCTTTCTGGCGTGCAGCACACGCTGCTGCTGGCTGTCAAGAGAGCCTCTTTATGAGAGGAAAAGCTGTTTTCCCGCCTAAACTCTGCTCCGAAGCACAAGATGGGAGCTTTTCCCGCCATAAGATGTACCTGGCCAAACCAGTCTCTTCCTGGGCCAGAAAGATATATATATCTTTCTGGTACATACAGTGGTACCTTTTATAAAGGAATTAATTTGTTCCAAATGAAATTATGTTAAGCAAATTTTCCTTTATACAAATTTCCCATAGGAATGCATTGAAAACAGAGTAATCCCATTTTTATGTTGTATGGATTCTCCCTGAAAGGAATGGGTATTGGGTCCTTGATCTAACTTACACAGGCTGGGAGTGCCTGTGTCCTTGGTACCATCTTTGCTAGGGAGGCGCTCCAGGTGAGCTCACAAAGGGGGTGAGAGAGAGAAACAGAGATAAGATTTTCTTGGACGGCTGGCTACATGTTAATTAACTGTGTAAGATAAATTGGTCTCTATACAGCTACAACTTAATTGACGTCCTTGGATTCATTGCGCTTGCTCAGAGACATTCCAGATCTACAACGGATGTCTTTCTTCTTAGTGGTCTGCCTTGCCGGAAGGCTTGACCAAAGTGACCAAAGTTTGTTTGCAGGAATCAAAGTTCGCCTTGTGACATGAGAATATACATGTGGATACATGTGGAGTGCTCCGTGAATATCACTACCTTCTAAATATATATAATTTGTGTCACTTGTGTGGCTATATCATGCAGGGTATAGCTTGGAATACATTGCTCATTGAGCGCATAAGGGTGGCAGTGCATGTGATTTGCTAAAGCAGTTTATAGATGGTAGATTGATACCCTTCATCCCCATAGGCAATTCTGTTAAGCAAATTTCCCCTATCTCCGGAATTTTTATGTTGTACAAATTTTATGTTATACAAGCTGTTTGTTATACAAGGGTCCACTGTATTTATAAATTACACGACATTTCAAATCAGCCATGTCCACTGTATTTATAAATTACACCACATTTCAAATCAGCCATTCATGAATGTCATCCCTGAATCTGGGTCATAAAACACCCAAACCATTTTTCAGATTATTATTTTTTACCACAGCCATTTCTGCCCCTTCTTATTTGGAACTTGAGCGAGTTTTATCCCTCACAACATGACTTTCTCAGTTGTTTTTTTCTTATGTTTTGTTTTACCACAGATTCCTCTGCAGGGCCTTGTTTTTCCTTCCCTTGGCTCCCCTCAAAGCTTTCTCCCCTTTGCTTTATGTAATTATTACATACAAACTGGCCCTCACTGAGTACTAGTGTCTTGAAAATTATAAATGCCCTCTCTTTCCTACTGTGAAAGCACCATTTTTTCTCTGGGAATTCAGTTAGGTTTATTAAACTTTTCCTCAGGCAGAATCCTTTTTAAATCCCTATGTAATTAATTGTACTGGTCTGTATATTATCCCTCATTCTGTAAGCCACCTTGGGTCCTTTTTCCAAGGAGAAAGATGGGGCAAAAATACTCTAAAATAAATAAATATATAAATATATAGGCCTAACAATGGTTTTATTTCCCCCCCTAGTGAGCCACAGATTCAGCTGTGGTTTGAAAGTCATTTTGCCTCAGGAATTTTTCTTTATATCCTTCTAGTATCAGTTTATATACTCCCTCAGAAAACCAAAAATTTTCCCCTTTTCCCATCTCCATTCCTCCCCCATCCCCTTTTAGGAGGCATTTTGACTTTTTTTTAAAATCATGTATTTATTTCTTTATTATTTCAACTTATATACAGCTTCAGACAAAAAAAGTTTCTCCTCCGTTTCCATTGTGCACTTTTTTCTCTTTTTAATGAGGCGTTTTAACTTTTATTTCCTTATGTGTGTGCATATGCTTCTTTTTTTTACTTGTGGGTCTTTTATATGTCTTTTCTTCAGCTTTAGTCTGTTTTCTTTTTAGCAGATTAAAATCTCCCTCACGATCCTCAAGCCAACTTTTACCTCAGGAAATAGACCTTTTAAGGACTAGTAAGAGAGTGCCTCTCCTTTCCATCTTTCACGATTGCTATTTTCACTACTGTCTCTATGTTCACAATTATCACAATTTCCCCTTTCACATTTTTTTCTTCTTTATGAGGGAAACTCTACTTTTTGGGGGCCGTTCCAACCATCTTTTGGATTCCCATTTAGAGCTTTTTCATCCTCAACCTCACTTCCTGACCTCTCCATATCACAAAACTTGCACCACAAATGTTAGGTCCCTCCTGGCGAGGTGGCAGTGGCCTTGTCCACTAATTTCCATCCTTGTGGCTCCTTTTTTTTTTAGCCTCTTTACGCCCCTCTAAAGAACCACAGGGTCCCCTTCCTGCCACCATTTTGGTCTAATGCAGCTTAGAGACTCCCCCATTTTTTTTAAATTTAATTTTATCCGCAATTGTTAACTTTCCATGGAGTCGTGAATGCATTCATGGAGTCGTGAATGCACAGCTCTGGCCCACGTTATGCGAACCATCTGAAGATGTTCTTTTGTTCTTAAGACAGGCATGTCCAAACTTTGGCCCTCCAGATGTTTTGGACCACAACTCCCAGAATTCCAAGCCTGTTATTTCCAATGGCAAAGGACTGCGGGAGTTGTGGTCCAAAACATCTGGAGAGCCAAAGTTTGGACATGCCTGTCTTAAGAGGTTACTTTTCCCGACAGCTTGCAAAGCTTTTATATGATTTAAACGGCCTTCAGAAATCGTCTGGCACCTTTACTAGGTGCACTTCTTTCGGAGCGTTTTCATTCTGTGCCATACGAGTGTCATATAAATACTGAAACCAAGGACCCCAAGAGTTTACTTAATCAATAAATCCAGTCTCCTTGCCAACAATGGGGAGAGGAAAGTAGAATAAAAGGGTCTTTTCGGTCCCATTCGGCCATTCTTGCTATTGTGGCCTTGCCTGCCCACCCCGACTGAATTTTTGTTGTTGTCGTTCAGCTGTTCAGTCGTGTCTGAGTGACCCCATCATGGACCAGAGCAGGCCAGGCCTTCCTATCTTCTACTGCCTCCCGGAGTTTGGTCAAATCCATCTTGGTTGCATCGATGACACCGTCCAACCATCTCATTTTCTGCCATCCTCTTTTCCTTTTGCCTTCGATCTTTCCCAACATCAGGGACTTTTCCAAGGACTCCTCTCTCTCCTCATGAGGTGGACAAAGTATTATGGATGCCTCAGCTTCAAAATCTGTCCTTCCCGTGAACATTCGGGGTTGATTTCTTTCAGGATGGATCGGTTTGATCTCCTTGCCGCCCAGGGGGACTCTCAAGACTCTCCTCCAGCACCACCGCTCAAAAGCATCGATTCTGTGGCAATCAGCCTTCTTTATAGTCAAGCTTTCACTTCCATACATCACTGCTGGAAAAACCATAGCTTTGACTATCCTGACCTTAGTTGGCAAAGTGATGTCTCTGCTCTTTAGGATGCTGCCTAGGATGGCCATTGCTTTCCTCCCAAGAAGCAGGCGTCTTTTTATTTCGTTGCTGCAGTCGCCATCTGCAATGATCAAGGAGCTGAATGACAGGCCCCCAAATCAGGGCCAGCTTGGGTCTGATTTGCCTATTTTTGCTAGAAGGAGAGAGATGTCCCCATATGCTGTTGAGTTTAGCACAGAGTTGCTCCCTCCCACCTCCCGGGTCTTTCCAGCACCCACCTTGCCCTAGTCAGCAGCATGACAGCATGCACATTCTGCCCACTCAGCTTCCCATCGTCCCCCACCACCACACACACACACACACCGGCCGGCTTTTGTCTCCTCCGGGGATGGCATTTCCCTCTGTCAGCGCCGGCCTTTCTGATCGGATTCGGCTCTTTGTTGCATGCAAAAGCCAGAAAAGCCTGGAACGAGCCAGTGGGTGGTGTTGACCCCGTAAAGACCTGCTCGGATGGGGGATTATGAGCCCGGGGTGGTATTAGGGGCAGTCAGGGACCTACTTCGCAGGGTCGTTTTGTGGAGGACCCCTCAGAGAAGCGAAGAAAGCTTTCTCATTGCATGAAAAGTAGGGCATGAATGCAACAAGGAGCATGGGGAGTGCGCCTGCTGCAATCTTTGCATAATTTCCTGCACCACTGGCTCTTTTGCTGTCCAACCTGCCGGACTGATAAATCTGTCTCCGTCTTTTTGGGTGCAGGGCGGGGGGGGGCGTCGTCTTTGGCTTCCGAGGCAGCCTGTCCTGCTAACGACGAGAAAGTTGGGTTATTTTAAATGATTTTATTTTATCTTAAGTCCTTCGTGAGTTGCTCGCTCACCCAGTTTGAAGCTTCCTCCATGTGGATTGGAGCCGCCACTCCATCACCCCGAGCCAGCGCAGACAATGGGAGTTGTAGTCCAAAGGATCTAGAATGCTGCCGGTTGACGGAAGGACTGGAGTTAAACCTCCTGAAAAGATGGGTGTTACAAACAGCTGTGACAGCCACTCAAAGGCATACCAAAGGATAAAACTGCTACTTCCATATTTTTTGAATAGATTGCAGAAAAGTTCCTTTTTTTTCGATCCCAGGTCCCAGAACCTGAGGGGTAGGCCAGCTGGGGTTGTTATGGGAGGCATAGCCCCATAAGTCACTTTCCCAAACTCATTTAAGTTTCATTTATTTAGAATAAACACATCATTGCCCCTCCGTGGCATACACAAGTGAGATAAAATCAAATGCCTGCTGAGCATTCAACAAAATTTAATTTTGGGAAACCCACGTGGTCCCAAAATTCTGCTTTGTTTAGGTCACCGCAAGGCGTTTTCATTCCATTCCACACTGTGTTCGTTGCAAGAGCCAGGCTGTGCTGGGGTCAAAGTCTACCTTGTCGACGTTTGTTTCCTCCTAGAGCTGTGCATAATTTGTCAGGAATTCTGGGAGTTGTAGTCCATAGAAGCACAAAGCTGCCGCCACCCACCTCCAGAGAGCGCCAAGGGAGACTCACAAGAGCATCCTCCATTTAGAGCTGAGAGGCAGATGTTGTATATTCCCCCATGAAATAGTTACAGCACCACGGACAGCTGCCTCCAATGTCTCTCCATCCCAAAAGGGATGACGATCGTGTCATGGGGCAGTGAGTTCCACAGTTTAACAGTGCAAGGTGTGAAGCACCCCTATCTTGAACCATCAGGGCCACATTTCTCCCACTTTGGAGGGTCTCCACCACACAGGAGAGGTTCGGGAACATAGGGGTGATCCTCTGGTCAGGCCAGTTTGCTTTAAATGTCAGGTGTGTGTGTGTGTGTGTGTGTGTGTGTGTGTGTGTGTGTGTGTGTGTGTGTGTGTGTGTGTGTGTGTGTGTGTGTGTGTGTGTGTGTGTGTGTGTACTGCATATGTGTGTGGTATGCCAGTTGCACAGTGGCTCAGAGGAAATCGCTCCAGGGGGTTATCAAGATGGCACAGAAGATCATCGGAGGCCCACTCCTCACATTGGAGGAATTATTTATTTATTTATATAGCTTTATTAGCTTTATTTATTACACAGCTCCCGCTGTCTTAAGAAAACTCAGAATATTGTAGGACATATTTCTCATCCTGGACCCTCTCTGTTTGTACTGTTACCATCAGGCAGAAGGGATAGATCTATATGAGAACCAGGACAGAAAGATTCAGAAATAGTTTTTACCCAATAGTAGTAACCATGCTAAATTCTGTTAAAAATTAAGTCGACGGGTAATATTAGGGTTGAATGTGTTACATATATATTGTATGGGGGATTGTGTATGCCTGTTTTTTTTTTAATTGTAGTTTTTATGGATTGGGTATGAATGCTGTCAGGGCTCTGTGTGTATGTTTGGTTTTTATGTCAGTTTTCAATGAGTGTAAGTGATGTTCGGCGTGTGAGTGTTGGAGTATGGGTATGAATGGTTTGTTCTTAAATGGTAGATTTTTACATCTTGGATTTTTATGCTGGGGGTGTGTGAATGACTGACTGGATGGCACTTTTAATCTCATTGTATAACAATAAATTCCATTCCAATTCCAATTCCAATTCCACCACATGATCATGGCAGGGGCGAAGGGGCCTTTAAAAAAAATCGGTTCTTCCGGGATGTGGGATAGGGGTCTAATCCTCATTGGTTTGGTTTAAGAAAAGGGGTTTTAAAAAATAAAACCAAGTCCTAAAAAAGCTTCCCCAAGGATTAAAAAGGTTTTTTTCAAAACCCCACAATTCACCCAAGGGTGCCCTCTAGCTAGAGTATTGGAAGAGCATGCAAGAGAGGGAGGGGGAAACCCACAAGGTCCCTGAATAAAATCCCAAATGAAATGGGACTTTTATCGGACCCTAGAAATGCAAAACACATAAGCAAGTGTTGGGGTCCCGCAGGAGCCCTCCTGGGCCTTGCTTCTGCCAGCAAGAAGTGAACTCCGATCATGTTCCCTGATTTTCCAGAGTGCAACCTGGGTAGCTGCTCCTTCGAGACGTTGTTTGGGTTATATGTTTTACTCCTGGCTCTGCTAAATAGTTTGATACTTGTTACTTGTGAAAATTGAGAGGATGCTTTGCAAACTGCAAGCAGACACACAGTTGCAGAGTTTTCAAGAAGTAACTATTATTCAATGTTTACATTGTTGTAATGGCGACTGGTTACTTTTCTGCTATTTCTCTTTTTTTTTTTTTTAACAACTCTGCACAACAGGAATTTATTTGCTTGCTTATTTTGCGGAGCGTGACACAAGACGATACATCGTTGCCTTAAAACAGGGGTTGGGTAACTCTTTACTTATAGCCTGCCTTTAAAATACTGTGCAAGAAAAATTGGAATGAGCAGCAAATCCCCCCCCATTTTTAATTTCCTTTTCTTTTTGGGGGAGATGCATTTTTGAAGGAGGCTGAAGTGGGACCTTGGAGGAAAACTCCAGAGAGCTGGGCCAGATAAAAATAGGGTGGGACGGCAACATTTTCTCCAAATGAAAGGAACCTAAGGGGGAGGGTGTCAGGGGGCTTGAAATTCAGTCTCTGGGTGCTTATAATGCCAATTGCCAGAGACATGCGGAGAAGAAGGGGCTGCAGAGGAATCACCTCTGGGATCTCCTTCGAGGCAGACTCCACTCCTTTTGGCTGGAAAATTAACTCCTGTCCCATAAGAAGAGAGCGACTAAAACGATTCCTGGGCTGGGGCACCTCCCTGATGAGGAAAGGCTAAAACATTTGGGGCTCTTTAGTCTGGAAAAAAGGCACCTGAGGGGGGATATGATTGAGACATACAAAATAATGCAGGGCATGAGTCAAGTGGATAGAGGGACGCTCTTCTCCCTCTCACAAAATACCAGAACTAGGGGACATCCACTCAAACTGAGGGCTGGGAGAGTGAGAACAGACAAAAGAAAATACTTTTTCACCCAGCGCGTGTTAGTCTGTGGAACTCCCTGCCACAGGAGGTGGGGATGGCATCTGGCCTGGATGCCTTCCAAAGGGGAATGGACAGATTCCTGGAGGAAAAGTCCATCATCCCAGGTGACAAACCATGATGGAGATGTGTGTAATCACCAGGCTTAAAACCAGGGTCCTTCAAGGGCCAGAGGCAGGGGAGTGGGATCAGGAGACAGATATCCAGTCTCATGCACTCCCAAACACATCTGGTGGGGCCATTGTGAGATACAGGAAGCTGGACTAGATGGGCCTTTGGCCTGATCCAGCATGATGGCTCTTCTTATGTAATGTTTACTCTTCCCAGCCTGGCTTGTTGTCCTGGGGCTACTCATTGTGGACTAGTGGTGCCCTCCCATGGATTAAGAGGCGTGCGCGCGAGAGAGAACGGTCCCGCCCGAGTATCGGTAGGGTCATAAATACTGCAGCTTTGCTCTTGAGGTGCCTTCATCAGGAATGGCGGACTTTGTGGCTGAGTGTGTGATTATTCCCTCCAGACAATACATGGGGGACCCCACTGCACTATTTTATGTGCTTATACATTAAATTCCATTTTTAAAAAGCTGTCTCCTTAATACCCCCCCCAAAAAAAAGAGTTCTGAATGTCAGCAATTCAAAGAGGCAACAGAACCACCAAGCCACCAAACACAGGAGAAAACTCCTAAAACATCCACAGACGGGGGCAAAAACCAGGCACAAACCGGTAGATAGACCACGCTCTGGCAGAGATCCTTTACTTTGTATTCCTTCATCAAAGGAAGGGTTAGACTGGATGGCCTCTTAGGGCCCTTCCAATATCGCTGCTCTAGGATTCTGCGATAAAGCCTCTGGTTTCTGTCTGGTCTTTTTGGCGGACATGAGATCTATGGCTGCACCTGACGAAAAAATAAACAAATTTATTATTACCTTTCCCCCCCCCTTCTATTATTTAATTTGATATTATTGTTATTGTTATTGTGGTAAACTGCCCGGAGTTCCTTCAGAAGACGGGCGGTATGTAAATATTAAAGCAAGCAAGCAAGCAAACAAACAAACAAACAAACAAATAAAGAAAGAAAGAAAGAAAGAAAGAAAGAAAGAAACAAACAAACAAATAAATAAATAAATAAATAAATAAATAAATAAATAAATAAATAAAGCCTGAGGGAGAAGCAGAAACTAAAAGCCAAAGAGCGGTTTAGCCAGAGTGAAATTTTGTACCTCCTGAAAGAACCACCACCACCTCTGCCGTCCACGAGAAAAGCTTTCTAAATATTTCGGTTTTTCCTCGCCCTTCCCAGCCGGGCAGCCTGTTCCCCTAACCATGCGAGGGATGCATCCTCAGAGCAAACACAGGCCATGCAAGAGGGCCCAAGGAGCATTTTTAGGGGCTGCCAGGGGTGGGGTAGGGACAGAGGGGCCATTTTTGGGAAAGGTGCAAAAAAAAAAGTGGCCGTTCTTGGAGGTGTCACCAGGTGGCTTCCCTGAATGCTTCTGCAGACATGTTGCTCCGCGATGGAACCGGAGTTCCTGGAATCGGCCTGCCCGGTGTGGGGCAGGCCAGGGTGTGCGCAGGGGGCGGAGGTGGTGGTGGTGGTGGGGTTGCCAAAAAGGCTTATCAGGTGGATGCAGCCCTGGAGTGGGCCTCCGGGGCCCCTCCTATTCCCAGCCTGCCTCCAAAACTGTCAGCCCCGCTGGAACAAATACCACCCCAGGCACAGGGACCGCCACAGGCCTCAATGCCGTGGCCGTGGCGCCCAAGGTGGGGGTGGGAGTTAGGGTGGGCGGCAGGACCCGGGCCGGTTCCCGGCTGGCTGGGGAGACCGAACGTCCACTCTCGCTGGGATTGCCGAGAACGGGCCTGGGCAACTGGTCAAGCTTGCCTCGAAGGATGGACTTTGGAGGGCATCTCCGGAGATGGGCCTCTGGGGGCTGGAGAAGGTAGGCGGGGGGGTCAGGCGCCCGCCGTTGGGTGTGCCAGTCTGTGTATGTGTGTGGGTGTGTGTGTGTGGGGGTATTTGACAGCATAGTTCCAGGGGCAATAATAGGAAGGAAGGAAGGAAGGAAGGAAGGAAGGTGACAATGGATAGAAGGAAGGAAGGAAGGAAGGAAGGAAGGAAGGTGACGATGGATAGAAGGAAGGAAAGGAGGAAGGAAGGTGATGATGGATAGAATGAAGGAAGGAAGGAAGGAAGGAAGGAAGGAAGGAAGGAAGGTGACGATGGAGGAAGGAAGGAAGGAAGGAAGGAAGGAAGGAAGGAAGGAAGGTGACAATGGAAGGAAGGAAGGAAGGAAGGAAGGAAGGAAGGAAGGAAGGTGACGATGGATAGAAGGAAGGAAGGAAGGAAGGAAGGAAGGAAGGAAGGAAGGAAGGAAGGAAGGAAGGAAGGAAGGAAGGTGACGATGGATAGAAGGAAGGAAGGAAGGAAGGAAGGAAGGAAGGAAGGAAGGTGACAATGGATAGAATGAAGGAAGGGAGGGAGGAAGGTGGTGATGGATAGAAGGAAGGAAGGAAGGAAGGAAGGTGACGATGGATAGAAGGAAGGGGGAAAAACCTACTATGGACCAGCAGCTCTAGACAGTGGGCTAAGGATTGGCTGCACCGCCTGTTTTCAAAGCCAGGGTCATGCATGATGATGATGATGATGATGATGATGATGATGATGATGATGATGATGATGATGATGATGATGATGATACATACCATCGACTCCCCTTGGATAGACCGTGACCCTACGAATGTGTGACCTCCAAGGGGTCCTGCCCTCAAAAGGCCTGCCCAGCGAAGGCGAACCCATAAGTCGTGGTTTCCTTTAGAGAGTCTATCCGTCTCGCATTGGAGCTTCCCCTCTTTCCCTGCTGCTGCTGCCTTCCACCTCTCCCCGCATGGGGTGGTCTTTTCCAGAGAACCCGGCCTTCTCAGGAGGTGCCCAAAGCAGGAGAGCCCCCCCCCCGGTGTCACCATTTTAGCCTCCAGAGACCATTCAGGCTTGAATGGACCTAGGATCCACTTGTCGGTCTCCCTGGCTGCCTAAGGGATCCACAAAGGTCTCCTTCGGCACCCCTTGTCGAAGGAATCCGTTTTCCCCTTTCTGCCTGTTTTCTTCCCTCCTGGACATAGTGATTGGGAATGCAAGGGGGCAGCCGTGGTCTTGGCCGTGGTCTCCAGCCATGACCCAGCCTGGCGCTGGCCACGTTGCCGGCTTCGGGTGGCCCAGAGGAAAAGGCCTAAGGAAAGGGAAGCCCCTCTGGGCCAGAGGATGATGGTTCGGTGACCCTGGCAGCCACACTACGCTAGCTGGAAGCCTACAATGAGGAGACTGAGGCAAGGATCTTCTCTGCCAGGGCGGGGGCACCTTTGCCAGCGGTGCCAGCCTCGGGCAAGCACCGGGCTGTCCTTCCTCGCGAGCCTCCTGTCTGGACTTTCGACTTCTCGTCCTGAGATAAGCGAGCCAGGGAGGCTGTAAACGTCTCTCTCTCTCTCTCTCTCTCTCTCTCTCTCTCTGCTACAGCCAAAGGTCAGGCCTCCAAAGCAAATGCTCCTCCGGGCTGGGACTGGGGGGGGGTGAATGGGATGATGATGATGAACACCCCGAAGGAATTCAGAGAAGTGGAAATACCAGCAGGTTCAGCCGGGCGTGGGCAGGAATGCCTGGGATGTTACTGCACCTTCACCTTGCGAGGGGGGAGGCAGTGGCGGTGGCGGCAGGGCTGGGCAGGGCAGGGTCAGGATTGAACCTGGACTCAAAGAGGGTCTTGGCGTACTAGTCGCCTGGGGCGAGTCAGAATCGGCGGCCAAGCGGCCAGAATCAGGGTAGGTGCTTTCGCCTTGGTTTTCACCTGACAGAGAGAAGCTAGTGTTTTAAGCAAGGAATTATGGTATTTTTAAAAAGGAGGAGAGGGGAATCCCAGTATAAAAGGGGATAAATAAGTCGCATATGAATGTTGGGTGGGTTGGTCATCTGTAGGTGATTCTATGAGGCGTTTGCTGACCTGAAACTAAGTATATTTTGAAAAAGCTTCCCTCCTTTTATCCCTTTCCTTTTCTGCTTTTAAAGAACAGGATTTGGAAATCATTGCAGCGGCAATGAGTGAACACGGAGGGAGAAAAGTAGAACAAAATCTAAAGACCTTACTTTGTGTTATGTGCTCTGCAGATTCCGTTTTGAATAATTCCTCTCTCCAATTTTTATTCACGCTGCAGACAGAGTTGATGATTTTTAAAAATTTTAATCTGTCAGTTCTTTTCTATTGGAAGGGGCACTTAAAACATGTTTGTTATTAATGCAAAATGCAGGAACAGCCGGCGATTGAGTGAATAAATAACAGCAGCTGGAGTTCTCGGCTGGCAACTTTCCAGTGTTCTCACTGGGAACTAGCACCATGTCTAGACTGCATTGTTTCAGTCTGCAAGACGTCCCTTTCTTAACAAAACAGTGGCTGAAAAGAGAAAGATTAGCATTTCTTCTTGGTTTATTTAATGTCATTTCTGAGGGTTTTTTTCCCCAGCCGATTCCTCGCCTCTTTTGAGAATCTCATAGTAGGCTGAAGGCTCATTTGGATCAGAGCGCAGAGGTCTGGTCCAGGCCTGGTGCTGCCATCTCAGTGAGGACTAGACCCTTGCAAAGCACAGGTTGTGCCAACCAGTTGCTACTCTGGAGGCTTCCTCAGAGGCTCCCCCACCCCCCCCCCACCCCGGCGGTGAAGTCTCTTCACCTTTGTCTGGGCAGAGAGAGAAAAACAAACAAACAGAAAATGTTATTTCTGCAGGAGAAATCCAACACCAGGGTGCCCTGGAAAGATCTGATCCCCCTCGGAGGGAGGTGAAAGACAGAACAAGGGGCTGCATTGTTCTCCTTTCTCCCTTTTCTTCCCACCCAGCCCAAACTTTCCAGGTTGTTCTTTTTTTTTGGGGGGGGGGAGATACAATGGCTCTGAATGCACTAAATGGATCCTTAGGCACCGGGTTTCGTCGAAAGCCGTGTCCTCAGCTTTGCAGAGGGCCTCAGAAGTTCGAGAGCCATCCATGCCAGAGTCCCACCTGGATTGACATTCTCTCCTTCCGCCAGCAGAGGACAGGAGAAGCCCATCCTTTTTTATATCGCATTATTGTTGTCGTTTTTTTAAAGCACCCAAAGTGGTGTGTTGAGAATCCAGAAGCCCCTTGGGTGAGAATTTTAATCAAAGGCTCCGATGAGTTGTCATTTCGGCCAGCTGTTTCTAAAATTCTGGAGTTTTCCAAGCGGCCAGGATTTATATCTTATATAGAGAAGGAGTTATATTGGTTATATATATTTTCTTTTCTCTCCAGCTGTCCCGCCGTGTTGCTGTTGATGCAAAAGCTGCCCACGGGGACTGGGTGCCCCGAGTGACCCCTGCCTCCCGAAGCCGGCATCTCAAAACCTGTAAAGAAAAAGAGGAAGGTGGTGGTGGGGAAAGTGATGATGGAGACGGAGAACAAACAGGAGGATGTGGGCCTTTTTCAGGATAGGGACTTCCCCAATGGAAAACTCAACCGGCACCGGGTGGAAGTCCAAGAAGGAATGAGACGGGAGGTCCCAGGAGAGAAATCTCTCGATTCTGAAGACCACCGCAAGGAGGCTGGGGAGGGGTGTGGGATGATGGAAGCCCCCGGAGACGGATCCGGGTGGGAGGCCAGGACTCTCAATGGCGGGAAGGACCTCTGGACGCCTGGCCTGGGCCGCGAGTCCAAGCTGGAGGTGGTCAAGTCCGGCTCCTCCTACGACATCCGGGCCTACAAAGGGGAGCGGAAGCCCTCCAGGCTGTACGGCGAGGAGGAAGAGGAGGAGAGGAGGTATAAGATCCCCCTGGGAGACGCTTCCCCAGGGAGGGTCCAAGAGCTGGAAGAAGAGAGACAGGAAGTCATCCGGAGCCAGGCGGTGAAGAGGAGAAACACCGTGGCCGAGAAATGGGGGTCCCCCAGCGGAGAGGCGCCCGGGGCCACCCTGAGCCGCCCCGCTGGGTTCGCTCACTGCTTCGACAGCCCCTCCACCGCCGGCGGCGGCAGGAGGGCCCCGGCCGACCCCCAAAAGGTGGACACCGAGCAGATCCAGTTCGCCGCCACCCGGCAGCAGTTCCTGGAGCTGGAGAAGGCCAATCCAGGGGTGGTGCTGTGGGGCGCACCATGGGGCCCCCCAAAGATGGCCAGGGGTGTTCACCGAGGAGAAGAAGGCCAAGAGTTCCTAAGCCAGAGGGAGGCCCCCCATTCGGACACCCCCCATCGCGGACGATTAGGAGGCTCTCCGGAGAGGACGGAGAGGGCCTGGCAAACGAGGGGCCCTACGTCCAGTGGCCAAGCGGCCACCTGTCCGGACACGGCTGGGGGAGACCTGGCTTCCGGCTCGGGGAAGGCCCCCCAGGAGGCGGGGAGGTCCCCCAGAGATCTGGTGGCCGGTGGCCCAGGTCCTACGGAGGGCACCGAGACCCCCATCAAGCGAGAGATCCGCCTGGGCCGGGAGAGAGAGGAGGACCACCGGAGGGAGCGCCGCCTGCCCAGGACCCACAGCCGGGAGGAGCTGGTGGAGATCCCCGTCCGCCCTCTCCTGCTGGCGGCTGCCGGCTCTTCCTCCCAGC
This sequence comes from Phrynocephalus forsythii, assembly GCA_029282475.1. NCBI lineage: Eukaryota > Metazoa > Chordata > Lepidosauria > Squamata > Agamidae > Phrynocephalus > Phrynocephalus forsythii. The sequence continues at coordinate 9,978,738 of JAPFRF010000018.1, forward strand.
TGGTTTCCTCCTCCTCCTCCGGGAAAGGGAAGGAGAAGCCGCTGGTTTCCTTTTGCATCCAGAAGGAAGTGGAGCAGGACAAGAAGCGTGAGGAGGAGCTGCGGAAGGAAGGGAGGCTGCCAGGAGGACCCTGGGCTGACAAGGGCAGCCGGCAGGAGCCGGCCCAGCAGCAGCAGCAGCAGCAGCAGCTGCAGCGGAAGGTCTCCTTCGAGCAGGAGGTGGTGGTGGTGGAGCCACCCCCGAATGGCGAAGGCCCTCCAGCCCCAGGCAGCCACGACACGGAGGGCCCCGGTGGGAGAGGTGCTCCTGAGCCCGCCCGGACCTCTTTGGACACCGAGGCTGGCCGAGGGCCGCTAGGGGAGAAGGAGTGGCCCCTTGCCCAGCCAAGGCCACCCACCACCACCCGTCGGCCGATGGACCCGGGAAGCCCCACCGAGGGGCCTTCCGCCACCCAAAAGCTCCAGGTCTATCCTCCTGGGAGCCAAGAGGGACCGAACGGGCGGCAGGAAACCAGCCGGGCCACGGCGGGACGTCCCGCTCGGGAAGAGCTGTACACCCTGAGGACGTGGCGGCCCCGGACTTCGGCCCTGATCGACCGGGAGATCCAGGAGGCCTTGGATAGAGAGCGGGAGCTCCAGGAGCAGCGGAGGAAAACCGGGCTGGCCTGCCCGGTGGACTCTCCTCCGTTCTCCTCCCAGAGCTCTGGTAAGAACGGAGAGGAACGGCCGGGAAGAGAGAGAGAGGGGGAGTACATTTCCAGCTCCGGGCACGGCCATAAAGGAGACACGCTTTATTAAACCTCCGGGGCCTTCTGCCGTGGGCATGGAAGCTGGGGTCCATGGCAGCACCTCCGGAAGGCTGGCTGACCCGGGGTGGGGGTGGGGGGGTGTCTTGGCCACCGGTCCACACCTGATGCTCAGTCCGTGAGCATCTTGGTGGTTTTCGGAGCTGAGGGCCCTGCAACCCCTCGCCTCGTTCCTGTCGTGGGTGAACCTGCCGTCCCACACACGCCTGGGAAGGACAGGGCCACCTCCCTTTATTTCCACACACACACACACACACACCCACACACACACAACGTGGTTAACATAAGAACCTAAGAAGAGCCAATGCTGGATCAGGCCAAAGGCCCATCTAGTCCTGCTTCCTGGATCTCACATTGTGGCCCCACCAGATGCGTCTGGGAGCGCATGAGACTAGATCTCTGTCTCCTGATCCCACTCCCCTGCCTCTGGCCCTTGAAGGACCCCGGTTTTAAGCCTGGAGATGACACACGTCTCCGTCATGGTTTGTCACCCGGGATGGACTTTTCCTCCAGGAATCTGTCCAATCCCCTTTTGAAGGCATCCAGGCCAGATGCCATCCCCACCTCCTGTGGCAGGGAGTTCCACAGACTAACAACACGCTGGGTGAAAAAATATTTTTTTTTGTCTGTTCTTACTCTCCCAGCCCTCAGTTTGAGTGGATGTCCCCTAGTTCTGGTATTTTGTGTGAGGGAGAAGAGCGTCCCTCGATCCACTTGACTCATGTCCTGCATTATTTTGTACGTCTCAATCTGGTTGACCGGCTTCTCCTCTTCTTTCTCCAGTGGCTTCGGGCGTGGCCGGCAGTTACTCCGTGGCCGGCTCGCCCGTCTTCTCCCCCACATCGCCGCCTCTGGGCCGAGCTGCCTCGGGGACCGTCGGCAGGCAGGGGGACCCGAGGGCCGTCCAGAGCCCCTCCATGAGGCGGAGGGACGACGGGAAGGTAACCGCAGAGGGGTGAGATCTGGCGCACGCACGCACGCACACACACACACACACAGGAGTCCTGCCTCGGGCGGCCTAAAAAGGAGAGGAGGCCATGAAATCAATGGGGTGGGGAATGAGATTTCTCTCCGGGAAGCTGCGGAAACAAGACAGGCGGCAGAATTCAGGTGGAGCAGGAGAAGCCGGGGAGCCACGAACTAGAAAGAGCAAGGGGTGGTTTTTTTTTTTTTGGGTTTTTTTTGTAACTATTATGATTGGAGTTACTTGCTAAGAACTGTAACTCGACCGGTAACTTGGAGATTGCATGGTGGCCCAATTCCCTCCCGTAGATGGGTTTTTTTTTCCAGACCGTGGCACAGGGTTTTGGGGGTGGGGGGTTAGGAGTGGCCCAGGCAGTGAAGCTTGAAGAAGAACCAAGTGGGGAAGCTCAGGAGGGTCCGCCATAGAGACTTGCCCCTGCTGACACCCCCCACCCTCCCAATGCCGCCTGAGGCCATGGCCTCCCTTTGCCGAAGCAGGAAAGGGCCGGCTTCGGCTTGCGTTACCAGCTTGGTTTGACGGGGACTTTAAAAATCGACTGGCTAGGTGGGGTGTCCACCTCCGCACCCTTTCCTGCCTCTTCGGTGACCTTCCTCTTTTCTTTTCTTTTTTCTCCCCCTAGTACGCCGGCATCGAACTCGAGGACGAAATTGACACAGAGGTAAACCTTTGCAGGGAGAAATCTATCCCCCCCCCCAGGAGGGTTGGCGTTTGGAGCCGTATTTCCCTTTAGGTCCCATCTCCCCCAAGTGCAGGGAGGAAGAGCCTCTGAACTGGGCTGACGGAGGGCGGCGGGGCCCCTTTTAGGCAGACCTGGCTGTAGCGCCCAGTTCGAGTCCCCTCCCTTCCCCGTGGGCCTCCTTGGCAAGGGGTGGACTAGATGACCCCCCCTTAGGGACCCTTCCAGTCCTGCTGCTCTAAAAAGAGATGATGTGGAACGTTCATATTAAGCTTCGGAAATTAGACGGGCTGGAGAGTCCAGGGACCAGTCCTTGGGGGTTTAGCAAGTGCCGAGAGATCACCAACCCAACCCTGAGCAGAGAGTTAAGAAAGGCAGGCGGTTTCTATCCACGGGCCACCTCGAGCCACTTTTGCCTCCGCCAGGAGCGGGCCTTTTGTCGAGCTAACGGCTCTTTCGTCGCCAGAGACCCGAACCCGCCTCCTCCCCTTATATTTGGCATGGCTTATAAAGACAAAGAGCCTTTTCACACGACCCCTAAACTCCGCGGCAAATGGCTCCCAGATCCGGAGCTTAAAAATGTTTCCCCACCAGCTCCGGAGTTTACAAAAAATTAAGTGTGACCATGCCCACCTAAGCGCGTCCCAGCGCACTTTTCAAGTCCCTGCTCTCCGGGGGTGAAAATTCCTGATGCGGATGTAACATAGTGAGTGCCGGGCTCTCCTTGGTTCTGTTTGTTGCTGTTTTTTGCCCCCCGCCCCTTTAAGAGATCTGAATGCAGTGCCGGGACGGCAGAATGGAGGTGAGCGGCATTCTTTTCATTCTTTTTTTCTCCCTCCCCTCACACAGCCAGCAGCCAGGAGTGTGGAGGGGGTGGGAACGCAGGAACAGCGACAAACCCCTAAGATCTCTGGTCCGAATTTAAGTGGCCAGCGGATCTTAGGGGTCGTGTGAAACAGCTCAAAGCCAGTCTTCCGATCAATCACATATTGTCCCCCCACACACATACACTGGGTTTCCATAGGGGGAATCGCACGCTGCGTAGTTCTGTGGACCGACTTGTGTCTGAGCCCACGGTTCCGTCCCCCACCCCCAGTCACAACCACGGGCCAGAGCAACCACGGCCGATGTCTTTTTTACAGGTGGTGATGTCCACCAAAGCCATCTGCCGCCGTGGCTTCCTGGCTCAGATGTGGGAGAGTGGGCAGATCCTCAAAACAGAGGATGATGGTCCGGATGGTGATGATGACGACGGCAGCCTAGACGGATGAGGAGCCAACGGTCCAAATCCACCCGAATCGGCATCGGATTGTTCTTTGCTTCTCTTTTTGAAATGTTTAATGTCGGTTCAAATCGAGAACCAAGGCAGGCTTTCTTTGTTTCTGAGAGAGTCCAGATTCCTGCTGGGGCTCTAAGATCCTGATCTGAAGGGTCTTGTCTTTTGATCCACACAGGGAGTCTCAGAGATGCGCTGCCAATGCGGAGGGTGGGGGTCTTTTGTCAGGCCAACGCCTCTTGATGGCTCATTCCAGACGGGTGTGGATTTAGCAAGAAGGACAAGATCCACCATCCGGAGTTTTTTTGGGAGGGTGGAAGCCAAGCCATCCCCGCCCTCGTCTGTCGTTGTGTGGCCGGATCCTGGGCTGCAGAATCAGAGCGCTGGCAGGGGCACCCAAAGGACATCTAGTCCAGCGCGCCACAGCTGCGGCGGGGAAACTGAAGCCTCCCCGAAAAGACGAAGCCTCTCTAGGACGCCGGCGCCCGTCCCGTTCCAAGGGAGTTTGTGGAACGGCACTTATCCTGAAAAATTCTTCCTAAGGGGTTCCGTGCAAATCTCCTCTCTCGGGATTCGAACCTGCGGCACGGAGCCTCGGAGAAGAAAGGCAGCTATCCGGAGACGCCCAGCCCAGCCCCTCTCCACCTTCCCTCCTCCAGGTTAAACCTACGCAACTCTTCCACTTTTACCCTGGAGCCCCCCCCTCTGCCCCCCCACTGCCCCTGGGCCTCTGCATGATGGGGGACCTGTGGGCGCCTGCAAAGAACTGGGTGCTCCATTTACCTGCCTCGGAAGGGTGGGCGGCTGAGCGGACTTCGAGCGGGCTCCCTGAGCCTGTCATGATTGAACCCGGGCAATGAGCAGAGTCATGGCTGCAGGCCTGCGGGGGTTGGGGAGGGGGGGGTTAGCCACGGGGCCACCAGGCTAACCCCACGGCTAACTGGGACGGGCCAGCGGGGCTCCCCTTGGCGTGCGCTCTGGCCACGAGGGCGACTCGGAATCATTTCGAGGGAGGGAGCGCTCGAAAAACACCGGCCACATTCCTGGAAGCCATGAAAACGCTTGCCGAGCACAGGAGATAGTGCTGGTGGATGAGACGCCCAGGGAAGGGGGAAAAGTGCGCGAGTGAAACAGAGGAAGGGGAGGCGGGCTCTCCCTCAGGCCTCCGCTTCCCCCTTGGGACAATGAGGACTAGAGACTTGGTCTTGTTTCTCCTCCTTTTAACCTACCACCCTGCAGCCCCCCCTCCCCTCCCCTTCTCCCGGGGACAGTGAATTCTGCTTCACGGGAGGTTTATTGAGGCCACATCTCTGGAGTCCTTTTCAATAAAAAGTAAATAAAAATGAGCGATGGAGCGGAAGTGGAGGCTCCTCCGAAGGCAGGCGAGGGGGCAGGCAGGCGGGAACAGAGCCCTCCGTTATGGCATGGATAAATAAATCATCGGGGCGAGGGCGGGAGGCCTGAATTATTCAGTGTCAGGTCTTAGCAGGTGGCATGGAAATATAATCCCCCACCACCCCGCATCCCCGGCCTGGCCACCTTGGGGGGCCTCTCTGCCCCATCCCAGGTGTGCTGCAGGTGGAAGAGCCTCAGGTGAAGAGGAAGAGGAAGATGGAGGAAGAAGAGGAGGAGGAGGAGGAGAAGCAGCAGCAGGAGGCGATCCCGACCACTTCCGATTCCTCAAGGAACTTCAAAGCGCTGGAGTGCCCACAGACGAAACACACGCGTACGCACCCTGCTTTATCCCGGACAACAAAGGCCGAGGAAGGCGGAACAGGGCAAGAGGGAGGCGAAATACGAAAGGGTCAGGTTCCCTCGAGGAAGCCCCAAGGTTGAGTTGGCAAGGCCGGTGGAAGACAAGAGACTTGGGGGGGGGAGCACTCATTGGCAGAACTGCTATGAGCCGGAGGTGGCCAATAGGGCTGGGAAAGTGTTAAAATGAAGTTAGAGATAGTGCTGGAGGATGAGACGCCCAGGGAAGGGAAAAAGCAGGGGCCGTTTTTTTGGAAGGCGCTCATTTGTAGGGTCCATCCTGAAAGAAATCAACCCCGAATGTTCACGGGAAGGACAGATTTTGAAGCTGAGGCATCCATAATACTTTGTCCACCTCATGAGGAGAGAGGAGTCCTTGGAAAAGTCCCTGATGCTGGGAAAGATGGAAGGCAAAAGGAAAAGAGGACGGCAGAGAATGAGATGGTTGGACGGTGTCACTGATGCAACCAAGATGGATTTGACCAAACTCCAGGAGGCAGTGGAAGACAGGAAGGCGTGGCGAGCTCTGGTCCATGATGGGGTCACGAAGAGTCAGGCACGACGGAACGGCTGAACGACAACAACATGAGTTGGGAGGTAGCTACACTGCTGGGACGCTGCGAAACGGAACAAGCGATAGTGCTGGAAGATGAGACTCTCAGGGCCGGTTAAAGCAAGGGGGACTTGGGAGGGTCACTCCTTCCTAGGGTCGCCTTGAGTCAGAGGTGGCCAGACGATCACTAACGAGACAAACAGGCTAACCCTACTGTTTTGGGGTTTGTTTTTTGGGGGTGACTTTTGATCCTGGAGGCTATTGCTGGGAAGGGTGGAGTGGGGGAGCCCTGTTCTGCCTTGCATTTTGTTCTAATGGGAAGCAGGGCGAAGTTCTCACCAAACAGGACGGTCAGCCCTTTCGGACAAAGTGCAGGGATGTGGTTTGGGAGCAAGTGGGGGGGGAACCCTTTGCCACCCCCAAGCAGGAAATGACCAGGCAGGAGTGTGGGGGTGGGACGAAGAGGGGGGAGGAGGAGGACTTCCTTTCTTTTATTTTATTCCCCCCCCCTTTCTTAATTGTGCACGAAAGGAAATGAGTCATCAGAAAAGCCTGAGCGGATGGGCCCCAAAACAGGAAAAGATGGAAACCCAAGGGCAAAAGAAAAATAAAACAGAAACGATTTAGGAACAAGCTGGAAGAGGAGAAAATAAAACCGCGTCGATAAATAGACAGTCGAAACCATTATTTCTGCATCGTGTTTGGGAGTTCGGATGGAGTTTTTTGGGTTGGGGAGAGGAGGGGGATGCCCACTCCACTTCCTCCCATAGGAAGAGGTGTGCAAGGTTTTGTTTTAGTTTATTAAAAATAATTATTTAAAAGATAGGCTGGGGAGGGGAGATTGGAGGGAAGATGAAACGTCCAGATGCAACCGTGCCTGGATTTAAGGTGTCTGCGCTCCATCTCTTTTTGTGGATGGAGTGGAAGATAAAAGTTGTGTGTTTTTACACTTCTTGGACAGCGCCTTAAAAAAACAAGGTGGTTGGAGGTGTATTTATTTTTAAAGGGTCAAACGGTCTCTGCTGATGCTTGTGCGAAACCTTGTTCTGTTGTCGTTTTGCATTCTGGTTCCTTAGCGACTGCTTTATTGTGTTTTTAAGAGAATACACAAAGAAGAAGCAGCCGTTGTGGTTAAAAAAAAAAAATCAAACACAGGTCATTTGAAAGTACCACAAGCAAACACAATGAAAGCGGGGCCCCGTTGGGCAGGGAAATATTTCTTATAAAAAGATATTCGCCGGCGCTGCCACCACCATCTCCGTTTGCTATGGATTTAAACCCGGGCCTTTGGAAGGGATGTAGGTGGAGCTGTGGAACTCCCTGCCGCTGGATGTGGGGAAAGACTCTTTTCCTTAAGGTTCGACTCAGATCTTTTCCTTAAAGGTTGCCGCCACCCCAGAGTTCCCTCCAGGACAGGCAGCAATTCCCCAGGTGAGCCTCCGTGTTCAAGAGAAGAGTGCATCGGAATAGAAACTGCACAAGGAAGGAAAACACACACACACACACACACACACACACACACACACACACCCTCTTCCCAAGCTGGCCACTTTTGCAAATGAGGAAGGGGAGGTCCTGTAGGAGAGGAGGCCTCAGCAGAGTTTGCAAAAGTTACATTTTTTTAAAAAAGGCAACCCTTCACACCTCTCACCCAGGGGGTGATGGGATCTGTAGTCCGTTAAAGCTACCGCTTCTGGCTCACAAGCCCCTTGTGTGGGTGGAGGTTGCGGGGGGGGGAGGTCACTCCTTGACCAGGTGCTAAAGGCACTAAAGGCAAGGGAGTGAATTTCATTGGGACACCAGCCATGAAAGCCGAACCGCCACTGAAATCCGATTGCCTCCTCTCCCCCCCCCGGCCCCGCCTGGCCGAAACCCAATCTGCCCGTGTAATGCAATCAGCCGTACACCTCCTTGCAGGTTTGTGTGTTGTGGGTGTGATGGTGGTTCTCCTGAGCCCCAAAAGCCACTCTGGGGTGGGTTTTTTAAGGCAGTTCAATGGCATCCCTCCTTATCCACTATTTCTCTCATCCACGGCCGGAAAATGCTAAACAGATGTAATACTCTTGACATGTCTGTTTCTAAAGGGCAAGCTACCAGACCCATGCTGTCACGCTCACTCGCACAGAGAGGAGGGGGTAGTTCTTTGGAGGGGGGGAGGAAGCAGGAACTTGAATCCATTTTTTTTTTTTGGAGTTTGCCTTGCCATTTTCACCTTGAAATAACCCTGTTCCACCAAAAAAAGTTTTTAATTTTCTTTGGCCAAGCGCTCAACTTCAGATAACAAACGCTCCGCGGGCTATGCTAGGGTGGGTAAGTCATTGGGTAAACTTTGCGCCGTGTACACAACATTTTATTAACTCTGTAAATGTTTCCCGTAACCATGACGCTGTGTCGGAGGTAGAGGCTTGTACGGGGCCAAATCCGGACCTGAAAGAGCTTGTCTTTCCCATCCTGGATCTACTACAGGGAGGCCTCAGTGGCTCCCAAGAGACCAATGAGCAGGTCTTTTTTCAGGCCAGCGGCTCTTGATGGCACTTTCCAGAACAAGCCCTTGATCCCGACAGGAGGGGCAGCAGGCACCTGTCTCCTGTTCCCCAGGAATATCCTTGCCTCTCACCCTGTGGTTAGGATGATGGCAGCAGCTGAGTGTTGCAGTGGGGAGAGTGATGGCCAAAGAAGGGTGGGGGGTGGAGGATGATGCCAGGGACAGGACCTGTTCCTCCAAAATCGGCCCCCCACCCTGGATTTGGAATCTGGACCCCTGGGTTTCAAACCCCCATGTCACCCAGTTTGTAACTTTAAAAAAGTTGGCCAAGGGGAAGGCAAAGGAAGGGGCGATGCCATTTCTCAAGATGGCGGCGAGGGCTTCGGCAGCCGGCGTGGCCCTCAGGGCTTGCCCGCACGCGAAATGGCCGCCGCGCCGGCTTCTCTCCCAAAGGCAAAGTAGCGCGCCAAGGCCCGCGTCCCGTCCCTCTTCCAAGATGGCGGCGGCCTGGGCCTCGGCGCCCGCCCGCGACGGAGCCCGCGCCCCGCGCCTCGGCCAATGGGGCGGCGCTCCGCCGGGAGGCCCCGCCCACCTCGGCCAATGGCCTCCCGGGCTGGACAGGCGGGCCCCGCCCTCGCCTCGAAGGCCTCTCCGCCCGCCCTTGGCGGTTGGCAGGCGGGCCGCCCAATGGGGCTTGCGGCCGCCTCCGGAGCGGGAGGGTGGGGGGGACGCGAGGGGCGGGGCCGTCGCGGGCCGCCATTTTGTGAGTCTATATAACACGTAGCCGTTGGTGCCGCCGCCGCTGCTGCTCCTCCTCCGGCGCCTCCGCTCCGCTTCCCTTCGGGCCGCCTTCCTGTGCCATGGACGGGTGAGTGGCGGCGGCGGCGACGACGGTGCGGGGGGGGCGGGGGAGGGGAGGAGGAAGGGCTTCCGGTGGGGAGGGGAGGGGAGGGGGCCCCTCGTCCCGTCCCTTTCCCCACTCCGCCGGGAAAAAGTTAGGGCGCGCTCCCGCGGGGGAGAAGCGCGCCTCCGCCTCTCTCGGCTTCCCCTTCGCTTCCCGCACCCTCCTTTTTCCTCTCGGGGGCGCGCCTCCTCCCTCCCCCCGGTGGAAAAAAGTTCGGGCGGGCGCGCGCGCGCCCCCCCCCGACGCCCCCTCCCTCCCTGCCCGCCCGCCCGCTCTTGGGATCGAGGGAGCGCGCCCCCGACGCCTCCGAAAGTTCTAAACGCGCGCGCCCGACCTCCGCCCTTCTCTCCCGAACGTTCCAAACGCGCGCGCGCGCGCGCCCGCAACCGCCCGCACCCCCGCGCGCGCCCCCGCCCTTTCCCCTCCTTCGCCGCCAACGTTCCATCGAGGCGCGCGCTCCCTCCCCCCCCAAAAGAAAGTTGCGCTCGCGCATGCGCAACCTCCGCATCCCACCGCGTGCCAGCCTCGCCTTGCTTTCCTGGAAGGGGGGGGGGGGAGGACTCTTAGGCGAAGTTACTTTCTCCCACTTCCGGGCGGGCCGTTCCAACAGGCTTCGTTGGGCGGGGGGGACTTGCTCGAAATTGGCCGGGGCGGGGCTTGGCGGGGCACCCTCCCCCTCCCTCGCCCGCCCTCGTGCTCTTTTCTCCGCCGGGCCACGCCCCCTGCTCCTGGCCACGCCCCCCCCAGGATGCCGATTGGAAGGCTCATTCATGCCTTCCCTCCCTCCCTTCCAGGGCTTTGCGGTTGCAGGGGAGGAAGTGCGCGCGCGGGGGGGGGCAGAGACACGTGGTCATCGGGGGGGGACAGGGAGGGAGGACCCTAATAAGGCTCCCAAGGGAACCCCCCTCCGACATGTTAATGTTAAGGACTGGGCTTTATAGAGGGGGGGGCAGAATCAGGACCCTTCTGATGTGTAGCAGGCCCCCTCCCTCCTCCTCCTGCCTTGCAGGCCCCCCTCCCCTCTGCCCACGTGTGGCAGCCCAGCCACCCCCTCCCATGGGATCCAGGGCCCCCCCATCTCTGACTCTAGCCCCCCACCCCTTGAAGGAGGAGGGAAGGCAGACTCTTCTCCCCCCCCCCCCATGACTGGTCCCGCGAGCTTCGTTCAGGGCAGCATTCGTGCATCTAAGCCGGCCTGCCCGGGTTTTCCAGCCAGGCATGGGGGGCTGGCACATCGGAGTTCCGCCCTTGACCCAGGTGAGCCCCCGGCCACTGGACACTCTTGGCGGCGGTGGTGGTGGTGGTGGTGGGGACCTCCTGGTCAGGATCTGGAGCCCAAGCTCTCTCCTGGGACGAAGGCTGGGAGTTGTAGTCCCAGAACGGCCGATTCCCCCTGCAGCGGATGGTCTTAAGGCAGTGGTTTCTCCACTGGTGGGTCCCCCCCCAGATGTTCCTGGACTGCAACTCCCAGAAGCCTCCACTTCTCGCTGCGCTGGAACGGGGTGTCTGGGAGTTGCAGTCCAGGGACATCGGGGGGGGGACCCACCAGTGGAGAAACCACTGGTCTAATGTTTCCTTCCCTTCCCACGCCATTGCCCACCCCCACCCCTAGTCGGTCTCCTGGGGCCAGGGCTGGTTGGCATCCCTGGGGTGGCCCTTCCTTTGGGCCTCGGCTGGTCCCTTTTGCCTTTGGCCCCGGTGGGGATGGCCGGGGGAGGAAGAGAAGGGCTGGCTGCCCTGGGCGGAGGCCGACTGGCTGTGTGCAGGGGGGGTGTTGCCTTGTTTCCCCAAACCAGCTCCAGCAAAGGTGACCTTGAGAAATCCACGGGTGGTGCTGGTGGGGGGGGAAATGTCAGGAGAGGGTGGTTCTGCCCCGGGGGGGGGCAGTCCTGGGCCTGGCCTCGTGGGCGGAGTAGCTCAAGGGACTGGCTGTGTGCCTCTGCCACCTTGTGGCTGCAGTTCCCACCACGAGGCTAGGCTGGGGGGGGGGCTCTTAAGTTTATTTTTTCTTTTGCTAGAAATCCCTGCCCCACTTCTGGACTCCCAAGGTGCTGGGGTCCCTGGGGAGGAATTCTGGGGGCCAGCACCTCATTTCCTGGGCGCCGGCAGAGAAATTGTGGGTGGCCCGACCGGGCAGGCCTCCTCAAGGGCCGGTGGGTGTAGCCGCTTTGGTTTTTCTCAGGGTTGGGGGGCAGGCCACCCTCTCCTCCCCCCCACACACCTCACCCGGCAGGGCTTCTGGATTTAGAAGAACTGCGCACACCCGCTCACCTCTCCTGCCCTGAGGCGCTCACTCTCTGCCACCTTGTGGCTGCATTTCCTCCCCACCACGAGGCTGAGCAGGCTGGGGGCCGTCCCGTGTTAAGTCTTCCCCCTCTATTTTTCTTTTGCTTCCTCCTCCTGTCTTCCTTCCTCGAAGGCTTCGTGGCGATGGGCTGGAGGCCTCTTGGGATGGATGGAGGCCGTAGGCGGCCGACCTCCCTCTTCCCGCTGGCCCATTTAATAAAGATGTTTCCTTCCGGGTCGCAGCTTCATCCCTCCCTTCCCCTTTTCAGTAAAAAGTTGCCACCGAGGGGCCAAAATAAAGGAACAGAGGCTGGGCTGTCCTGTTTCGACCTCAACATGGAGGGTGCCCAAATTTTGCAGGCAGGCATGTCCTCCTACCATGGTCATCAACTCGCTCAGGAGTCAGGCCCTCTTCGCCAAGCGCTGACGGGCGCCCCGGGCCAAGTGTCCCCCTTAGGAGGCTGGCCCAGGCTCAGGTGTGGCCATGTGGCCCACTGTCCCCTGACCCGGCTGCCGTTGGGAGGCCAGCTGGGTGTGTGTGGGCGTCACTGCCAACGGGGCCCATCCGTCCCTGGGCTGAGGAGAGGCTCCCTCCTGCGGGCAAGGCAGCCGCCCGTCCTCGGGTGTCCGTTGCACTCTTTTTCCCTCTCAACCCGAGCCCCCCAACCCGGCTTCATCCTCGCAAGCAGGGAGAGTCGGCTGGCTTCTTATTGACTCCTCTTCGGAGCGTGTTCTGTCTGCCTGCGGAAACGCTAATCGCGTCACCCTTTTTCTGTCTGTTGCAGCATTGTCCAAGATATAACAGTTGGTACAAAGGTAAGCGCTTGTTTTTCCTTCTTTTCCTGGTTCCTTAGGGAGTAGGCCACCGGCAGCAGCCACGGCCGCTCCTTGCCACGGCTGGTGGCTAGTTCCCCCCTGGAACCCCTCGTCCTCCTGGCAAGCGCTTGGGTCCTGGGCCAGCCGCGCCAGAGACCCAGGGCCTGGCAGAAGCAAGTGGGAAGGGGGGGAATACCTGGAATGTTTCGCGTGGCGTGTGGGACATCCTTGACTCTGGGCTGGGCAGGAGCGCCGTGGCCTGGGAGCGGATTCTCCTTCCCCCTCCGAGGTTGCAAAGCTGCAAAAGAGAGCGACAAAAATGATCACTGGGCTGAGGGGCACCTCCCTTACAAGGAAAGGCTAAAACATTTGGGGCTCTTTAGTCTGGAAAAAAAGGCGCCTGAGGGGGATATGACTGAGACATACAAAATAATGCAGGGCATGAGTCAAGTGGATAGAGGGAAGCTCTTCTCCCTCTCAAAATACCAGAACTAGGGGACATCCATTCAAACTGAGGGCTGGGAGAGTAAGAATAGATAAAAGAAAATATTTTTTCACCCAGCACGTTGTTAGTCTGTGGAACTCCCTGCCACAGGATGAGGTGATGGCATCTGGCCTGGATGCCTTTAAAAGGGGATTGGACAGATTCCTGGAGGAAAAGTCCATCATCCCAGGTGACAAACCATGATGGAGAGGTGTCATCTCCAGGCTTAAAAAAAACCAGGGTCCTTCAAGGGCCAGAGGCAGGGGAGTGGTGTATCAGGAGACAGAGATCTAGTCTCATGCGCTCCCAGAGGCATCTGGTGGGGCCACTGTGAGATCCAGGAAGCTGGACTAGATGGGCCTCTGGCCTGATCCAGCAGGGCCTCTTCTTAGGTTCTTATGTTCCTGGCGGCCTCCTAGCAAAAGTCAGCGCGGTTTTGCACCAGGAGACGCCTCCTCCTCCTCCTCCTCCCATTCTGCCGTTTCACTCTGTGATCCTGGGAACAGGGTCTTTTGGGCCAGTCCTTCTACCCAGGAAGTCGGGCGCTTGGGGTTGTGGGAAGCACCTTTGGCCAGGCATCCAGGAGGGCTGCGTGGTGCGTTGGTGGAAGGGCAGGAAGTTTGTGACACAAGGGGAAGTAGAGGCATGGGGTGGCAGTCCCTTTCACTTCTATTCGGTGTTGAGTGGGGGCTGTAGACCCCCCACTTTCTGTCCTGGGCCTCTCCTCCTGAATTAGTCGGGGGTCTGAAAGAGATCTTCCTTACCATGGGAGGGAAGGAGGGTCAGAAGCGTTGGGGGTCACGGGTGGGGCAGGGAGAGATGAGCATCCTTGGTTTAGGGCGGTGGTGGCCAAACTTCGGCCCTCCGGATGTTTTGGACCACAACCCCCACGGTCCTTTGTCGTTGGCAGTCCAGGCGTGGAATTCGGAGCGCTGCGGCCCAAAACAGCTGGAGGGCCGAAGTTTAAGCACCACTGGTTTAGGGAGGAAGTCAACCCAGCCCTCGGCCAAGAGGGGTGACTTCTGGGTGCGCAAATACCGAGAAAGATGTCCCTTATCCCCACCACCACAAATCCCGGACTGTCACTGAGAAATCGGGCGTTTTAAGACTCCAGCGGTGAGAAGCACCTTGCTCTTCCTAGCATGCATTCGATGAGGACGCAGCATTGTACTTTCCACCTATGTGGACATCCTGTTGTTTCCCCCCCCCCAAGCTTTTGGTGGGGACATTGAATCATAGAATCATAGAATCCTAGAGTTGGAAGGGACCTCCAAGGGCCATCTAGCCCAACCCCCTGCCATGCAGGAACCCCTATCACAGTATTTCCAACAGGTGGCCATCCAGCCTCTGCTTAAAATCCTCCAAAGAAGGAGACTCCACCGCCCTCCTTGGTGGCAGCATCTTCCACTGCCGAATAGTTCTAACTGTCATGAAGTTCTTCCTAATGTTCAAATGGAATCTCTTTTTCCTGTAGTTTGAAACCGTTTCCCTGTGTCCTAGTCTCTGAAGCCATGGAAAACAAACCTGTTCCCTCTTCAATAGGACATCCTTTCAAATATTTAAACGTAGCTATCATATCCCCTCTCAGTCTTCTTTTAGAGAGGCTAAACATTCCCAGCTCCCTAAGCCGTTCCTCATAAGACATTTCCTCCAGACCCTCAACCATCCTGGTCGCCCTCCTCTGCACCCGCTCGAGGTGGTCAACATCCTTTTTAAATTGAGGAGCGCAGAACTGGACACAGGACTCCCGGTGGGACCTGACCAGAGCAGAACAGAGTGGGACTATCCCTTCCCTTGATCTAGACACGATGCTTCTGTTGATGCAACCAAGAAATGCAATTGGGCGGCCCTCTGACCGAGCCCAAGGGACGGCCTCCCCCTTCCCTTTATCGCCTGTTCCGGAGAGCCGATTCGCTCCGCCTGGCATGGTTTGGGGGCCGGGCTCTTTTGCCATGGGAACAGCCCCGCCGGCTACGGGCCAGGAATGCCGGTGTGTGTGTGTGTGTGTGTGTGTGTGTGTGTGTGTGTGTGTGTGTGTGTGTGTGTGTGTGTTGTGTGTGTGTGTTTGGAGGGGTGGGCATGAATTCCAGCCGGGGACACTCCCTTTCAGGTCCGCTCGGGGAACTCTCCGGAGCAGGCTGGCCCCGCAGATGGGCGCCACATGTGTGGCAGACAAAGAAGCCAACTCATCCGGGGAGCGCGGGGGGGGTAGGCTTCTTTGGAGCACCCCCTCTTCAATTTGAGGGGAGGGGGCGGGCAGCCAAGGGTTCCGTAAAGCCTGACGGACCAGGTAGCCGAGTTTCTCCAGGCAGCCTGGAGGAAAGACGATGCAGACAGAAGGGGGACCGGGTGGGTGGGTGGGTGGGATGGACCGGTCGCCGTCATGCCTTCGCGCCATCCTGGTTGCAGAATTTTCTCAGGGGGTCTTTTGCCCTCTCCGGCTTCTAAAAGGGGTCTGCCTGCCACCCGGGGGGGGCGGCGGGGGGGCTTTTGCAGAGGGGAGTTTGCCCAAGGGCTGCCAACGTAAACACCCCCCCACACACACACCCCCGGCCTCCCCCTTTTTCTCTCTTGCTCTTCCAGCGAGGATCGGACGAGCTTTTTTCGGCCTGCGTCGCCAACGGACCCTTTATCATGAGCAGCAGCTCTGCCTCGGCAGGTAACGGGGGGGGCGAGATCTGGAACCGGCCAGGGGACGGGGGAGCATCCGTGTTCTGTGCCGAAGCCAAGCAGGAAGCATGGAGCCAGGCTCCCTCTGGAAGGGGGATGTGTGTGTGTGTGTGAGCGCGTACGCACCCTCCCGAAGCAGAAGTTAATTAATTAAGGGGGGAGGTATGTGGTGAAAAGGGTTAATACAAGTATGAATATTTATGGCTCTCAATCACCAAGCAGGTGGGAGTGGCTAAGAATGTTATATATGGGAACCTAATGGGGGATGTTCAGTTTTAAGTTCAGTTCAGTTTAAGTTCAGTTTGTGTTCAGTTCGGGTTAGAGCTGAGAGGAGTTCAGTTAAGAGAGCTGAGAGTCAGTTAGATGGTCAGGTGGGAGATCCTGCCACTGAAAAGGGTCCGATTTAGAAAGGAAACACATTATTATAAGATTTCATGTATGCAGTACCATAACATCGGCTAAAGCTCTCATAATACTGAACATTAATTGTGAACCAATAAATGTTTCATGCTTTGTTTTAAAACTATATTGCTTGGTGTGACTCCAAATACATATAAGTGTCCAGTGAATCTGGTGGCGGCAGCGAGTGAAAACCCGGTGTGTGTAAGGGGCAAATTGTAAAAAAAAAAAGTGTGTAAATTGTGACGTGCCCCTTACACACCCTGTGTTTTCACTCGCTGCCACCACCAGATTCACTGGACACTTATATGTATTTGAGAGAGAGAGAGTCACACCAGATAATACAGTTTTAGAACACACATGAAACATTTATTGGTTTACAATTAGATGTTCAATATTATGATAGCTTTGGCGATGTTATGGCACTGGATACATGAAATCAAGGGCCTGTGAGGAGGGGCTGCGGTTTGGACCGGGGACGGGACGGGACAGGCCTGGGGGGGGTGTATCTGAGCGTGACCCCCCTTCCCGGGGCCCTGCCTCGGCCCTCTCTCTTTTTTTTCCCCCAGCCAACGGAAACGACAGCAAGAAGTTCAAGGGGGACAGCCGGAGCGCCGGGGTGCCCTCCCGGGTGATCCACATCCGGAAGCTTCCGGGGGACGTGACGGAGGCCGAGGTCATCTCCCTGGGCCTCCCTTTCGGCAAGGTCACCAACCTCCTGATGCTGAAGGGGAAGAACCAGGTATGTGCCGCCGCCCCCCACCGCCGGGCTCACCTGGGAGCAGCAGCAGCAGCAGCCTGGGGTTCCTTGGGCCAAGGGGACCCCCCGCCCTCGGCCGGCTCTTTGCCGAGGGCCTGGATGAGAAGGGACCCCCTTGGTGAGCCGGGCCGGTGGAGCGCCAGGGCAAGGGGGCGGGCGCGTGACCTCCCCCCCTGCGCGGCCCGGCCACCTTTTTCTCTCCTCCTCCTTCCCCCAAAAAAAAACCACCAGGCCTTCATCGAGATGAACACGGAGGAGGCGGCGAACACCCTGGTCAACTACTACACCACCATCACGCCGGTCCTGCGGGGCCAGGCCATCTACATCCAGTTCTCCAACCACAAGGAGCTGAAGACCGACAACTCCCCCAACCAGGCGGTGAGCGCGCGAGAGGCACGGTGGCCGCCTTCCGTGGGCCCCCGGAGGGTGGCTCTCAGCCGGGCCCAAAGAGGAGGAGGAGGAGGAGGTGGAAGAGGGGACCCGTGGGCCAGGGTTCAGGGGCTGGCGGCACTGGGGTTTACTTCCCCGGAGAGAGAGAGGGGGCAGGGGTCCTGGGGTTGCTGGGTCTAAGCAGCTGTCTCCCACCGGAGTTACTGCTCCCCGATTCATTTTGCCCCCTCCTCCCTCCCGTTCCCCCCTCTACAGAGGGCCCAGGCAGCGCTCCAGGCGGTCAACTCGGTCCAGTCGGGCAACCTGACCCTCTCGGCCTCGGCGGCGGCGGCGGCAGTGGACGCGGGCATGGCCATGGCAGGCCAGAGCCCCGTCTTGCGCATCATCGTGGAGAACCTCTTCTACCCCGTCACCCTGGACGTCCTGCATCAGGTCAGCAGGAGGGAGTGCTGCGTAATTATGGGCGGCGGGGGGGGGGTTTCCCCTGCAGGGACCAGGGCAGGGCAGGGCAGGGTGGTTGCCCCCTCCCCCCCTGTCGGAGCCCCTCCAGGCCTGACATCTCCCCCCCCCCCGGCCGCTTGCTCCCTAGATATTCTCCAAGTTCGGGACCGTCCTGAAGATCATCACCTTCACCAAAAACAGCCAGTTCCAAGCCCTCCTCCAGTACGCCGACCCCGTCAGCGCCCAGCACGCCAAGCTGGTGAGTCTCGGGGCTGCTCTCGCAAGCCCCCCTCAACGGCCAAGAGTTCTCCTCAACCACCCAGCCTTCCCCCCCCCCTCCGGGCCGAGAGGAGGAGGAGGAGGAGGAGGAGGGTGACGCTCTCTGCCTGGTGCTTTGGCCCACCCCCTCCCAGTCCCTGGACGGCCAGAACATTTACAACGCCTGCTGCACGCTGCGCATCGACTTCTCCAAGCTGACCAGCCTGAACGTCAAGTACAACAACGACAAGAGCCGTGACTACACCCGGCCCGACTTGCCCTCGGGCGACAGCCAGCCCTCCCTCGACCAGACCATGGCCGCCGCCTTCGGTAAAGGGGGCGGCTCGCGTGCGGGGGGCGGTGGATGTGTGCCAAACCCACGGCTGGGAAGGGGGAACCGGGCGGGGGCGGGAGGGAGGGAACCGGAGGCCGGTTGCTTCCTTGTTTTCCTTCCTTCCTTCCGTCTTATTTATTTATTTATTTATTTATTTATTTGGAACACATTTATTTATTTATTTGGAACACTCCTCCAGGGGCCCCGGGGATCATCTCCGCCTCTCCCTACACGGGGGCCGGCTTCCCGCCTGCCTTCGCCATCCCTCAAGCCGCAGGTGAGTGCGCCCCCCCCTGCCCCCCCGGCCCCTGGCTGTGGCCTGGGGTTCCTGTTTCTCCCTCTCCTCCCCCCCCTCGGCTGTTTTTCTGCCCATCGGAGCCGACCAAGGAGGCCGTCGGGGGGTGTGTGTCTGTCCTGGACATGAGGCTCCCCCCAGAGTTTGGGAAGGCTCCCATCCCAGAGGGGGGGTTGCAAAGCTGAAAGTCTGGGCCAGGGATGGCAACCCTCAGGCTCCCAGCTGGACCCACAGCCCAAGCGAGGAAGAGACTTCCGGAGGGTCTGAGAAGGGCCGGGGGTGGGTGGGGGCAGTGGGGGCGTCCCTCTACAAAGTGAGCCGAAGGTGGACAAGCTGTGGATCCGGATGTGGTGCATGGTGGAAACTGCTCGTGGCATGTGTTGGTGCAAAGGCCCGAGAAATGCACGGCTTTGTGTGTCCCCATTCCCCACCACCACCACCACCGCCGCCGTCGCCTTGCTCTACCCCCCCACCCCAGCTCCACCCCCCACCCCACAAGCCATGGGTGTGTGCTGCTCCGGCACCTCTGACTTGGCCTGGCCCCCAAGGAGAGCCAGATATGTGTGCCCTCTCCCCCCCAAACCCCACCACCCCCACCCTGCACATACACACACACACACACACCTCTGTCGAGAGCTAGGCCGAGAGTCCCCCCCCCCCTTGGAGCCGAGGGCCGACGGCTTTTCCTCCGCCCGGGTGGCGGCGGTTGGCCGCTGTTGACTTCGCCCGGCTGGCCCGCCTTAACCCGCTTTAATTTTTCCAGGCCTCTCAGTCCCAAACGTGCACGGAGCCCTGGCTCCCCTGGCGATCCCGTCTGCCGCAGCCGCCGCCGCTGCCGCAGGGCGGATCGCGATCCCCGGGCTGGCCGGGGCAGGGAACTCCGTCCTGCTGGTTAGCAATCTGAACCCGGAGGTTAGTGGACCGGCCTTCTCTCTCTCTCGCGCGGGCGCACACGTGCTCTTCCTGTCCGGCCTCCACGCGTCCTCCTTTCCTCTCATTTCCTCCTTCCTTCCTTCCTGTCCTTAAATATTACTATTATTATTTATTACTATTATTATTATTATTATTATTATTATTATTATTATTATTATTACAGTTATTATTAGTACTTTCCTTGAATTCTTGTTTTTTCCTGCTTCCTCCCAGTGACTTTGCAAAGCTCACTTTTCTTCTCGGGAAAAAACAAACATCACAAACCCCCTCCCCTTTGAGCCCAAAGGTTGACTCTGGTGAGGAAAATCCCACCTGGGGAATCTTTGAGCCCCCACCCGCACCCCGAGAGGCTCCCATAGGGTGCTTTTGGTGGCCACGGGTCCACAAAACATGTCATATTTTAGTCATTTTATATGCCCTATTTTATGCGTTGGTGCTGCTTTTAAATCTATGTGGAATGTTTTAAACGAGTTGAATGTAGCCACCGTGAAATTTTGTTCTTCCTGCAAGGGGGAATGACAATAAAGATTCCTGTTCGCCCACTCCTTCCCCACCCTTCCAACCTGGGGGCCCCTGTCCCCCCACCAATTGGGGGTACAACCGCTGCCCTTGCACCCCAGTTGGGAGCGACAGCCCCCCCTGCCCTGCCCTCTTCCTGTGGTGGTGGTGGTTGGGGGGCTTGGGGTTTCTCACCCCCTCCCTCCCTCCCTCCCTCCGATACTCCTGCCCTGTTGAGCTTCCCTGTTCCTTGGGGTGCGCCCGCCCGCCCGCCTGCCTTCCTTTTGCTCTGTGTGTGGCTCCCTCCTTCGGGCCAGTGTCACGCCCCGAGTTGTGGCATTCCTCTTTTCCTTTGCTGTTTTAACTCGTTTTTGGCATTCCCCCCCCCCAGATCCATTTAACATCTCCAGTCCTCACAAGCTCTCCTGTTTTGAGTTGAGACCCCGGTGCATTTGGGGGGTGGGTGGGACACAAGGTGGGGGTGGGAGGAGGCTGAGAAAGGCGTTGCCGAAAAAAAGACTCAAAATAGTAAATCCAGCAGCTCCTGGGAGCCCCTTTCCCCCCCCCATGCAAAACCCCCAAACCCCAAAGGGCACGGGGCCTTCTCCCCACTCACCCCTTTGCCGTGGGGTGGAGGGCAGCGGGAGGCCCACCCGTCGGGTGTTGGGAGGAGCACGGAAGCCGGTACGGTCCCCCCCGAAGCTCGAAGCAGAGGCCCGGATGGGTGAATCGCCGTCGGCGTCACTCGTTTTTAAATCTTTTTTTTTTTTTTGGCTGTCTCTTTCTCTTTCTTGACTGTTCTTTTTGAGGCACGGGGGCGGGGCTCGCCAGCAACGCTCCCTTGCCCATAGAGTCCCCCCTCCGGAGCCTATTCCTCCCCCCAAAAAAGAAAACACGCAAATACACACTGGCACCTGGCAATGTGTCGCTGGCACCTAGGAGGAGGTGGGTGCGCCCCTCAAAAGAGGGGAAGAAGTCACTCAAGGCAGGCCACGAATATTTGGGAGACCCTTCGCAGGCATCTGGTGGCCGCAGGCCTCCCCCCGTTGCCCCCATCCTGCCAGTCTGGTGGCGGGGGTCTCCCGTGGGCAAGGGCTACTTTGGCAGAAGCCGTGCCCATAACGTGCCAGGCCCCCAGCCCTCCACCCGCCTCGGACGTTTGGTGCCTGGCCTGGGAGGCCGGGTTTCGTAGCCGATTCCCCGGCCCCCCACCCACCCTCCGTGCAGACGCCCGTGGTGCCAGGGAGGGTTGCTGCGCGACACGCCTCGTGCCCATGTACGCGTGTGCCGCTGCCACCGACGCTCAGTGGCGGCGTGGTTTCCTGCTTTCCTTTGCTCCCTCCTGCTTCTCTCTTGGGCGAGAGGCCGTGATGCCTGTCGCGAAGCCGGACTAACGACGTCCACCCTTTATTTCCCCCGTTTGCTCGTTATAATCCGTGTGGTAGAAAAAACTGAAAATCTGTGCCCAGCGGCTTGAAGGGGCAGCATTTCTCCAGAGGGACACGGGACGCTCGCGTATATGAGGGGTGTGTGTGGGGGGGCTGTGTCCCCTTACGCAGGGCAGCTGGACAGGACCCCCTTTCCCCAAAGGGGGCGGCTGGGGGGGACATGGGGACGAAGCCCCTTGGTCTGAATCCGCACCCCCACCCTTGGAAACCATTTGGGGCTGCCTCTAAGAAGGCGGCTTTAACCCAAGGAGGGGGTTTTGGGGCCGGGAAGTCCCGGGACGCTCCCTTAGCTAGACCGGATCCGAAAATCCTGTCACCTTCCCTGAGCTGCAAATCTCTGGCCTTCAAGGGGGCAGAGATGCCAGCCCTCCCCCTTTCCCCTCTACTCACAAGGAGACCCCAGCTGCCTTTTTTGCCCCGTTGGCTGGTCCGTGACCCTCTCGGGGTGCCGTGCCCAGGCCGTTGTGAATTTTCGGTCCGGGCCGTGTGTGCATGTGCCTTGTCGCAAGTTGGGGTGTGTGTGTGTGGGGGCTATTCCTTCGAGGTGGAGCCACTGTCTCCGTTTTCTGAAAGCAGCCTTTCCCACAAGGGTGCAGGTTTGGGGTTTCGCGGATACCAGGCTCCCACCCAAGAATATTTGGGGCCTGGCCGGTCCCGAATCATGGAGGAGACCGCTTTCCCGTGTTGGTTTTTCTGCTCCCGAGTCCCTCTGGGTGTCTCTTTCTCTCTGTGAGATGCTGCCTCTTCTCTCCTCTTAGGTAGACCTGCCTTGAGTTTAAATGCTCTTTCCTTTTTTTTATTAATTGCTGTGTTTCTGCTAGGTTTAAAAAAAAAGAAGAAAACCCTAATAACTTCATTCTCATGTTTTTCTTTTTTAAAAAACAAGTGTTTGTGCCTTTTTGGTTCTAGAAAGCTATAAATCTTTACTGATGGAACACTACATATTTCTTTTTATGTATTTACTGACCTAATGTTTTTTGCTACTTTTTTGTTTCTCTTGTTCTCTCCACCCCCTCCCTAAATCTCCCTCCCTCTCTCTCTCTCTCTCTCTTTTTATTTTTAAATTTCCTTCCTTCCCTCCTCCTCGATCCGGAATTTCTGCACGGTACTACTTCTGCTTCCTGTTGTTGCTTGGAAAAAACAAACAAAAATGTATATATATGTAAACATATATATATATATATATATGTATTTAAATTTAAAACAAAAAAACTACCCCCTTAAAAAACTGGAACAAAAAAAAACACCCACCAAAAAACCACACCCCCAACCCAAACTTTCCTGTGCTCTCCGGAAACCAACCTGCCCTCCAATATTATTAACCACCTTGAAAACTTCATCATCTGCCATCAACCAATTCTGCCATTTCCTGTTCGGGGACTCTCGCCTTTCCTCCGTGGTCGACCTGCGACTTGCGCCACCTCCGCTCTCCCCTCCGACTCTTCCCTCCTTCCTTCCTCCCTACGCTGCCTTGCTCTGCTGTCCTCTAAAAGAGAGTTACGCCCCAATGCCTCTTTATTCTTTTCGGTATGTTATCATTCACACTTTTTTTATTATCCTTTCCCCCCCTCCCCTTCCGTTTTGAGGTTTTACTTTGGGGGGGGCGAGGGGTGGTGGCGGGGGGAGGGCGGTGGCCGGGGCCGGGCGGGCACCGGGGAAGGAGGGGAAGGGCCCATGACCAGTTTTGGCCGAATATTTTTAATTACGTTAACGGGATCCTTTCTGTTTGGTTTGGTTGCTTTTTTAATTCCTCCCCCCCCCATCTTTTTTTTTTTAAAAATGACACAGACTCCATGCATGGTTTGGGTTGCTTTGCATGCTTTTGGTGTGGGGGTGGGGGGGGGAGTGGGATTCGGCCAGGACAGGGCAGGGAGTGCCTGAACAAGTCGGCCTCATCCTGGGGTGAGGGCGGGGAGCCCCGAGGTTTTAATTTTAAAAAAATAAAAAGATGGTCTAGCGCTATAGCGCTGTGCCGCTGCCCTGCTGTAATGCCATAGCGCTATAGCGCTACAGTGATATAGCGCTGTAGGGGTTCGCTCTGATAGGTCCTGGGCTGCTTATAACTGGAGGAGGGAGAGCGGTTTTCCCGTCGGGCGGGCGGGTGGGGGGTCTTGAGTGAATTTGGCCGAGGGGGGGGTTGTTTCTCTGAAGACGTGCCTCTTTCCTCCCCTCCCCTCCCCTCGCCACCTCCAGGGGTGTACGGGGACGTGCAGAGGGTGAAGATCCTGTTTAACAAGAAGGAGAACGCTTTGGTCCAGATGGCCGACGGCAACCAGGCCCAGCTGGGTGAGGAGCAAAGCGATGGTCCCCGGGGCTGGAGGGTGGGGGGGTGGGGGTGGGGGTCTTTTTCCTCCTCCACCCCCAAAGCACAAGGGGGGGTGGGAGGGAGGAGAATGTGTGTGTGTGGGGGGGTTTGCATCACGCATGGGGTTTCCTGGTTTCCAGCAAGGCCTTGCAGGACCTTCGAGAGACCCAGTTGTCCGTCCTCCCACCCCCACGGAAGGTGGGGTGGTGGGCTGCCTCTTTCGCCTGGCCCTTCCCGGTGATGACGTGGGGGGGGCATTTGCCCTCGTCTGGGTCAAGGGAAGGGTCTTTTTTTGGTGTGGGTGGGTGGGGAGGAGATAGAGAGGGAGCTTTGCAGAGGGGCCTTTTCTGGCCCCCTCCCAAGCTGCCTCCTCCTCCTCCTCCTCCTTGCATATATATATTCTCTCTCTCTCTCTCTCTCCTCTCTCTTCTCTGTCTTTCGGGGGTGGGGGGCCAGCCATGAGCCACCTGAATGGGCAGAAGCTCCACGGGAAGCCCATCCGGATCACGCTCTCCAAGCACCAGACAGTGCAGCTCCCCCGCGAGGGCCAGGAGGACCAAGGGCTGACCAAGGACTACGGCAACTCCCCCTTGCACCGCTTCAAGAAGCCCGGCTCCAAAAACTTCCAGAACATCTTCCCTCCCTCGGCCACCCTCCACCTCTCCAACATCCCGTGAGTGCGCCCGCGGGGGGGGGGGGGCTCCCCTCCGGGCCAAGGGACGACGGAGCAGGAGAAAGGGGGGGGAGGTTTCTTTCCAGGCCAAAGATCCCGGCCAGGCTTGGGGGTTAGGGTTGGCGGGGGGGGGGGCCCTGGCCTCCTCTGAAGCCCCGGGCGCTTTCCCGTGTGGAAGGGGGGAGGGGGCCTGGATGGGGAAGGGGGTGCTTGCCCCCCCTCCCTCGGAGGGCAGTGTCCTGGAGTCACTAACCCATTGCCTTCTCCCCTCCTCGCTGCCCAGGCCTTCGATTGTGGAGGACGACCTGAAGCTCCTCTTCTCCAGTAACGGAGCCGTGGTGAAAGGCTTCAAGTTCTTCCAGTGAGTCCGGAGCCTTGACCTTTTCTCTCTCCTGGGTCACCCCCCCATCCCCGTCCACACCTAGGGAGGGGTCGGGTGGGGAGGCCGTCGGGACTGACCTGACGCCGCGGCCAGCGTTGGCCCTCGGCCTGCTTCCCCCAAAAAAAAACACCCTCGGGGGGCAGGGCTGTGGAGTCCATAGATAAATGTTCCGACTCCGAAGTTTTTTTGTACTTCCGACTCTGACTCCCCGACTCCTCTGTATTAATATGCAAATGTATTTTATACATTCTTTGAACTGTTGACCCTCCACTCCCTTCCCTTATACAAGTGTCTCTAGTCCTGCAAAAAAACATTTTTACTTAATCCCTTATCAGTGAGAGGCTAGGTTACCCAGGGGTGCTGCGTAACAGCAGAAACACAACACTACGGAAAGTATAAGTATTGCCGCTCCTCGTTGTGCGTTGCGTGCCATATAGTGAAGCACATATAGTGAAGCACATGAAAAGCATGCTTCTTCACGGTCACTTAACGTGTTCGTTTTGCCGTTACGGGAGGCACTGCATGCATTGGTCTTTATTCTTACAGTAGAGAAGTCATGAATTATAACTTTTTGTGAATTGGGACATTTAAACTTGCTTTTTAAAAAAAATTCCAATCTAAATTTAGTCAGAGTCGGTGCATTCTTTGCCGACTCCGACTCCAGGTACCCAAAATTTTCTCCGACTCCGACTCCACAGCCCTGCTCAGGGATCTCCTACGTGCCCCTCTGCCCCGTCCTTTGTCCTTTCCTTCCGTCCTTCTGTCCCTTGTCTCCTCCCTGCCCTTCCCTTTCCTAGTTGCCCCCCCTAAAAAAAAATCTAAGCTCCTTCCTTCCTTTCTTGGTGTCCCTTTCCTATCCGTCACCTGCTTCCTTCCATCCTTTCTTCTCTCCATCATCTCTTTCCTTCCCTCTTCTGTTCCTCCTCCCTCCCTCCCTCCCTTCCATTATCTTCTTCTTTCCTTCCTTCTATCCATCATCTCCTTCCTTCCTTCCTTCCTTCCTTCCTTCCTTCCTTCCATCATTTCCTTCCTTCCTTCCTTCCATTATCATCTCCTTCCTGCCTTCCTTCTATCCATCATCTCCTTCCTTCCTTCCTTCCTTCCTTCTATCCATCATCTCCTTCCTTCCTTCCTTTCATTATCTCCTTCCTGCCTTCTTTCTATCCATCATCTCCTTCCTTCCTCCCTCCTCCCTCCCTTCCTTCCTGGGTGACCTCTCGGTGGGGGGGCTTATATCTCTCCTTTTCTCTCTTTCCTGCTGCCAGGAGGGACCGGAAGATGGCCCTCATCCAGATGGGCTCGGTGGAGGAAGCCATCCAGTCCCTCATCGACCTCCACAACCACGACCTGGGCGAGAACCACCACCTCCGCGTCTCCTTCTCCAAGTCCACCATCTAAAAGGGGCCCCCGGCCGGAGGGATCGGGGCAGCCGGGGGGGCGTGGGGGCGTGAGAGCGCCTGGCTGTATCACAGGCCGGACTCAGAAACCAGCAGAACCAATGGCCTGCGTGCCTTTCCCCCTCCTTCTTCTTCCGCCTCCTTCTCCTCTTCCTACAAGGGCTCAGCCTTTGGGGGGGGGGGTTCTTGTTGTGAAGGGCTGCCCCACCGGCCGTGGGGCTGGGGTGGGACCACTTCTATCATTCCAGAAAAGAGAGAGAGAGAAAAAAAGCCACTTTAGAAAGGAGAGAGAGAGAGAGAGAGAGAGAGAGAGGATGCAGCTGTAAGTGACCTTACAATCATTTTCAACCACCACAGGTTTTTATTTTTATTTTTATTAAGCAGAGCCACTGACGGGTTGTTGGTGTTTTTTTTTTTTTTTGTCTTTTGGTTTGATTTTTAAAGGGACGCATTTTAAACTGCATTTCTCCTTGCTGGGAGGAAAGGGAGGCAAAGCTCTACCCCCCCCAAAAAACCCACCACCACAACAAATGATGAACGGCCTGCCTCGGTTGGGTGACGTTCTGGGGTTGGCGGGAGCTTCTCGGGGGAATCGGGGCCCCCTTCACCCAGAGAAATCAGAAAACCCCCCTACCCCACCCATCCCATCCGGCTTCGTTCAGCACCAGGCCGAGGCCTCTTCTTTTTGGCTTTTTTTTTGGGGGAGCTTTTGCTTTGCCCCCCCCTTGGTGCCTTCTTCCTACGGGTGCCTTCCTGGGGAAGGAAAAGCAGTGGCTGGCAGGGGGGTGGGGGGTCCCTTTCCCCCTGGCCTTATGCATCTGAGATCCTCCAGTGCCTTAGAAAATTTCCCCCCTCCCACTCAGGGCGGGGGGAGACAGCCACCGTAGGAAGCCCATTTAGCCTTATTGGGTGGCAGGGGGGGAGGGTTGGAGTTTCCTAGCCCAAGATGTGGCCTTTTCTAGATGGGGGGGGACACACACACGCCAGAGGCCACCTCTTTTACCTACCGGTGAGCCATTCCAGCCTCTAAAAGGAGCCCCTTCTCACTGGTGCCACCCCCCCCACCCACCCCAGAGTGCCTTCCGCAATGCCCGGGACCAGCTTGGGGGGGGGCTCTTCCTCGCCCCCTCAACGGGGTCCTCATTTGGCCCCACGGGCTCGCCTGAACCGGCCGAACCTGGACGGTTGGGACCCTCCGTCCTTTTTTTTCCCGGGGTGGGTTTCCTTCCTTTTAGGAGCCTTGGCTCCAGAGGCCGTGGGAGGACGCCCCCCCCAACCACCACTCCTGGTTTTCTCCTTGACTCCCTTGTGTTTCTCTCTCTCTCTCTCTCTCTCTCTTTTACAGGTAGCTTCTGTTTTTAATCCCCCCTTTTTATTATTATTGTTATTGTTACCTTGGGTGTGTGTTTGTTTTTCTCACTTTCCATCTGCCTCTTCTACTCCCCCCCCTCCGTAGCAATATTTCCAGTTGACCAAATAACCTTAATGGGTTCGTAGGTGCATATATACATATATTTATATATGCACACATATATATACAAAAAGGGCAAGTTTTTGCCACAGATTCGGTGGCATAAGGGTACCCGAGTGTAGTAGATCTGTTTTGCTTTATATGCTTTCTTGATGTTATCTGCCCGTACGCTCTGTGTGTGTGTATGTGCACGTGTGCGAGGGGGGGGTCGGCCCGCCCAGGGATCGAGTCCCCCCCCCAGAGAGAGCAGGGTCCAACCATGGGGGGCAAAAGACCCTTTTCGGAGGAGGACGTATTATGAGTTCGCAAGCCACCCTTGTAGGGGTCTGAATTGGGGACCGGCCTTCCTTTTGATAACTCCACTTCCGACCTGCCTTATTTAAGGAATTAAGAGCATTTTCAACACACACACACACACCCCGCCGCCGAATCCTCCGGTGCCTTCCTGCCTTAACGCTGATGCCGGCGTGGCCTTAACCCTCCCTTTCGCACGAGGTGGCGGGGGGATGATTTATTTTTTCTACGACCAGAAACTTGTAGTTCATATCAGGGTTACTTTCCGAATTGTGGACCAAAGTGAGTGTGCTTCTTTTTTTTATATATATATAGATAGATATATTGCTATTTCCTCTCTCTTTTTTTTTTTTGCCCCCTCCTCCTCCCCTGCAGGAGGGGTCACATCCCCTTTGGGGCCACTGCGCACACACACCCCACTCTGGTTTTGTGGGGCTGTTTTTAAAAGTCTTAAATGCTTCTCTTGCCTCCCCCCCCCGATAAGATTCTGGGGGTGCCGCCTGTGCTGGATGTCGTTTGCAAGAGGGAGAGGGACCAGCACCATTTGGGGGGGGGGAACAGATCTCCCTCTGAAAGCCAGGTCTCCAGACAGTCTACCACCCCCACCCCCCACCCGGTGCTTGTAGGGGGCAATACCTCTCTTCTTCCTCCCCCTTTCTTCCCAGTGGATGCCCCGGGGAGATTTGGGGTCGTCCTGGAGGCCATGATGTCTCCCAAGGGGAAGCCACAAGGCTTTTGGGGGGAGTGGTGGGGTGGGGAGGTTCACCCCTCGGGGGGGGAAGGGCACCCCCCCACACACACACACTCCCTCCACCCCCACCCCAAGAGCTGGGCCAGATCCTCCCGGCTGCCCTTCCGGTTAAGAAGGGGATTTGGGGTGCCCTCATATAGCTCTGATCTCCCAATGGTTGCAAATGAGATGCTCTTTTGGGGAGCTGTGCCTTGGGGGGCTTCTGCCCTGGGGTCTCATCCCCCCCTCTCTTTTTGGCCCTGCCTATTTCCCCACTGATAACCTCCTGCAATGACTTGCCGGAGAGAGGGCTGTCTTGTCCCTGTTCTTCTTCTTATTATTATTTTTACTTTTGCTACTCTTTCTGCCTTTTGAATCCTGCGTTTAGGGTGGGTTTTGTTGATTTCTCTTATTTTTATTCCGTTTCCCTTCTCTCTCTCTCTCTTTTTTTTTTTTGCATGTAAATGTGAGTAAATGAGAAAAAAAAAGGTGTAAATATTTATACTTTTTTATACCTCTGTGAGACACGAGGGGACGGCAGAACCCATTGTTTTTACGGCAAAACAGATGTATTGTATATTTTGATAACCAGCGAATTACAGGTTCAGTATTTGGGATGGTGTTGGGGGGGGGATTTTTTTGGGGGGGGGTGGGGAGCGTGGACCAAACACCTCATGAAATTCCACGGCCCGGGCTGGGGAGGGGGATTAAAAAAAAAACAAAATTGTAATACAAGAAAGAAAGAAAAAAAAGAAAAAAATTGAAATTAAAAACTATTTTATAATGAAACTTAGTACCTTTATCTGAAGCATTTAGTTCTTTGGCTTGGATTGTTAGAAGGCTGTCCATTGGCTGGTCTCTGTACTTTCTTTTTATTTCGGCTTCCAAATAAATGTCTTTCCGTATTCTTTTTTTTTCCCGCTCCTTGTTTCTTTTTTTCCTCCTGTTTTTAATTGTGCTTTTTTCCACACACCTACCTTTTCGGTTCTCCCAACCCCTGCTTTAACTCCTCGCTTCTCCTAAGGTGTCTCTCCCCTCCTGCATCTGGGCTCCCATGCGCCACCCGCTCTTTTAAGGAGACAGGGGCTGATGGGTCCTGGGATATTTCTGGGGCTGGGGTTCCCGCGTGGCCCTGCCCTCCCTTTCCCGCCCTCATCTTCCCAGTCCTGGGAGTCGCCTAGCCCATCGTCCCCATAGCGGTCTTGCCCGCTTGGCCTTGGTTCCCCCGCAGGGCCAGGGCAGAATGAGGGCAGGAAGGGGGGGCAGGCAGCCAGGGAGGGTATTTGGGGCCAAGCACTGCCCCCACCCCCCACCCAAACAGGAGGTGGGCAGAGGGGGTAACCCATGTTCCACAGCAGCACAGGGGGGGCAGCATCAGCTCTTCCTTGGTTTGTCTTTCGTGTGTGGTTGTGAGTGAGTTGAAAGGGGGCTTGCAGCCGGGTTGTGCATTGTGCTCCACGTGGGGTGGGGGTGGGGGCATCTTGGCACAAAGAGGGGGGAGATGGCCTCCCCCTTTTTTTGCGTGCATGCGTGCGTGCATGCATGCATTGGGGGGGGACAGGTAGGAGGAGGAAAGGATGCTGCCTCCAGGTGCCTATTTTTTTTTGCAGGCGTCTCCGTGGCAACGGCAGGGTGGGATGGGGCAGGGCTGGTACCCACCCACCCCCCATCATCCCTCATCCAGCCTTTTCTGGACCCACCATGGCGAGTGGGCGGACAGCCCCCACACAAACGCACAGACCCCAGCCTTTTCTTGGAGGGGGGGGCTGCGGAGAAACGCAATGGGAGTTGTAGTCCGGCCTGGGGGTGGGGGGGGGGAACTGGCTCAGCTGGTCCCCCTGGCTCCAGAGAGGAACCGAAGGCAGGTCGATCTCTTCCCCCCTTTGGAGGTGAAACCAGGGTCTGGAGCTTCCCCACGCGGTGCCTCAGGGGGTGTCCTGGGAAGCAGGCCGCCTCCCCTCCACCCACCCCCACACCTTTTTTGGGGGAGGGGGAAACAGGGACCCCCCCCTTTCCAATCCTTTCTAGCCTGGATGGTGGGAAAGGATGCTGCAGCCCAGGATACTGGTCGCCATGGTGACTGTGGGGGTCAGCTGCCAGGGAGAGACACCCCCACCCCCAATAAATCATCCTAATGAGCCTGTGAGAACGAGGGCAAGTGGGATTTTTTTTTGGGGGAATCCAGGCCTTTTGAGGATGGCTGGCGTGGCAGACAAAAGACTCCCACATCCCAACCCCCCTCCCTGCATGCCACCTCTGTTCCGAGGAGGCCTCGGGGACGGCTTGTTGGTGTCCCCCCCCCAAAAAAAAAACACAATTTGAAGGACGTGGGGGAATGCAAGAGATGGCTACCCTAGCCTGAGATTCCTGCCTCCCCCACCCACCCACCCAAAACAAATTCATTCATTTGTCGCCACTACCACCGAGTCGTGTTCCCCCGACTCTTGGGTTCCTGAGCTTTTAGCAGCTCTAGCGGGAGCCTCTTGGCATCTGCCCCCCCCCGAAATAAAACACATTTATTGATTGATATACCGCAACCATCTAGCAAAAAAGTTACTCTGGGTGGTTTACAAACCTATTTATTTATTTATTTATTTATTAGACTTATATACCGCCCGTCTTCCCGAAGGAACTCCGGGCGGTTTACAACATAGCAATATAATAATAACAACAGCAATTAAATAAAGCAATTAAAAACAAAACCAGGTAATCAGGCTAAGCAACGGAAAAATGGCGTTTGCAGACGGCGGGGAGGGAAAAAATATATATAAAAAACAGATTGAACAACTTAAAATAAAAACAAAAACTAATTGATCAAACCAAACAACAAATCATAACAATAAAAGGAACAAATAAACAAAGAAGCACAAAGACAAAAAACACCAAATGCTTTAAGAATTCAAAATAAGAACAAATGGGGAAAAACTAATAGGAACACACACACACACACACACACCACTCTCTGCTGCTGCTCCTGGGTTTTTCCAGGGTCTGGAGAGGTTTGTGGTACAGGATTTCACCCGGAATCCTGCCCACGTCCGGGCTGTGGGGACAAGAGAACGACACCCACTCGACGCCGTTTGGGCAGACCAGGTGTTCAACACACACACACACACACAAACAGAACACAAGTGGCATCAAGGGAGAATTTGCACGGGCACACACACAAAACGCCGGCCTGGCGGGTGCCGGTCGGGGACCATTGCCACACTGCTGGGCTGCCCCCACGTCCAGCCGTGTCCTGTGGTTCCCTGCCTAGGTTGGCCCGGCAGGAGCCGAACAGAGATGTGTCCCCCCCCCCCAACACACACACACACACCACATCTTCTACCTAGGAGGTTCACCCCGGAATCTGTAGGCCAGTGATGGCGAACCTACGGGCACGGGTGCCCAAGGTGGCCCTCGGAGCCCTTTCTGTGGGCACCCGGCATCGCCCCTTCATAGCCACCTGGATTCAGTTTAAATTACTGTATTGTCACTTTGCAAAAAAAAAAAAAAAAAAAAAAATTAAAAATTAGTGGGTTTTGAATTGCAGTTTGGGCCCTCGGTCTCTAAAAAGTTCGCCATCACTGCTGTAGGACAACGCAGGCCACAAGGCTGTTCCGAAATATTAATTGCATCCTCTTCGGCAGGGCTGGCGTTCCAGCGAGAGATGTTTTAAAACCAGCTATTAAAACAGGCCCATCAAGTGGGTGTTGTAGAGTGAGGAGGGCTCCCGCCGTGTCCCTGAAGGAGTACCTGTCCTAGCAGAGGGGGCCAGAAGCCGCCTGTTCCGCCTTTCGGGAAGGTAATTTGCACCAGGGGTCCCAGGACCCAGGACCCCACCCCTCCCGGGCCCTCCTTCAGGGTTTTTCCCCATTGGAAGAAGGCCCGATCCGGGCTGGGGGCAGGTGGGGTGACAACGGGGTGAGGAGGAGGCCGTCCCCGTAACCTCTCCCTCTCTGTGGGCCTCTAATCCCACGGAATATATGGGTTGATCCTTCTCAGCTGTCACACCAAAGACTCTGTGTGTGTGTGTGTGATTCCAGCTGTGTTCCAGCTGCTTCTGCATCCGTTTTGTTGGTCATCTTTGCTCTCTCGTTAGCTTCTTTCTGCTTTTCATCAGTTTCCCCCTGCTTTTTTTTGTGGGGGGCACACTCTGGTCCTATTTTGCAGATTTTCCCGCCCTCTGCACTCCTGCCCCCAAAGTGATCCCATTTGGGAGGGGTTTCCACCACCCCCCCATACACCCCACAGAGGTGCAAGTTTAAAAGGCACCATCCAGGCCAGGAAAAAGCAGGCGCAGAAACCCAGGACCAGGCCGGGAAAAGGCAGAATTCGTTTAAAAACAAAACAAAACCCTGTTCCCAGAAATACAGATGAGCAGCAAAGGGGGAGGCGGAGCCGGCCACCTCGCTCCCGAAATAGCAGCAGCTTTGATCCTAAAACGATTTCACCACCGGGAAGAGACCTTTAGTAACTGAGATTTATAGACATTAATCGCCGGGAGCTTTGGGTGAGGAAGGCAGCCAAGGCTTAATCCATCCGAGAACCTGGCCTGGTGGTGGTTTTACGCCTGAGAAGGACGGAGAGGAGCAGGCCTGTGTCTTCGTTCCCGAAATCTGCGATGGGCAGCGGGTTTTTTTGTTTTTTGTTTTGCCCGCGTTGACCGTTGCAAAAATGCCGATGGGAGGGAGAGGTCCAGTTTAGCAAGAGATGAGTTGGGCCAGGGGTTGGATTTCAAGTTGTCAACACCCCCCCCTGCCCTGCCCTGCTTGAAGGGTCTTGTTTAGGATCATGGGGGACGGTTCTCCCAATCCGGACCCAAACGAGTCTCCAGTCCGCAACCTGGCTCCCTTTCCAAGGTCTCCCTCCCAGGGGCGGCTCCAGCATCCGTGCATGGCAGCAGTCTTTCCTCGGGGTCAAGCGTCTTGTTTCTGCATCTTCACGCCTGCGTTTTCCCCCAATGGGCCAGCCTCCCTTGCAGGGTTGTTGTGGTCTCTCTCTCTCTGTGCCCAACAAACAACATTGTTTTTAAGCGTCTGTGCTCCTTGAATTGGATTTTCCAGGGACTCTCCCTTAACCCGGTTTGTAAACCGCCCAGAGTAGCTTTTTTTGCTAGATGGTGGCGGTATATAAATCAAATAAATAAATAAATAAATAAACCCTTGCTCAGTCCCAGCAAGGGATCCAACCACCCCCCTCCCTAGAGACTTTGCTTGGTCAGGAAAACCATAATTGCGACCTTTGTTTGTTTGTTTAATTAACAGAAACAACAATGAGTTCCAAACAACTTGGAAAGACAATGTGTCACTTCATTGGTGGTGGCTGCAACGCCTCTGCCTCCCTCCCATCCCTTGGTCCAGCGGAACCCCATTAATTAACCCCATTAGTCCTTGTTGAGCCCCTCTTCCTCTCATGCATCTCCTCCCCCCTCGCCTTTTGCTAACCAAGAGCCCCCCCCCAATAAACCCCTTTCCTCATGCCAGGAGCAGGGTACCCACTAAATGCCCTCCCCCCCCCCCCAAAAAAAACCCTTTCCCTGTTAAGATGATACATCCCCTTCTCTTCTTGATTAGGGAAAAAAGGTAAGGACCCCCCCCCCATTGCTGGTCATGGGGAGGCCTTCTCTGCTAAAAAAAAAAAAGAGCCCCTTTGGGGAAACACCCACCCCCACCCCAAATAAAGGGGTGCTTCCTTCCCTTCCTTTAATTGGCAAATCTCTATTTTATTTAAAAAAATCCCTATCCCTCCCTCATCCTCCATCAACCGGCTGCTTTTGCCTCCTTGGCTCGAACTTGCTTCCAAGAATGGATGGGGGAAACGTGGCCCTTATTGATATATATGTATATGGACCGAGACAACTACAGCTACCGCTACGATTAATTCTATTTTAGTTTCTTCCCTTTTCCCGGTTCCGCCTCGCCCGGATCAAGAGAAGGATGGATAGATAAGCTCCCAGCTGACCCAGAAACCCCCCCACGTTCTCATCGGGACCCCAAAGTGTCCTTAAAATGGGGGGGGGGTGTCTCAGGTGCTCTCAATCACCCCCACCCACCAATACCCCCTTTTCATGCTAATGGGGGTGGGGGGCAACAGAGAATACTGCTCCCATATAGAAACCCCCTGACCCCTGTTTCCCTACAAGGCAATACATTCTTTCCCCCTCCAAGAAAAAAACCCCAAAACATACCCCAAAACTTTCCCTTCATGCGTTCATATCGACAGCCACAGAATTGGATTCCTTAGAAGGATCTCTTTAAAAGCGAGCTAGCCCTGGGGGTGGGGGCACGTCTTTGGAGGCACCCAGGGAGGGACGCGTGTCCAAGAAGCGTGGCGCTGGCCTCCTCCGAAATCTGCAGCCACGTCAAAAAGGGCGCGTCTTCTGAGGTTGCCAAAGGAGTCTTTTGTGGTTCCGTGGCTGCCGTGGTTCCTTCTCTTCCCCCCCCCCCGGTCCACCTCCGCTTGGAGACTTACGGGCTCCCCAACCCACCCAAAGGGGGTAAAGCCTTCGTGGCAGACGGCGGCCACGCCGCTCCCTTTGGCCGACCCCTCACCCCCACCCGTGGCACCTTCTCCCCGTCAATTTGTGGGCGGACGGACGTGGTCTTCAGCGGCTGAACAACCCACAGGTACAGCTCGGCCACCCCGCTTTTCCTGGTTTTACAATCAATCGTTACAAAGATCACTACATGTGTCCCTATAAGGCCACCAGGAGCTTTTTGAGGTCGTTCGGTCTTAAAATCCACCGGAACGAAAGACAGGGCTTGTACAATCCCAATTGTATCTCGATTTTTTTTTTTTTTTTTGTAGAACACGATCACAGCAAAAGACCCGAACACGGAACCCGACGCCGGCGGTGGACGCTTGCAACTCTGATGTCCCACCATCCCAAATCTATTGGGGATTGGTGGTGATGATGGAGGAGGAGGAGGAGGAGGAGCAGGCGGGTGCCTTTTCTCCATCCCCGGTTGGCCCACGAGGGCCCGGGCCCACGTGGTTGGCTAGTCCTTGAACCGCCGGCTGGCCTGCATCTTCTGGTAGAAGCTCTCGGCCTCGTCGGCCGTGGCCTCCTTCTCTCCGGCCCCGGGGCCGCACGGCTTCCTCCGCAGCGTCGACTCCCGGCTGGCGGCCCCCAGCAGGTGGTCGGCCTCGGCCGGCACCAGCACGCCCGCCACCCCGGCGGCCACGTTGATGGTGGCTACGCTGCCGTAGCGTGGCTCGTCCTGCTCGATGTCGCTGACGGAGGAGCCCGGAGAGACGCCGGCGCTCTTGGCTGGCCGGAAAGCCCGGTAGTCTTTGGCTACCTCGGCCAGGTCGTAGGGGCCCTCGGGCCCTCCCTCAGCGGCGGCGTTCTTGGGGGCGGCTTTCCATTCCCAGGGCCCGTTGCCGGAGGAGAGGTGGACCACGGGGTGGTGCGGGGCGTGGGCGTCGATGGTGACCACGCTGGCGCTGTCCCTCTCCGAGGGCGAGCGGTACTGGGAGGAGTCGGAGCTGGCGGAGGACGAGGAGGTGGTGGGCTCCGAATGCTTGGGGGTGACGGACGCCATCCCGGGGGGCTTCGACATGGCGATGACCTGCATCAGGCGCGGGGGCGGGTTGGCCCCCCGCGGCGGGCCGCCCTTCTCCGCCATCATCATCCACTTGGCCCGCACCGCCGAGCTGGTCTTGGGGGAGAGGTGGACCCCCGCGTTGGCCTGGCTCTCCTCGGGGATGTGCACCAGCTGGGTGGCCCCCGGACGGGCCTGGATCAGGACCCGTGGACCCATGGAGGCCCGCTCGGCCGCCCGCGCCTGGACCGTGGGGTACAAGG
This sequence comes from Phrynocephalus forsythii, assembly GCA_029282475.1. Taxonomy (NCBI): domain Eukaryota; kingdom Metazoa; phylum Chordata; class Lepidosauria; order Squamata; family Agamidae; genus Phrynocephalus; species Phrynocephalus forsythii. The sequence goes on from JAPFRF010000018.1 coordinate 10,015,230, forward strand.
AGGAGGGGAGGTGCGGCTGCTGCTGCTGCTGCTGCGGCGGCGGCGGCTGCTCTTCCTCCTCTTCCTCCTCTTCCTCTTCCTCCTGGCCGCCCAGGGCTTCCGCCCCCACCCGCCGGGCCACCTCTTCCGCCAGGGTCATGCCCCGGCCCTCCACGGCCTTCTGCTTCCACTCGGTGATCAGCTGCTTGGAGCGCGAGGCGTCCACGGGGACGTGGATGGTCATGTGGCGCCGGGCCGGGTCGTCCATGGAAGGGGTGTTGACCCGTGGCAGGGTGTTGCTGAAGGTGACCATGTTTTCCTTGCCCATGGGGCTGCGGGGAGCCAGCAGGTCCACGTCCACGCTGGCCCGCTTCAAGCTGCCCAGGGAATTCTTCTCTCGCTGGACCGGGCCGCTCGCTCCGGCCAGCCGGCCCTGGGGGTTGAGCTCATCCGTGCTGACCGACTTGTTCTGGTGGTAGACGGAGTCGTGGCCCCGCTGGGTGAGGGCGCGCAGGGCGTCCTTGGCCGGCGGGCCGGAGGGACCCTTCTCGGGCGGCGCTCGGAAGTTGCCCACGGCGTGGTACGCCTGGGGAGAGGGGACAGGCGGGCGGAGGTCGGAGGGGCCCGTCCAGAAAGGAACGGCACACGTGCGCCCCCTTTCCCGGGCACCCCTGTTTGGGATCTGAGTGGGGCAGAACAGGGGGTACCCCGAAAGCATGAGGGCCAGCGTGGCTGCTTTGCCGTGGCCCATACGGCAGTGATTTTGGGAACGCAAACCCAAGGGGACCAGAGAGCCACGAACCGCATTCGGGCTTCATCGGCCGGGCGGAAACCACCCTTCCCCTTCTCTTTCCGAGGTGGTTCTGGCCCCAAAAGGCTGCCCCCCACGTGTCTCAGGGGAGGCTCCCGGCTCTCCTCCCCCCATGGCAGGATGGGCTCCCCCACTTGGTGGGGCTCGGGGAGGTGGTGTCGGCTCACCAGGTAGGCGCCGATGCCGGCGCCGATGAGGAAGCCGGCGTAGACGTCCACGGGGTGGCTGCGGTACTGGGTGATCTGGGTGAGGCCACACACGCCGGCCGCGATGGCAAAGGCAAACACTAGGATGGGTTTCAGCAGCTTGGTGCTGTCCGAGATGATGGAGTTGAAGTACATCTGGGGAAGAGGCACCGGGTGGGTGGGTGGTGGGGGTATTCCGGCTGCCCCCTTTCCTTCCTCCTTTGCCGGACGGAGGTTGCCCGGGACGGGAGACCAAGGACACCCCCGGGGCGGAAGCAGATCCATCCCGGCGTCAGAGCACGGGTGCTTTTTGGAACTGCGCCACCCCGCTCAGCCCCCGTTCCATGACGGACTCAACCCCCCCCCCACACACGCACACGCACCACCGGCTTAGGGGACACGTCCACCGATCACTCACCGAGACGTAGACGGCGGCAAACGCCGACAGGGTGGCGTGCTGCGAGGGGAAGGTCTTCCTGATAGAGGAGACGGGGGGGTGCATGTGAGCGCATCGGAAATGCTGGTCTCGGGGTGGGGGTGGGGGGTGTTCCCGGGGGTGGCCCTCCCCCTCTAGAAAAAAGCTCCCCCAGAGTAACCCACAACGGGCGGCAGCCGCTGGTCGCTCGTTCAAGCCCAGCTGGCTTAAAGGTGGGGTTTTCTGTTACCGGTGCGCATGGAGACGCATGCCCCAAAATCGGGGCTGTCGAAGGTGTGACATTTGGAAATTTGGGAGGGGCAGGCGAAGAGAAAGCCCCCCACCCCACCCCACCCCGGGTTCTTCTTGGCGTGGAAGGCGGCCCAGCAAGGGTGGGTGAGCTCGGGACGAGGGAAACCCCATTTCAAAACAGCTCTACTCCTTAAGACAGGCATGCCCAAAGTTCGTCCCTCCAGATGTTTTGGACCGCAACTCCCACAGTCCTTTGCCATTGGCAATCGGAGCTTAGCATTCTGGGAGTTGCAGTCCAAAACGTCTGGAGGGCCGAACTCTCAAGCTCTTTCGAGGGCATGCCTGCCTTAAGAGGAGGTTCCTGCCTGACGTGCTTTATGGCTGGCAGAGAAACCCACCCTCCCTCCCTTTGTGTGTGTGTGTGTACGTGTTCGTGATATCGGACGCCCCAAATCCAACCCGGGACAGACCCGAAAGCCATTCGGGGAAGGGGGTGAGCCCTGAGGCCGACGCGACCCGGCGTCCCCTGACCTGGCCGAGAGGATGGCGTGCTGGTCCTGGCCGCCGCAGATGTCCTGGGTGATGTAGGGGTTGGCGTCGCAGGAGATGCCCAAGAGGGTGTAGTTGGGCTTGCAGACGGTCAGGAAGAACGGGGCGTGGTAGCCCGTGGCCAGCTGGATCACGTCCGTCACGAGAGCCGTGGCACAGAGGCCGAAGACGTGGACGCCTGTGGGGCCGGGGGCAGATTTAAAAAGCGGTGGGTGTTTGTTTATTTCCCACCCCACTCATTTCTCGAGCTCTTTCGAACGGGTCTTTCCGACAAGGGCTGAGACGGTGCCGTCCACACAACAGCCCTGCGGGGCTCTTTAGGGAGAGGGCGTCGGGCGGGGGGTGTGGTGTGGGCAGCTAGGCACCTTACCCACAAACCTGACCGTCCGCCGAAGGAAAGAGTTGAAGTTGCAGCCGCCGGCGTTGATGCTGCCTTCGGAACTGTTCCGGCCTTTCGTTTTGGACTGCAAGCAGTATACGATGCCTTCGCCCACCATGATCTGCGGGGACCCCAGCGTTGGAGGCCACCAGGGGCGGTTGGTGAGTGGGGAGAGAAAAAGTCAAAAAAAAAGCAAAGGGAGGAGAAGAAATGTGTGGGGATTTGAACGCAAGGGGTTCACGGAGCCGAATAGCTTCCAAGTTCCTCCAGATGCGTCCACCCCTTTCCCCTCTCTCCCTCACTGGCACTTACCGTCTCGATCGCTCACTCAAACCGACACTTTCTTTACTTACCGTTCAAAGAGGCCGACGGACAAACACCGTCGGCTTTCAGAGGCAGACTTCGGGAAGGAGAGGCCTATATGTCCCTTTTGTTTTTAAGGGGGATGTCCTTAAATTCGGAACAGAAAACAGAGCAAGAAGGGAAGTGATCCCTGCTCCCCCCCCCACCGTCTCGATCGTGGGACTCCGTGACGGAGGAGTTTGGAAGCATAAATTACACCGAGGTAAGCGGCATTTATTTATTGATGATGATGATGACTCACGGAGGCGGCCGGGCGGCAAAAGCCAAGCTGAGCAGCATCAGCAGGGGAATCATCTCCTCGTTGGTCTCCACGTAAGGCATGGAGAGCGCCCGGTCGTAACACTGGAAGCCCACTTTGGCCGGCTTGAAGAGGTCGGTCAGCTCCAGGAAGTAGAGGGTCACCACGGAGGAGGCCACGATGGGTAGCTGGAAGGGGCAACCGGGGGTGGGGGAGAAAAGGACCCTCAGTCAGGACAGATGGGGGGCGGGGGGGTGGGATGATGAGGGAAGGAAGGGTGGTGGTCCATCATCCGTCCATCCTTCGGCCCACTCCCTTGGGGCCACCTCCCGGGGGAGGGGGCTGCCCACCCCCACCACCGCCCGCCCTACCCTCCCTGTCTCGGGGGGGGGGGACAGGGAGGCACCGACCCGACCCGACCCCCCCCCACCCCCCCCGACGCACCTCGACAAAGTAGAAGCAGGGAAGGAGCGTCATGCTGTCCTTAGGGGGTTTGGGCTTCTCCTTGGCAGAGATCATGGTGGAGATCCGGACAGTGTGCGAGCCCCCCCCCCCTTTGGATCAGGTCCTGTCAGGGGGGGGGAACAGGAGGGAAGCATTGAGCATTGAGGGCACTGTTGGAGTTCACAGAGACACACACAGAGAGAGAGAGTCACGCAAAGGGGGACAGCCCCCCCAACACCCCCCCACACACACCCATGGCTGCCCCCCCCCAGGCTCTCCCTTGATGCCAGTCCCATCATGACCCAGTTAAGGGAATCGATGCCCTATAAGTGGACGGCCCCGGTGCAAGCGCAGCGGCTGGGGGTGGGTGGGTGGGTGGGTGCAGGACCCCCCACCGCTGGGCAGCCCTCCTGAAGTGGACATCCCCCCCCCACACACACCAGTTGCTCAGTCGCAGTGGTCCAGAACAGGAGGGGTTGGGTTGAGTTGGGGGGGTTGCTGATGCAAAGACACCCCCCCGGTGGAGCCCCACCACCACCACCTCCACTGGCATGGGATGTGCAATGGTGGAGGTGTGTGGGTGGGGGGCGTTCCAGAGCCCTGGGGTTCTGCCGGCGGGCTAGAGAAGGGAGATGGGGTGAGATGGAGCCCCTCTTTTCCTTGGGGCAAAGTGGGGGGGTCCCAAAGGCCACTCCCCCCCTTGCAGACCCACCACTAAAAGAAGTTTCTGCTGTCTGCAGGAGAAGGGGCCACATTGAGCCCCCCCCCCCGCTGGAAAGGAATCCCCCCCCCATTGCAGGTTTCGCCTACCCCCTTCCTTCAGGGACTAAGTTGGGGTGGGGGGGAGCATACCTGCCTCCCCCCCCCCCCAAAAAACCAACCCAGACCGTGGCCCCACCGAAGCTCACAAATGTGCCCCCCACCCAGCACCCACCGGCTTCTTCTGCCCCTATGGGTCTCCATCTGGGATGGGGGGCGGAGGGGTTAAAAATGGGGCGGGGGGTGGGCAGAAACTTCATCAAGGGGGTGGGGGGTGGGGGTAAAAAGGGGGGGGATCGGGTTCAACCCACGCCCCCTCCCACCGGCATCCACACACACACACACACACACACACACACACACAATGGGAAGACCCGGAGGGGGGGGAGTATTTTGCGGATGGGGGGGGCTGCCCTCATTGCTCCCCCACTCCCCAACATCGCTATAGCTTCGGGATCCTCTTTATTTAAGGTGGGGAAGGGGCTGCAATTGTGGGAAGGGGGGGAAAGGGAACCGGCCTTTTCGGGGGTTGCGAGAGCTTCAGGCTGGAACAATGGGAGGAGACCCCCCCCTTAAAAAAAAAAAACACACACACACCAGCTCATCCTCCGTCCCCCGAAGACCCTTTGTCTGGCCGGGGGTGGGGTGGGGGGCGAAGGGAAAGGGGTTGCATTGGGGGGGGGTTTAAAGCTGCGGGGGGGGCAGGGAAGCAGGGGCAAAGAGAGAGGCAGCGGTGCCTTCCCAGGGAAGGAGGGGGGGTCCCGAATATCCGCGGTCCACCCCCCCCCAGGAGCGACCACCTACCTGTCCCGCATGGGCGATGCCCCTTCGGAGACCCCCCCCTTTTTCTCTTTCGCCGGGCAAGGGCGTGGTGTGTGTGTGTGTGATTGTGGGTGTGTGATTGTGTGTGTGTGTGTGTGTGATTGTGGGTGGGTTTCAATTGGGGAGGGGGGCGTCTCCGCCTCTTCTCCGCCCTGCCTCGGGAAGGGGAGGGGGAGGAAATCTCCCTGGGGGGGGAAAGAGGAGAAGGAGCCCCCCTTTCCTTCCTTCCTTCCTTCCTTCCTTCCTTCCTTCCTTCCTTCCCACGGCTGGTGGTTGGGGGGCGGGCGGCCTCTGGCGTGGCTAGTGGCCGCCCAGGAATGGCCACCAGCGCAGGATCAAGCCCGGGGGGAGAGAAATAATGGGGAGGAGGGGGTCGCGCACAGGCTGTCCCTCCCTCCCTCCTCCTTCCCTCCCTCCTGGCCCCCTACTACACACCCCCTTTGGGCAGTGGGCGGCATACAAGCTATATAAATATAATAAATAAATAAATAAATAAATAAATAAATAAATAAATAAATAAACAGCCCCCCCGCGCTGAATACAAAGGCGAGGGGGAGGAGGAGGAGGAGGAGGAGGAGGAGGAAGAAGAATAGCAGCAGCCGCCGCTGGTGTGTGTGTGTGTGTGTGTGTGTGTGTGTGTGTGTGTGTGTGTGTGTGTGTGTGTGTGTGTGTGTGTGTGTGCATGCACGCGCTGGGTGGGTGGGTGGGCGGGCGAGTGGGTGGGTGGGAGCGCGCGCGTGGGGGGCGCGGATGCGCGTGCCCGGGTTCCCTATATAGAGAAAAGGATGCAGATGCAAGATTTTAGGCTCCGGGGCGAAAGGGAGCCTTTGAAACCGAATCCAAAGCCGACTTTAAACGCCCCCCTCCTCTCTCTCTCTCTCTCTCCAATGGGATGGGGCTGGGGTCCCCGGAGGACACACCCCCCGCGAGGGCTGGGCTCTGTTGTTGTTGTTGTTGTTGTTGTTGTTGTTGTTGTTGTTTTGGGACGGGGGGCGTACAAACAATAAGCAAGCCTTCCAATCCAACAGGTCTCTTCTTCTGGCAGGCTTTAAGGGGCGGGGGGGGGGGTGGGGGTCCCTGTGTGTGTGTGTGTGTGTGTGTGTGTGTGTGTGTGTGTGTGTGTGTGTGTGTGTGTGTGTGTGTTTCAGGAGGGAGGTGCAGGAGGCATAAAAAAAAGAACTTTGGGTGTCATTCCAAAATTGACACCCCCTTCCCACCCCTCCACCCCCCAAAAGTGTCCTGGTTCAGCTGAACAGCCCTGTGGGGTTTTTTTTTCCCCTCGCAGAAGGGCCTTGTGGATTCCTAAGAAAGCGGTGTTTTTTTTTCCAGGAACAAAGGTTGTCCCTTTGGGGGGGGTGTGGAGGGGCGGCCAACCTCTGAGCATGTGCAGATGGCTTCCCCAGCCGCCTCTGAAAACGCCCCCCCCCCTTTGTTTGCACCCCAGGTGGCTCCTGCACCTTGTTTGCTTTTCATAAGTGGGGGGTGGTTTCCCTGGGGAAGGACCTGGAGGGCAAAACCTTCCCACTCACGACTGCCCCCCCCCCAATGGGAGATGGGTTGGCCTCCAAGGACCATCATCCACCAAGCTAGACCATGCACCTGCTTCAGAATTATGGCACACGGGAGTGTGTGTGTGTGTGTTTGTGTTGTTGTTTGTGTGCTGTTTTCTGATTTGCAGGGATGGTGACCCCCAGGGACCCCCTCCCAGATCTCCCCCAAATAAGCCACGGAGGGGGGGTGGGCACCAGAGAAAAGGGCGACCCACGACGAGGAAGGCCCTGGAGGGGCAGAGATGGCCAGGGAGGCATCCCTCCTCATCCCTGCATCTTCCTTGTTGCTTAGCAACGCAGCCGCGGTGGTGCTGATGATGCTGGCAGTGGATGGTGCGCGGGAGGGAACCCCACGGAAGACCCAACAAGGCAAAGCTGGGAGATGATGATTAGGGGGACCGGTTGGCCTTTGCAAGGACCCCCCCTGGAATTGCAGAGCCTGGGGGGGGAACCTACAGAGATCATCTAGTCCACCCTCTGTCCAGGAGGGGCCCCCCCTACCCACTCCCGTGGGGGAATTCAAACTCCCTGCCCCCCCCCCAAAAAAAAACCCAATTATCAAACCTCCTCAGAGCCACTCATAAAGGGCCAGGATTGGGGGGGGGCTGCGAGCGGCCTCTGCGCTGCGCGTAGAACTTCTCTGTGCAGGAGAAGTCTATCTCTGGATTTTGGGACCCCCCCCTCGGAGAACAGCCGAGGATGGCTTTTTCATCGCCTTGACAAAATATTTAGGAAAGAAGATTGTTTAGTTTTCTAGATTCCATCTTGGGATCTCCTTCTTTTAAGTTTGCAGATTTTGGGAGGTACATCTTTTTTTTTTTTTTTTTTTTTTTTGCTTTCAGGTGGGGAAAAAACATCCCAATAACTTTATGCACATCAGGATTTATTTATTTATTTATTTATTTATTTATTTATTTATTTATTTATTTATTTATTTAGTCATCTAGAGCGGAAACCATCCCCTGTAGAAACAGGATGCTTCCAGAGCGTTTCATGGCCAAATCTTTCTTGCCAGGGCAGGCGGGAAAGCCATCTCCACCCCACCCCCCCGCCAAAAAAATATCCTGAATTTGCGCAATTTTCGGCCTTCGGCCAAAAAGGAACAACTGGAGAAGGGCCGGATCCCATCTGGGTGGATTGTTTGTACAGGAAAAAGTCGCAGCCAGGAGGGTCAAACCGGGGATTTCCTGGAACTATATGTAAATAAAAACTCTTTCCCCAAGTGAGAGCGAGAGAAAGAGAGTCAGCTTCGGAACGTCACAGCACGGCGAGGCAGAGAGGGGCAAGGTTGAAACACACTTGTGTCTGCGCATTTTGTGTGTCAGCGTGGGCACGCAAGCCACAGCGCTGGCCATGAAGACCTCCGTGTGGACCCTCCTTCTGTTCAGCATCTCGGCGGCCTACGGTGAGTTGTCATATTGGCCAAGCCTTCTTTGGCTGGGATCTCCCCAAGTTCAGGGCCCTCGAAAATATCTTGGGGTGGGGGGGGGAAGAGAAATGAAATATGAAAATGAGAGGAACACCCCCCCCGCGGACCTTTCTTCCTGGAAACTTGGGTCACTTCGGGGAGAAAGGCAGCATAAAAACAAAGTTTATTATTAATATTATTATTTGTTCCTCCTCTGAGGAACACCCCCCCCCCCAATAGCCTTCAGATTTAATGAAGAATTCCTTGCGGTTTGGAATAAATTGAAGGCACCTCCCTCCTTTTCAACCCTGGATCCAACCTGATTCATTCTCTTCCTTATCACCGTAATAATAATAATAATAATAATGTAGCTGCTTCCACCGATTGTTGCTTCTTGGGTTGTTTTGTGTGTGTGTATGTGTAGCAATTTTATCTCTTTGTTTTGGGGAAATGTTTCGTATTGAGAAGAGAATGTCATCAAAGCCAGGATGGTTTGTAAAAAAACCCGGCTTCCGATGGCCTGCCAGTGATCCGTAAGGGTCCCTTCCTGCTCTGCCATTCTGAGAGGATGATGAGGATGATTCATGACTTGAATCCCATAGGGAGGAGGCTGGGGAAAGAAACAGGAGGAGAAATGGAGTCATCCTAAGTAGAGCCTCCGAGCTCAGAGGCAGTCTACCTTTCCTCCGCTTCTGGAAACACAGCAATCCCGCTCCCATAGTCCCAGGCGGGGATGATGGGAGTGGTTGTAATTCCTCCTTTCCAACAGGCCGGCCCAGGGGACGCATCCTGAGAGGGCAGGAGACGGCCCCCCACCAGATGCCCTTCATGGCCTCCCTGCAGGAAAACGGGGAGCACGTCTGCGGAGGATTCCTCATCGCCAGCCAGTGGGTGCTCAGCGCTGCACACTGCCTGGAGGACACGTAAGCCCCCCGTGCCTTTCGACACCCCCCCCCCACTTCCAACAGAGGGGAGGCAGGACCAGGACCTGGCAAGGAGGGGGCTCTCCATCCATCCGTCCATCCATCCACCCCTCTGTCGCTCCCTCCCTCCCTCCTTCCCTCCCTTCATCACTCCTTTTGTCCATCCATCCCTCCATCCCTCCCTTTATCCATCCGTCCATCCATCCATCCATCCATCTGTCCCTCCCTTCCTCCTTCATCCATCCATCCGTCCATCCATCTGTCCCTCCCTTCCTCCCTTCATCCATCCATCCATCCATCTGTCCCTCCCTTCCTCCCTTCACCCATCCATCCGTCCATCTGTCCATCCGTCCATCTATCCATCCATCCATCCGTCCATCTGTCCATCCATCCATCCATCCATCCATCTGTCCCTCCCTCCCTTCATCCCTCCCTTCATCCATCCATCCAATCAACCCTCCCATCCATCCCTCCATCTGTTCTTCCCTCCCTCCCTCCATCAACTTCCTCAAACTCAGGAATGTTCCGATTTTATCCATTGCTCGGGCCTCCTTCCTTAAAAGAACGGAGAGCAGCGGCTGCTGTGTGTCCCCCCACTTTCCCACCCACTCTTGGGTTTGCATTCAAGTGCCCATGATGCTGCGGGGGGGGATGGGGGTTGTAGTACGGAACCTTCCCCAGGCCGAGGGAATGCTAGTTTGTCGATCTGTTCAGAGGTTATGGCTATTTTAAAAAATAATAATAGTAACACTAAAGCTCCATCATTCCCCGCCCCCCTCCGCCCCAACAAACAGGGCCTTGTGGGGTTTTTTTGGGGGGAGGGTTTGATGATCGCTGCCTGCCCTCTTTTCTGTAGGGTCAACGGGACCTTCCAAGTCCTTTTGGGGGTCCACTCCCTCTCCAGCCCTGAGCCCCACAAGCGCCTTTACAACGTCCGCCGCCTTGTCCCCCACCCGGGCAGCAGCAGGGACACCAACGCCGACGATCTTCTGCTTGTCCAGGTGGGTTTCACTCCGTTCTCCCCCCCCCCATTTCTGGGGGAACCCCAGGGCCTTTGTGCAGGTCCTGGTAGAGACCCCCCTCCCAAGAGGGAGGCCTCCGACTTATGGCCAAACTAGGACTGAGGCGCTCTCTGGAACGCCCCTTGCTTCCCCCTGACCTGAGGGTCTCATCTTCCGGCACTATCTCTGGTTTTGGGAACGCCCTTGCTTCCCCCTGCCCTGAGGGTCTCATCTTCTGGCACTATCTCTGGTTTCGGGAACGCCCCTTGCTTCCCCCTGCCCTGAAGGCCTCATCTTCCAGCACTATCTCTGGTTTCTTTTTGCATTGCCCCAGCTGTCTGGTCACCTCCCAATCAGCACGATTGTCATAAAGTCCGCTCCCTTGACCAGCCCGATGGGCTCTGGCCAACGCCAACCCGTGACTTCCTTGAGGGAGCCCACCAGTCTTGTATTTTGGTGCTCCTCTTTCCCTCCTGCCCCTCCCACCACCTTTCCCAGCCTGAAAGCTTAAAAGCGTCACCCTCATCCTTCACAACAGCGGCAGGCGTCAGCGATCCCTGGAAGGCTCAGAGATCTCGACTATCTCCGTGGAGGGCAGCCAAAGGGCAGCTTGGGAAGGGCTGCTGTTTTTTCCGTGGAATAAAAACAGGAAGCGGGTGGAAAGTTTCCATATTTTTGGTGACGGCAGCGACCCAGGTGCAGACCGTGGATCAACGGAAACGAAAAGAGAAAACAGGCTTGAGTGATGACCGACCCCTCCTTGCCCTCCTCCACCCCACCAACCTTCCACAGAAGGCCCTTTGTTGACTTTGGTGGCCGCGGCTATCGCTTAGATCTCCCTTCCTTAGGAAAAGTATAAAACCCGTGTTGACTTAGCAAAGTTTATTTTATTTTTTAAACATCTGGCATCTTCTCCACCTGTTGGGGTGGTGGTGGTGGTGGTGGGGCAGAGCTGAGTTCTTGGCTCTGGTGGTGCGTTCTCTCTGTCTCATCATTCCTTACTTCCTCGTCTCTCTCCCTCCTCCTCCTCCTCCTCCTCCTCCTTCTCCCTTCACTTTGTCCAGCTTGAAGAGCCGGCCGTTCTCAGCAGCCATGTGCAGCCCCTGGGCCTGCAGAGGGAGGACCGGGAGGTGCCCGGGGGGACCCTGTGCCAGGTGGCTGGCTGGGGCTTCACCAGCAACACCAAGAGTCGCCCGGACAAGCTGCAATACGTGGAGCTGCCCGTCATGAGCCGGGGCCGGTGCAACAGGCGAGACTTTTACGACGGCGAAATCACCGAGAAGATGATGTGCGCCGAGTCTAACAAAACAGATTCGTGCAAGGTACGGCCTGCCTGCCCCCAGTGGGAGCTTTGCCTCTGGGTTGCAGGGTTGCAGCCAACTTAAGAACCTAAGAAGAGCTCTGCTGCTGGATCAGGCCAAAGGCCCATCTAGTCCAGCTTCCTGGATCTCCCGGTGGCCCCACCAGATGCGTTTGGGAGCGCATGAGACTAGATCTCTGTCTCCTAATCCCACTCCCCTGCCTCTGGCCCTTGAAGGACCCCGGTTTTAAGCCTGGAGATTTCACATCTCCATCATGGTTTGTCACCTGGGATGGACTTTTCCTCCAGGAATCTGTCCCATCCCCTTTAGAAGGCATCCTGGCCAGAGGCCATCCCCACCTCCTGTGGCAGGGAGTTCCTCCAGAACAGTTGCAACTGGACTGATTGTCCACCGCCTCGTTTTTCATTAGTTGGTTAATTAACTCCTCCTGAGCTTATAGCCACGCGTGGGGAGGAGGCGGACGGCTCTTCTTTGGGCGTTTGGAAAGGGGCAATCAAGAGCCACTGAGTGTGTAAAAGACCCGCTTCCTTTGGAGAGCCAATGTGTTGCAGCTGTCATTGTCACATTGCAAATTTACTGCATTTTTATGACAGTCTTTTTTGGGGGTGGGGTGGAAGGTGAGAAGCAGAATACTGGAAGACGTATTTTGCAATCAACATGTTATATGTCTCCAACAATTTAACAGTTTTGTTACGAGGCTTGCAAAGGGAGCCAAAATAAATTTGGAAACCGTTTCCTGTTTTTGGCCCACTTGCCAGAACCGAAGTCAATAAATCATCCGTGAAAAGCCGTGTTTGCTCACCGACGGCCAGAGCATGAATGAAAACCAGAATTCAGGCAGGGAAGGAGAGCCAGAAGCTGGCAGGAATAATTAGAAATTTAAGCAGAAACAAAAAGAGAATGTCGGGGCATCTTAAAAATCCACACAGGTCTCCACTCCTCTTCAGAGCTTCACAACAGCCTTGTGGTGTAGTCTTGCGTTATGGCCAGATCAGCAGGGAGCTTCTAGCCTTTCCAGGGGTGGTAAGATTTGAAATGGGGGTGTGGTGTGGTGGCTCAGCGGGCTAGAGCGCTGAAAGAGTCGGCCGCAAAGTCGGCAGCTCGGCGGTTCGAATCCCGGATGCCGCGCCGCGGAGGGAGCTCCCGCTGTTCACCCCAGCTCCTGCCAACCTAGCAGTTTGAAAGCATTTAAATGCAAGTAGGTAAATAGGTACCGCTGTAAAAAAAAAAAAGCGGGAGGTAAAAGAGTGTTCCGTGCAGCCATGCCGGCCACGTGGCCACGGACTTGCACAACACTGGCTCTTTGGCTTGGAAACAGGTGAGCACCACCCCTAGAGTCGGACACATCTAGCATGCATGTGCAGGGGGAACCTTTACCTTTAAAGATTCGAACTTGGGACGTTCCGATTTGTGGCTCATCTCGGCCAGGATGCAATCCTGTGTGGGGGCCTTGTCCTTTTTTTGGGTGTGTGTGTGTGCAGGGGAATAATTCCTGCCGGACTTACTCCCGAGGAGCCCGGGGGGTGGGGGTAGGCTGGCCGTGTTTAAGGGGTGTTCCTTCTGCCTTGCGTGACCACCCACCTAACCCTCCGTTTCTCCTTGCAGGGCGATTCCGGAGGGCCCCTCGTCTGCCACGGCGTGGCCGCCGGGGTGGTGGCCACGGGCTCCCCAGTCTGCGGCAACTGGAAGAAGCCGGGAATCTACACCCGCATCCCTCCTTACCTCGCCTGGATCGATGGGGTCATGAGTTTGGCCAACTAGCGCACCGTGGCCGTTCTCGTGGCAGGGTAATGGGATTTGTAGTCCCCTGCCCAAACAAACCCTGCTGGGCGGTGGGAACCACCCTCCTCGCTGCCCTTCACTGGGAAGGATTTATTATTATTATTATTGTTGTTATTCTCAATCACAGCTGCATTTTTCTAGTGCCGGTTGCCGGCTGCTCTTGCTAATTTCAAACCTGGGAAAGAGACCTACGGTTCTGTTTCTTGTCTTAACATAACGTAGCAATCATGCATAGGAATAAACAGCCTCATAGCATCACAAAAGGACTCGCTCTCTCTCTTTCCTCCAGCCAGGATGTTTTTAGAGCTTTTCCTTTTTAAAAAGTTTTTCCAAGGAAGGGATGAGACTTCTATGCCGGCCTGTGGGCCCATCCAGTTTTTGGAAAAGAGCAGAGGAGCAGTTTACGGGTGGAAAAACCTGTGGAAAGGGGCAGCCTTAGGTTTAAACTGTAGCCAAAAGCACCTCAACTCTATAGATATATGGAAATTGGGAGCCTTAGGTTTAAACGGTAGCCAAAAGCACCTCAATTCTATAGATATAGGGAAATTGGGAGCCTTAGCTTGAAACTGTATCCAAAAGTACCTCAACTCTATAGACCTGTGGAACTTGGCAGCCTTAGGTTTAAACTGTAGCCAAAAGCACCCTAACTCTACACACCTATGAAAAGGGGTAGCCTTAGGTTTAAACTGTAGCCAAAAGCACCCTAACTCTACATACTTATGGAAAGGGGTAGTCTTAGGTTTAAACTGTAGCCAAAAGCACCCTAACTCTACACACCTATGGAAAAGGGCAGCCTTAAGTTTAAACTGTAGCCAAAAGCACCTGTTTGGGAGCCTTAGGGGAAAATGCAGTTTTATTTTTGCTCAAATGGTTGTGTTCAGATGCCTCCTCCTCCTCCTCCTCTTGCAAACGGTGCCTCCGCTCAGCTTTCAAAGTCGAGCGGCTCCTTTGCACAGATCCGTCTGCAACGCAGTGAATGGAGCCTCCAAGCTCCGAGGCAGTCTACCCTTGATTCCCAGTGGCCAGGGTGCAATACTGCCCCCCCCCGAGGATGGCAGAATGGGCTTTACGGCTAGGCCACCTCACTTAGAGGCCTGGCTGGCCACCGCCGGCCCACAGCGCTCCGTTTTTTGCTCCGAGCCAGCCTCAGGGAGTGCCCCAACTCTCACTCTGATTCCCAGCCCTCTGTGCATGCTCAGAGACTCCTTGTTCGATACCACAGGCCTGATGCGCTGCAGAAACATGCCATGGCCTCCCATCTCCTTCCCACCGTCCCATGGAAGCCAATTCTAGAGGCTTTTTGTTAAGATCTCTGCAAAGAAAATGCATCTCCTTGAATCCATCAGGCCAAGGAACTGTGCGGGTGGGTGGGTGATGGGATGAGGACTAGAACCTTGGTTTGGAGTCACATTTGCAGGGGAGGAGGGGAAAAAATAGTGCAAAAAGTTAATCAAAGCTGAGATTTTCCTGTTTTCTCATCTGGCTTATTTCATTTCTTGGCTCCCTAAAGCTGCCTTGGAAATATCACACACACACACACACACACACACACACACACACACACACACACACACACACACACATACACACCTAAACACAAGAGGGGGGGTCCGAGCTCTCCCCCCCAGGGTGCTGTTGTTTCCGGCTTATTTTTTTTGTTGTTTCTGTTTTTTTTTTTTAAAAAAAGCTGCGCTATCAAAGCTTCCAGAAAAAAATAATTGGCTCCCTGTAAACCATTTAAAAAGCCTTTGATCTGCCATGGCAATTAAGTCCTGCACCCTGGCTTTTCCTGAGAGAGAGAGAGAGAAAAGCAGAAATCTGGAGGGGAGGCACAGATGCAATGAGAGAGATCTATCTAATTAACTGGATTAATTCGTTAAACATGTGCCTCAAATCATATGAGCAAGGAGGACAGGAGAAGGGGTAGGGGTGGGGGTGGGGGAAGCCAGTGGCATTTTGTAAGTCACTGCTTCAGGGGGTTACCATAAATCTGAGTTGACCAGAAGGCAGATTTCCAAGCAGCCCGAACCTTTTAGGAACTTAAAACTCATCCAAAAGATATATTATTATTATAATAATAATAATAACAAAGCAAACATGACAGATTTAACACGACACTTGGCACCGTTTGTAAAAATGCGGCGGGAAAAAGTCTTATAGTATTTACAAAAACCCCACCCACGTAAAAAATATAGATGCCTCTTTTTTGTCGGCCTCTGAGCCAGCGCCTCCCGGGAACACAACTGTCTCCCTACTCCAGACCCCAGCATCAGGGCCTTATGGTTTACGGAGTCGGGAAACATCTGCAGAACTGGATACGGGATTGCAAGTCGGGAGGGGGGGGTTTCCCCCTTTCCCTGAAAAGCAGACATGGAGTTGTGCATGTCGGCCAGTGATGTTCTCAGACGACCGGCCCCATCGTCCCCCCACGGCAGCTCCACAAATGAGGTAGTCGTTTTAAGACTGGTCGATTCCAGGCCGCAGATTTTACAACGATGACCCAGGATGCAGAAAACAGAATTCTCAGGGAGAAGGGGAGGGGATATTTAGAGAAAGGAGGGTCTACGTCTCCCCCTAATGCCTGCCAGCCCACTTTTCTGAATGCAGGGGTTGGGCTTGTTTCTAGGGAAAGGCTAGGCCCCGAGGAACTGATATGTCTGTTGGGGTGGGGCGGGGGGGGATTGCATTTGCATGGTGTACAATGCTGTACAAAATCCCCGCAGGTAGAAAGCCAGCAGGTCAGGGAGAGTCCTACAAGGACACCCCACCACCAGCCTCAAATGATGTAAAAATTCCCATTATTGTCCTCCGTGTCGAAATCCATCAGTTTTTCTTCCTGGATATATATATATATATATATTTTTTTAATCCAGGAATCGACCCAGTCGGAGCTGGCAGGTGGAGAGAAAAGGCGAGACGGAACCCGGTGGGCCCAACAGCCTTCCTCCTCCTCCTCCTCCTCCTCCTCCTCCGCGGGGTGTGTGCGTGCGCACGCATGGGCCCTGCTCACGGGTACCCGAAGGGCATCCTTTTCCAGAGGCCCCCGCAAAGGCAGTTCTTGATCCAGCGTTGTTCCCACTGCTTGACGGCCGTGGCCTTGTTGGGGGAGTGAAGCATCGTGACGCAGCCGCACCTGGGGGGGGCATGAGAAAATTTGGGGTGGGGGGGAGAGAGAGAGAGACAGAAAAACAGTCACGCCCTGGGGGCACCCCAAAAGCTGAACCCAGGCCCCGATCCCACCATAGGCCTGTGAGGAGGGTGGATACGGCTCCAGGGAGCAGCCTTGGTGTTGCAAGTTACGTGCAACCCCCCTTCCCTAAAAATAAAACCAAACCCTGGGATATCTCACACCCACTGTATTTTTTTAACCCCCCCCCCGCTCCTCACCCCCAAATTTGCTAGCCGGGGTTTTTAGACTGGACAATCTCAGACTCTTTTTTTTTTTTAAAAAAGAAATCCTGAATGTAGAAAGCGGCACCACAGGACTCCCTGCCACTTCTACCGTTCATTTTTAATATTAAACTACACAAGGACCTTCGTATCCGCGGGACCGGGATCCGCTGAGCAGCTCGCCTGCGGTCCCAAATCATTGAAAAATGTAAGCAAGGAAACAAATTCCTATTGACGGGTATTTGTAAAAACAGAGAAACTGGGAATGGGTACTTACCTGGTGCAGGATTTGCAGTCCTCGGTGGGGTACGTGCCGAGATAAATACGTCTCAGGTGGTCTACCTTGGGTTGCCCGGGGGCCCTGGAGAGGAACCGGGGTTTGGGGGGTTTGGAGGGGGGGAAAGTTAATCATGAAATGCTGCCCCTTGTACTGAGGGAGGGGGTTTCTTGGCGCAAGAGCCCGGGCGTGACTTCATTTATTTCCAAAGAGGCCTGCAGCCCCTTCCCCTCCCCTCCCGGTAAAACTCTGCCTCTGGTCTCGGGGAGTTCCACAGGCCCACGGCATGATGTGTCAATAAGGGAGGAGAGAAAAACCCTCCCCGTGTCGACAAAAAACAGTAGGATCATGTTATCTGGAGGGGGGGGATCCATCCCCGCCAATTCAGTTCCCTGCAGTTTGAAAAATATTTCCAGAGGCAATCTCTATTATGATATGGTGGATTTTCCTGTGCTTTTTAGGGGAACCGCCCAGAGTTCCCTCTGGGAAATTGGCGCGGTATATAAATACAGTAACCTCCCCCGGCCGATCGCGGGGGTTAAGGACCCACCCCACCCGCGATCCATGAAAATCCGCGATATGCGGAAGCAGGTGGGGGGGAGGGGGAGGGGGCGGGGGCACAGGGGCAGGGGCGGGGGGGCGATCGCAGCGCGCCGGAGGACGCCCGTACCGCCCACGACTTTTTGTCCCTTCTCCATTGAAAAGCATTGCCAATGCTTTCCAATGGGGAAAATTTTCTCCATTGGAAAGCATTGGCTCAATGCTTTCCAATGGGGAAAATGTCTCCATTGAAAAGCATTAGCTCAATGCTTTCCAATGGGGAAAATGTCTCCATTGAAAAGCATTGGCTCAATGCTGTCCAATGGGGAAAATGTCTCCCATTGGCTCAATGCTGTCCAAAACATTCCATTGGAAAATTGGCTCAATGCTTTCCAATGGGAAAATGTCTCCATTGGAAAGCATTGGCTCAATGCTTTCCAATGGGGCTTTCCAAAAAATGTCTCCATTGAAAAAAAGCATTGAAAAGCATTGGCTCAATGCTTTCCAATGGGGAAAATGGCTCTCCATTGGAAAGCATTGGCTCAATGCTTTCCAATGGGGAAAATGTCTCCATTGAAAAGCATTGGCTCAATGCTTTCCAATGGGGAAAATGTCTCCATTGGAAAGCATTGGCTCAATGCTTTCCAATGGGGAAAATGTCTCCATTGGAAAGCATTGGCTCAATGCTTTCCAATGGGGAAAATGTCTCCATTGGAAAGCATTGGCTCAATGCTTTCCAATGGGGAAAATGTCTCCATTGGAAAGCATTGGCTCAATGCTTTCCAATGGGGAAAATGTCTCCATTGGAAAGCATTGGCTCAATGCTTTCCAATGGGGAAAATGTCTCCATTGGAAAGCATTGGCTCAATGCTTTCCAATGGGAAAATGTCTCCATTGGAAAGCATTGGCTCAATGCTTTCCAATGGGGAAAATGTCTCCACTGGAAAGCATTGGCTCAATGCTTTCCAATGGGGAAAATGTCTCCATTGGAAAGCATTGGCTCAATGCTTTCCAATGGGGAAAATGTCTCCATTGGAAAGCATTGGCTCAATGCTTTCCAATGGGGAAAATGTCTCCATTGGAAAGCATTGGCTCAATGCTTTCCAATGGGGAAAATGTCTCCACTGGAAAGCATTGGCTCAATGCTTTCCAATGGGGAAAATGTCTCCATTGGAAAGCATTGGCTCAATGCTTTCCAATGGGGAAAATGTCTCCACTGGAAAGCATTGGCTCAATGCTTTCCAATGGGGAAAATGTCTCCACTGGAAAGCATTGGCTCAATGCTTTCCAATGGGGAAAATGTCTCCACTGGAAAGCATTGGCTCAATGCTTTCCAATGGGGAAAATGTCTCCATTGGAAAGCATTGGCTCAATGCTTTCCAATGGGGAAAAATGTCTCCATTGGAAAGCATTGGCTCAATGCTTTCCAATGGGAAAATGTCTCCATTGGAAAGCATTGGCTCAATGCTTTCCAATGGGGAAAATGTCTCCATTGGAAAGCATTGGCTCAATGCTTTCCAATGGGGAAAATGTCTCCATTGGAAAGCATTGGCTCAATGCTTTCCAATGGGGAAAATGTCTCCATTGGAAAGCATTGGCTCAATGCTTTCCAATGGGGAAAATGTCTCCATTGGAAAGCATTGGCTCAATGCTTTCCAATGGGGAAAATGTCTCCACTGGAAAGCATTGGCTCAATGCTTTCCAATGGGGAAAATGTCTCCACTGAAAAGCATTGGCTCAATGCTTTCCAATGGGGAAAATGTCTCCATTGAAAAGCATTGGCTCAATGCTTTCCAATGGGGAAAATGTCTCCATTGAAAAGCATTGGCTCAATGCTTTCCAATGGGGAAAATTTTCTCCATTGAAAAGCATTGGCTCAATGCTTTCCAATGGGGAAAATGTCTCCATTGGAAAGCATTGGCTCAATGCTTTCCAATGGGGAAAATGTCTCCATTGGAAAGCATTGGCTCAATGCTTTCCAATGGGGAAAATGTCTCCATTGGAAAGCATTGGCTCAATGCTTTCCAATGGGAAAATGTCTCCATTGGAAAGCATTGGCTCAATGCTTTCCAATGGGGAAAATGTCTCCATTGGAAAGCATTGACTCAATGCTTTCCAATGGGGAAAATGTCTCCATTGGAAAGCATTGGCAATGCTTTTCAATGGAGATTGCACCCATTGGCTCAATGCTGCCCAATGGGGAGACTTCATTGAAAAGCATTGGGGGGGGGGGCATTGAAAAGCCATGCGATCAACATCCGCGGGTGAATCTGGCACGGATTCTGCCCTGCGCCCCCCCCCTCTCCCGCCTGTCCCCAGAGCCTCCCCAAAGGGTCCACCTGGCAAAGGCGTCCAGCTGGAGGGAGGCAGCGTGTCCGGACAGAGCGGGGGGCTTCCCGAACTGGAGACGGACCGGCTGTTTGTTCTGGAGTTTGCAGATGATGGCGTCATTGACGGGCAGCCAGTCGAGGCTCGGGATGAGCAGCTGGCTGGGCAGGAGGCAACACTCGTCAATCAGGCTGTCGTCCGGCTCGCTCGGGTGGGTCTCGTCCCGGCCTGGGGGTGGAAATGGGGAAGGGAGGGAGGAGGAGGAGGCCTCAGGCGGCGCTCGGACTCAGAAACACAAGCGCCAACCTGGGTCGGCGGGGAAAAAGCCGCGAAACGGATTCCCTAGATGCCCGGGGCAGTGCAAAAGGGAACAAGAGATAGTGCTGGAAGATGAGACCCTCAGGGCGGGGAAAAGCAAGGGGAAAAAACCCTGCATGACAAAAGTTAAATCATGGGTAGAAATGAGATATTTAGAGGATTCAGAATTGGCATCAGGGGTAAAACTCAGAAATGAGGGATTCCATCCAGGACGCCCCAGGTTACCCATTCTATCCCATGTAAGTACAACACACCCTCAGTTAGAGCAGACTGAAGGTTGCGAGGAGATGGTGGATAGAGATCGGGAAAAGCAGAGGGAGCCACAAAGAACTGTAAACTGACAGAGTATATCACAGGGAATCCATAGGACTGAACAGCTAGATGGCATACCAGTAGCATACCTGATGCAAAGATCTACAAAACCCCAAAAATTCCAAAGCAGAACAATTAAACGTTCCAGTCGGGCATGGTTTCATGGAACGTAGCTGGGTGGAAGGCAAGTGTTAATAATATGAGGGCGAAGTGTTTTCTATCTAAATACTCTATATTAGCACTTCAGGAAACATGGCTCCTTGAAACTGAAAACCTAGTAGGGCCAGGTTTCAAAGCATGGGAGGTGTTTGTGTGTGTGTGTGGGGGGGTACCTCTCCCGCTCCCCAGCAGCACCCTGCCCCCCCCGATTGTGGCACCGTTGCTCCCCCCCGCCCCCGAGGGACTCACAACAGATCCACAGCTTGGTGAGTAGCCGGAAGAGGAGAGACATGCTGTCCTGGGTGTCGGAGGTGGCCGTGTAGATGGGGAGGCAGGTCGGCTTCAACAGGCCCCAGATGCGGATCATGACCATCAGTTCCCGCAACATGCCCAGGGCGGCTCCGTCCCTCAGGAAGCTGTGGCCAGGGCGGACGGGCCCTGTCCCCTATTTGGGGGGGGGGAGAGAGAGAGAGAGAAACGGGGCGGGGGGTGGGATGAAGGGGTTTAAAAACAGACAAGAGTTGTATCTGCCTCGGTTGTGGCCTTTGCAAGACCAGCACCCCCCCCACACACACGAGTGCCTCTGGTGGGGGAAGCGTGCAGGTAGACCTCACCTGGTTGGGGAGGCTCGCCAGCAGGTAGAGGACGAAGTCGCCCACCCACTGGATCAGCTGCTGGAGCGACTGCAAGGTGGTCATCTCCAGCACAAACTCCTCCGTCTTCAGGTTGATCATGACTTTGTCGATATCTGGAAGGAGGAGACAGGAATTAACACAAGGGCGGACGGGGTGGGGGGTGGGGGGTGGGGGCTGCTGCGCTTCTCAACCCGACCCCAAAAAGCCGGCTCGGCGGCTGCTGAATCAGATGTTCCTTAATTCCATTTTCTAATAGACACCGCAGCCCCCACCCCCGAAAAAAATATTAAAGGAAAAATCCTATAAATATACAGTGTAGGTAGCTAAAGGTGTAGTTACCAGATCCAGCCACTGGAGGGAACCAGAGACCATGTTATGCATACTGTACATTAGACTAGTTATGATACCCTTCATTTTATTTTAACAGTACTTACCTTTATTTCTATTTTTTTTAAAAAATATTGCATTAATTGCATGTGATTATGTTTGTATTTTGATTCATTATTGTTAAGCGCCCTGAGCGGCCTCGCTGCCGGGCGGGAGGCATAAAAATCAAAACCAATGCAATGCAATGCAATGCAATAAAATAAAATTATGGTTCAGAACCTCATCTACCCTTCCCCGATTTCCTATTTGAAAACTCTCCAGGGAGTGTGGCCCGGCCGGTAAATCATTATGGTTATTTGCCATGTTATCTCTATTCCATTTTTATTTTTAATACCCTCATATTAGTATTATTATATTTAGTCGTATTGTACTATTTTTTTTTCATTATTTGTATTGGGTTTGGATATGTTAAGGGTCGTTGATCTGGGCAGTTGCTGTTTTTGTGTCATGGGCTGTACACTGCCCAGAGTTCCCAGGGGAAAATCGGGCGGCCAATAAGCACAAAAATAAATAAATAAAATAAAATATATATTTGAAAGAGACACACGGCTCAGTGTGCGCAGGGCATAGAGCGCATAAGCCGCAGCCTTCCGACCGACCGACCTACGTCCGTGATCTTGGAGCAGATTTCGGTCAGCCGGTCGCCGGGGCTTTTGTCCGGGGTGTTGAGGATGGGTGGCCGAAGTAGCGACTTGAGGGTGCAGCTGATGGCACTCAGGAAGAGCTTGGCGTGGTAGTCGCAGACCCGGGCCAAGGTGGCCGAGGAGAGCTTGCAGAGAGACGCTTTCATGGCAATGATGCGGGTGGAGAGGACCTGGAGCGCCAGGGAAGAAAGAGGGCTGCATTCATTTTAGGGAAATAAATAAGTATATAGTATACATATATATGTACTATTGGCCTGCCTTAAGAAGGACCCAAGGTGGCTGACATTATTAAAAGACAATATTCAAAAGTTTTTTACGCACACACACACACACACACACACACACACACAAAAGTAGAATTTTACAAATCCAAGCCCATATGAGAGCAACAACGGTGAAGAAAAATGTGTGTGGAATGCGGTTCTCCCCTTGACCTCAGCCCTACCCCTTCCAAAACTTTTAGATTGGCAAGTTTAGAAGCAAAACCGAACCACACACTTTGGTCGAGGCATCGTGGGTTTCGGAGTCTATGCCACCTGGGCAATTTCTCTGCCACCTCCACCCCCCCCACACACAAAACACAACAATGCTAGGTGTCCTTTTGGGGGGGGGGAGTAGGTCAGCCAGTCTCGTAACACCCCCCCATCTCAGCTCCAAACAGGGGTGGAGGGTCTGGAGGCTATTCCTTGCATCCCTAAAAAAAAAAAAAAAAATCCTCTCCAGGTTTCATCCCACCGCTGCCACCAAGCACATTCTCCAGGTTGCATCCCACCGCTGCCACCAAGCACATTCTCCAGGTTGCATCCCACCGCTGCCACCAAGCACATAAATGTGAGCGAGAGAGAGACAGCTGTGGGGGTTGACGCAAAGAGATCTCCCCTCACCTGCTGCAGGGCGGCGTTCTGGCGCATGTATTCCTCGTGGAGTTTCTCCACCAGGTTCTGGACCATCCCAGGCTGCACGTGGAGCAAGATGTCCCACCAGTCGTAGCCGGTCACCATGCAGTATTCCAGCAGGAAGAGAAGGTGGCGGAGGGAGATGTTGACGTCCAGGACGTGGCCCATAGAAGGTGAGATCCGGAGCATGCAGAGCTGCGGAGTCAAGGGAGCCAAAGCCATCAACGGCGGCCGACCGTCCGCGCCTCCCGCCTGGGGGACCAGGGGCCCTCCCTGCAGCTTGGCTCACCTCCCTCGAGTGGCCTGAGACGCTGCCGCAAGAGGAACTGAGCGGCACCTTGGAAACTAGCGGCAATTAGCCTGCGTGAAACCCTCGTGGGAGGGATTTGTTTACAGTGGAACCTTGACTTGCATCATTAATCCCTTCCGGAGGTCTAGACATAAGTCAAACATGCCTTAAGGCAAACGAACTTTTCCCATAGAAAATAATGGGAAAGTGGATTAATTCGTTCCAGACGATGAAAAAGACCCCGCCGAAAAGAGCAATTGAACACACATTTGACTGGGATAGGAGATTCCTTCCGGGGATGTAAATGAAATGTCTCTTCAAAGAGAGGAGGAGGCAGTGGAATTATATTCCACAAGTTATATGCCTCCACTTTTTAATGTTCATAACAACAATGTCTAACATTTAAGTTTTACTGATTTTTAACCTGACATTCCAAGTTCTGAACAACTCTATGCTTACCATTAGAGTCCCACAACTTTACAGCTCCCCAACTAAAATGCTTCCATTGCGGACCAGACTTCTGCAGCCAGATTTTTTACAAGACTGAGCCGACTGTCTAACCAGCGAGGCCAGCCCTGAGCTCCCGGCCCGAGGACCAGCTCCAGGTGCTCTGAGCTGGCCTCGCCGAAGCCGCCACTGCCGGAGGAGAGGAAGAAGGCAGGAGCAGTTTGGAGGCGGCGGCTGCGATGCTGGGTTGTGGCTGCCGCCCGGTTCCAGGGCCTTGCGCAGGGGCTCCGAGCTGTAAGTCAGAGCCCGCGGCGCAAGTCAAACAGGCCCCTTCTTGCCGCAAGTCAAATATGCTGTAAGTCAAGCGGCCTGTAAGTCAAGGCTCCACTGTCCTTATTTTGGCCCCAGTGCGACAGGGCTCTCCCCAAAGGGGGTGGAGGCCAAGGCTCCCTGTTTTAAGGGTCCGGCTGGCCCCTTGGCGCACCCGCCCCCCCTCACCCCCTTGGCCACGCACCTTCCCGTGGCTGTCGATGCCCACCAAAGCCAAGGAAGTCCAGGACATCTGCAGGGCTTTGAAGTGGACCTGGGTGCCACCCGGGCGGCGCTTGATGGCCGGCTCGTCCCCCGAGCGCTGGGAGGACGAGGAGGCCCCGTAGAAGACGGCCATGGCCTGGAGAGAGAGGCGGTGGATGATCTGGATGTTGCCGTCGTGGAAGGCCAGGGCCAGACCTGGGACCCCAGGAAACAGAGAGAGAGAGAGAGAGAGAGAGAGAGAGATTGAGGGTCTGTCTCCAACATACATTTAGAGCAAGCGTAAGCGAAAACAGGGTGGCAGATAGTAGGACCACCCCCACCACCCATGCATGGGATCAGCACCTGCCAATTCAATTCATTCATCTGAATAATACTTAAAATATTAAAAGAAAACTCTCCAAATTATGCAAAGGAAGATACTCATATCTGTGGATTTTGTATCTGCGGTTTCACTTATCCACATCCCAAAAATATTACGCTTTGCCTGGTGCCCTCTCATGATCAGTCCTGGTAATCCATGTTAAAAAATTTTCCTCCCCTTTACTATACTTCCAGGCCTCCCCTTTACAAGCATTCACTATGATCTGTGGATTTCAGTATCTGCGTGGTGGGTGCGAAACCAATTCCTTGCATATATTGGGGGGTGGTTTCTTCTGTATTATTCATCATGGAGTCACCATAACTGGACAATGGATGGAACCACAAACCAGCCCGTTGTCTATCCTAACAGTGTTCATTTTTATCCGCATTTCCCAGTATCTGAGGAATACATGTGGATAAGCAGGGTGTTAGTGTACGCCCGGCAGCAGGGCCCTCTGAAGGACAGGTCCCATCAGCCTGAAGTAGCATGGTGGAGGCGAGGGTAGGGGAAGATGGGACATGTGATCCGAGAGCTGTGACCACCCCCACCACCCTCCCGGAGAAGAAAGAGCCAGGTGGGCGTCAAGGGGGGGGGGAGTCGGCCCACCAGCGCTCCTACTCACCCAGTCCTGGGAAGAACTTGGTGTCATTGGCCACCTTGAGGTCAGTGCTGGTCAAGGAGATGGGTAGCTTCGGCAAGGCCACGGCAGAGACGCGGTCCAGGTCGTTGGTGGCCGAAAGGATTCGCCACTTCAGGATCATGGGGGGCTTGTCCCCAACTGGGAGGGCCATAAGAACATAAGAGGAGCCCTGCTGCTGGATCAGGCCAAAGCCCCATCTAGTCCAGCTTCCTGGATCTCCCAGTTGCCCCCACCAGATGCCTCTGGGAGCGCATGAGACTAGATCTCTGTCTCCTGATAGTCCACTCCCCGGCATCTGGCCCTTGAAGGACCCTGGTTTTAACCCTGCAGATTATACACATCTCCATCATGGTTTGTCACCTGAGATGATGGACTTTTCCTCCATGAATCTGTCCAATTCCCCTTTTGAAGGCATCCAGGCCAGATGCCATCACCACCTCCTGTGGCAGGGAGTTCCACAGACTAACAACGCGCTGGGTGAAAAAAATATTTTCTTTTGTTTGTTCTTACTCTTCCAGCCCTCAATTGGAGTGGATGTCCCCCTAGTTCTGGTATTTTGTGAGAGGGAGAAGAGCTTCCCTCTATCCACGTGACTCATGCCCTGCATTATTTTGGACGTCTCAATCCTATCCCCCCCTCAGGCGCCTTTTTTCCAGACTAAAGAGCCCCAAATGTTTTAGCCTTTCCTCATAAGGAGACGCCCCAGGCCCAGCCATCATTTTAGCCGCTCTCTTCTGCACCTTTTTTCCAGTTCCACTATGTCTTTCTTGAGATGCGGTGATCAGAATTGTACACAATCCTCCAGGTGGAGAGGCCCAAAGGGAGACAAGCACACACAAAGTGACACACACACACACACACCAGAAGTCCAGCCCTTGTCAACATCCTCTTTTTTGCCTTCGGCTTAGCCACGGCACACGTGGCCAGGTCCAAACAAGCCTGCGTCGAAAAGTCCCCTGCGCTATTCAGGCGGGAAGCCAATTTAACATGCGGCCAAATTGCTCATTAGGGACAAAAGAGGGAACCCCATCAAGCTGGTTCTGCTTCCCGAAAGCCCAGGGGCAAACCGTTCCCGGCAAGCTGGCGGCAGGAGTTAAGTGCCTTGTCGACAATTAAAATGACAAACAGGTAATTTTAAAAATGGCCTTTGGTGTGCCTTCCTGGATCTCAGAGCCGAAGCCATGGCGGTAAACAGAGATTACAAAAGGGGGCAAAAGAGAGGCATTTAAGGCAACCGAGTGTCAGAACTTAATCAACAAGCCGCTGGTGCTGCAGCTTAACCACTAGGCAAGCCTGCTCCCTCCATCCGCTGGGAGCAGGTGGGTCTTATGGAACGAAAGAGCTTTCCAGGCGCCCCTGGACGCTCTCGATGGCCCTCTAAACTGTAAATCATTCTCATCATTTTAGTACTGCCAGGACCCTAGGCCATCCAGCCCAGCCCTAGTGAACGAGGGCTCCCAAACTCGGATGTCCAGTTCGAAAACTTCGTAGTTGCCATCTTTTTAAAAAACGAGGAGAAAATTGGCATTTTCGGGAACCCCAAAAATCAGCCCCGGACGCTCCCCTACACTCACCGGTGGGTGAGATTTGCTGGAATATGTTGTTGACTGGCAAACCCTCTTTCCGCAGGGACCAGCACTCCACGATGCTGTTACTCTGGTTGGAGGCACACAGCAGCATCTGGGAAGGTGGAAAAGAGAGACAAAAATTACCCCAGCAGGGTGACTTGATTTTGCTTTATAGGACAAACCGGCCCCTGACAAAAACCACACAGCCAAAGTCCCCTCAACCTGGCTGCGCCCAGCTTGTCTAGAACAGAAAATACAGTTGGGTTCACTATTATCCGGGGGGATCAGTATCCACTGATTCACTGACCCACCGTGTGAAGATCTTAAAAACATTAGATGAAGCCCAAGAAATCTGTACAGTGGACCCTTGTAGAACAAACGGTTTGTATAACATAACATTTGTAGAACGTAAAAAAATTCTGGAGATAGGGGGAAATTTGATTAACAGAACTGGGAATCTGGGGCAAATCTGTACAACATAAAAAAATGGGATCACTCTGTTTTCAACGCATTCCTATGGGAAATTTGTCTAAAGGAACATTTGCTTAACATAATTCCATTGGGAACGAATTAATCCCTTTATACAAGGGACCACTGTAATTCTAAAGATGAAGTGACCACCAGGGGGCCAGAGACCACACTGTTTGCTAGAGAAATACACATTCCCAGGGTGTCATTACCAGAGGTGGCCACTGGAGGGTGCCAGAGACCATGCTATGGATAGTGGTTTTCTTTTTAATGCATTATTATTATCCATGGGGAATGCAGACCCAGAGACTTGGCTCTTAAATCCAAACACATGCACTCAGAAGCAAAGGGCTGTGTGTGTGTGTGTGTGTGTGTGTGTGTGTGCGTCTTGCCTGCTCCGACATGTCCCTCGCGAGGAACTTCAGGTGGGTGATGGCCAGGTACTTGTCCTTCCGGATGGGGTCGGTCGTGCAGCGCATGAAGAGGGACGGCAGGATCTCGGTGTCGATCTTGCACTTCTCGTTGACGACGCTGACGCAGACTTTGTAGAACTGGACCGGGGAGGCGCTGCTCCCGTCGGAGGTGGCCACCACGATGTTCCCCCCACCCGTGAAGGCGATGTCGGCCAGGGCTACACGGCAGCGCAGCCGGCAGAGGCTCTCCGTCGAGGTCAGGAGCTGCCGGTTCGGCTTCAGCAGGGAGACGGTGACCAGGCCGCTGATGGTGACGGCGATCCAGCCCTCCATGGGCTTCCCGCCGAAGACGGTCAGCGAGGGCGAGAACTTCACCCGCGAAAACTTCTCCCCAAAGTTCGAGGCGCCGGACTGCGGAGAGGAGGAAAAGGTTGTCTAAGACTGGCACGAAGGCAGCAGGAGCTGAAATCAGGGCTGTGGAGTCGGTGGATAAATGTTCCGACTCCGACTCCTAAGTTTTTTTGTACTTCCGACTCCGACTCCCCGAATGTATTAATATGTTAACAATTGGAGTTTACAAGTTTTTATAGCCTTAGCTGAATGACAGCAGTTTTTTCCAATGGTTTACAGCTTCGTTCTTGAACTATTGACCCTCCATTCCCTTCACTTATACAAGTGTTTCAGGGGTTTGAAAAGATAATCAACTAACCAGGATCTAAATCCATCCAACACCTCTGGCCTTCCTCAAAAAGGTCTTATGCGAACAGCCAGGGATAAGAACATAAGAAGAGCCATGCTGGATCAGGCCAAAGGCCCATCTAGTCCAGCTTCCTGTATCTCACAGTGGCCCCACCAGATGCCCCTGGGAACACATAAGACTAGATCTCTGTCTCCTGAGATACCACTCCCTTGCATCTGATACTTGAGGTTCCCCGGTTTTAAGCTTGGAGTTGATACATCTCCCTTATGGTTTTTCACCTGGGATGGACTTCTCCTCCAGGAATCTGCCCAACCCCCTTTTGAAGGCATCCAGGTGAGGTGCCATCCCCACCTCCTGGGGCAGGGAGTTCCACAGTTGTGAGCAGGCAAGAGGGCGCGACAAACACAACTCATTTCATAATTAATCTTCAAAAAAACACATTTTACTTATTCATCAGGCGACAAATCAGCCCACTTTCTAAAGACACCGGTATGGGTGCAGCCTCCCGCCCCAGAAGGCCTCTGCCCCCCCCTCCTCTCGCCTCGTCTGACCTTCTCAACGTGCAAGGCCAGCTTCACCCCGTTGTGGAGCCACGTCAGGGCCACGATGGGGTCCCCCTCCACGGCGCTGCCCACGGTGCTCTCCCAGCTGTTGGCCAGGTGCTCCACCATACTCCAGCACTTGATCAGCCCATCGGCGTCCGCAGAGAGGAGCCGGGAGCCTGGGGAAGGGAAGAGAGGCCGGGCGTTGAACCCACAAATAAACAAGCAACCAAGCCGCCTCTTTCTAGGGTTTAACGAGGCCGCTTTTAATGGCGTTGATCTTTATTTTGGGGGGGGCAACCCTACCCGACTGGTCCCATTCCAAGCAGGTGACGATTTCGACGTGGCCCGAATTGATGGAGTGGACGTCCCACGGGTGCTCCGTGTCCAAAATGTGGATGAGGTGGGTGAGGTCAGCTGCAGGGGACAGGGAAAAAGAGAGAGAGAAAGAGAGAGAGAAAGAAATGACAAAAGCTCAGAGACTCATAAAACAGCATTTCAAAGCTAAAGAAGCAGAAGGTGTCTGCAGCAAACACCGGCAAAGGGTCCTGTGGGACCCCCCCCACCTCCCGGAAGATTGCAAAGTTGTATCTGGGGCAAGGTTTCCGGGGTCTTTCATGGTTCGGAAGGTTTAGGGCAGAGAAAATGCAGCTGCCCAGGAGCCACGAGGGGCGTTGCTATATTGCAGCTCACAATCCCACCATCATCAAAAGTGTGTGTGTGTGTGGGGGTGAGTTACCCCTTTCCTCCTCGTTTTTCAGGTCGGTGGTGAAGGCGATGAGGTTGCGGCAGGACCAGGCGCAGACCAGTGGGATGGAGGGACAGTGGCTGCTCTTGGAACGTTTCTCCCACTCGCAGATGTAGGCCAGGTCCATGGCGGGGGGGGGGTCCTCCCCGAAGGGGTCAGGAGGATGAGGAAGAGGAGGAGGAGGAGGAAGAGGAAGATGATGAGGAGAGGGCAGGCCCTGGACCCTGCTGCATCCGTCTGATCCTAAGGGAGGCAATGGAGACAACAAGGTGGCTTAAAACTTCATTAAAACTTCCAGAAACTGGAAAGGTTGGACTCCAGTTCCCATTGTCCTCAGTGCTGGGGACGATGGGGGAGGGGGAGAGAGTCCACCACACCTCTGAGAAGACCTGAGCCGGAAAAGGTGGCGTTAACCCCCCCCCCCACGAAATGACAGCCGCCTTGTTTCATTTTTAATTGTTTTTTTAATTAATTTTTTAAAATTAAGTCCGAATCCGTTCCTCACCCCCACCCCTTTGACAAGTTTAGTTTGAAGTAACGAGGAGCAGATAAATAGTGCTCAGCCCCTTCCCTCTGGTCAGGGGTGTCCAAACTTCGGCCCTCCAGATGTTTTGGGACCACCACTCCCAGAATTCCAAGCCTGCCTTGCCAATGACAAAGGATGGTGGGAGTTGTGGTCCAAAACAT